>CM076581.1:925541854-925991854 GCA_034641835.2 Pinus albicaulis | reverse complement strand
TCTCGTGAATAATGAACTCGAACTCTTTAACAATATATAAATAACATATACTAATGATGTGTACATTAATTGGTTTGTGTGGAGCCCTATAGGGTCTCAAGTTCAAACTTCATGGGAAAAGGTTGAAAATAGAAGCCACATTCGAGAGAATTAAACTATCCCAAGAAGCATCCAAACTCCACCAAGCTTCACACAATCGTAATAAGAATATTTCACTAGGGAATAATATTTTTTCATTCAAAACTAAAATTAACCTCAATCGTAATTCCTATATATATATATATATGCTTTAATCAAAAAATACTTTTAAAAATTTCAGAGTAAAAAAAGATTTAAAGGTTTCAAAATGAACCAAAAAATCAAACATAAAACAAAAATGATATATATAAGGTGCAACTCTAATGTCACATTGCAATTCCATGTTGAACATACAAGTAATTCCACATATCCCTTATATATTAAAAAAGACACCATATAAATGTTGTAACCATAAGAAATATTTTACTTTCAATTATTTTATTGATATAGTGATAAACATTAAAATATTTACAGCATTGAAATATTTTTTTATTATTAATATTATTTGAAAATATTGTGACATTGAAATATGTGTTTGTTATCAATATTATCTGAAAATGCTATGACACTTTGAGACATAAAAAACACTTATCCATAAATAATATGTTTTTAAATATTGCATATCATTTCCATATTAAACTCCTCTAAAATTACAAATCTTCCTCAGATTAAACTTTAAAAAAAATAAAAAAAAAATCCTTTTTGCTAATCTAAAACAAACATATATATATATATATATATATATATATAATTTACAAACATCATTATTTTCATTTGTCTTTCACTTGATTAAGCAAGGCTTATCTTGAATAATAAACTCGAACTCTTTAATAATATATAAATAGAATATATCCAGGAGGTGTAAATTAATTGGTTTGTCTCAAGTTCAAATAACATTGTCATTTTCATTTGGAAATTAATAAAATTTGTAGATATTTATTGTTATTTTATTTCACTTGGTTAAGGAAGATATCTTGTGATTAATAAATTTGAACTCTAACAATATATAAATAACATACATTCATGGTGTGGAAATTAATTGGTTTGTGTGGAGCCCCAGAGGGTCTCAAGTTCAAAATTCATGAGAAGAGTTTGAATATAGAAGCCACCTTCAAGATAATTAAACTATCTCAAAGAAATTAAACTATCTCAAAGATCATACATACTCCACCAAACTTCACACAATCCTAATAAGAACATTTCACTAGGAAATAATTTTTTTCATTCAAAATTAAAATTAACCTCAATTCTATATATATATATATATGAACGTTTCACTAGGGAATAATGTATTTTCATTCAAAATTAAAATTAACCTCAATTCTATATTTCTATATATATATATATATATATATATATATATATATATATATATTTGAGTTTAATTTTGAATTTGAATGAAAATACATTATTCCCTAGTGAAACGTTCATATATATAAGTTTTAATCAAAAAAAAAATCCAAAATTAACCCAAAAAAAAAAAAAAAAAACATAAACCAAATATTTTATATATATATATAAACTGTAATGTCACATTACAACTCCATGTTGAAAATACAAGTAATTCTAAGTCTCTCTTATATATTGAATAACACACAATTTAAATTTTCTAATTATAAGAGATATTTTACTTTCAGTTATTTTATGGATATATAGATGAACATTAAGATATTTAATTTATACAGCATTGAAATATTTTTTTTGTTATTAATATTATTTGAAAATACCATGTCATCGAAATATTTGTTTGTTATCAATATTATCTGAAAATGCGATGACGCTTTGAGATGTAAAAAGCACTTATCCATAAATAATAATTTTTTATTAGTAATATATTTTTAAATATTACATTAAAAATTCCTATTAAACTCCACTAAAATTATTAATCTCCCTCGAATTAAACTATAAAAAACTCTTTTTTACATAATTAATAATCTCATAAATAAAAGAAATATATATATATATATATATATATATATATATATATATATATATATATATATATATATCATCATCATCATCATCATCATTTTAATTTTTCTTTCACTTGGTTAAGAAAGGCTTACCTTGAATAATGAACTCTTTAACTCTTTAACAATATATAAATAACATAGACTCATGAGGTGTAAATTAATTGGTTTGTCTCAAGTCCAAACAACATCGTCATTTTCATTTGGAAATTAATAAAAGTTGTAGATATTTATTTTTATTGTGTTTCACTTGGTTAAGGAAGACTTCTCGTGAATAACGAACTGTTTAACAATATATGAATAACATATACTCATGATGTGTAAATTAATTGGTTTTTGTGGAGCTTCACAGGGTTTCAAGTTCAAACTTCATGGGAAGAGGTTGAAGATAGAAGCCACCTTGGAGAGAATTAAGCTATCCCAAGGAGCATCCAAACTCCACCAAGCTTCACCCAATCCTAATAAAAACATTTCACTAGGGAATAATATTTTCTGATTCAAAATTAAAATTAACCTCAATCCTATATATATATGTATATAACCTTTAATAAAAAACATTAGATCTTTTTAAAAATTCCAAAGTATATATATATATATATAAAAGGATTCCAAAATGAACCAAAAATGATATATAGGGTGTAACTCTAATATCACATTGTAATTCCATGTTGAACATATAACTAATTCTACATCTAAGAGATTTTTTGCTCAAAAAAGCTCTGACCTAGCCGACGCCCCTGCACCTGCTCAGCGCTGTGGCCGCAGGCCAGTCGGCCCTCTGGCTTGGAAGGGCCCGATGTGATTTCCGTAGGTGTTTGGTTGTTTGAAGCTCCAAGTCGATCCTCTGACCCTGCGTGGCGCTTTGACTGAGCGTCGCGGCGCTCAAAGCTGGCGCGGCGCATTGGATCGGGCCATTATTTCTGTTGTGCTCCTGCGCGACGCACTCAGGACCCGCGGCGCATAGGATCTGTTGCGAGGCGCTTCTCCATCTTCTCCTTTTTGGGCTTTGAAGGGTATTATTCTTCCCCTCTTCGCTGATCTTTGGTCTATTTTCAATGCTTGGTCCTGTAGGCGGCTGTTGAGCCCCTGCAGTGTATGCTCGTTCGAAGATTGGACCCCGTTGCTGCCATGGAGAATCTGGGTGATGACCAGGTCACCCCCCCTCCGCCTCCCCCACCTGATGAAGAAGCCTTTCTAAAGCTGCTGGCCTCTCTGCCGAAAAAGAAAGTCCCCGAGGTGGCTAAATTTGTGAAACGAATGGAAGACATCCCTGAAATCTCGCTACCACCTAAGGGTCCTATTCAGGTCGCCCTCTCCTTAACTGAACGTGCTTTGTTGGGTTAGTTCACAGGTCTCTGGCCCTCCCCCAAGTCCACGGAGAGCTGGGTTGCAAGAAACTAGGCGCCATGGATCAAAAACAGGGTTACCTCGTATTTTCTAGGGAGGGGTTACTTCCTATTTGATTTCTCAGACAAGGAGGATAAGGACATGATTTTCTAGAATGGTCCTTATTTCATGGGCCCTCAGGGGTTGTACCTTAATAAGTGGATGCCTGATTTCGACCCAGCAGTTGACGTGCCCACAGCCGTTCCTGTGTGGGTAAGGCTGCCTAACTTGCCTGTGCACTGTTGGAATTGGGAGTCCCTCAAGCATATCGGGAACACCCTGGGAAAATTTATCGACCGAGCCAATAGCAAAGATCAATATGACTGCGCAAGAATTTGTGCTGAAGTTGACCTGGAAGTTGGTTTACCGGAGGCAATAAAAATCAGGGTCGACAGTTGGACTCACGTACAAAAACTGGACTATGAGCAGCTCCCGTTTAAATGCCGGAAATGCCATGTATATGGCCACTTTTCTAGAGGCTGCCCATTGAACAGAGAAGTGGAGAAATACAAGGAGGAAGGTTGGAATCAGGTCAAAAGGACCAAAACAGCCCACAAAGCCCCAAGAACAGGAAACCCAAATGGCAAGGGCCCACAGACAACCCCTGTTATTCAAACTCCCTTCATGAATGAGAAAAGTAACAAGTTTGCGCAGCTGAGCTCAGCATCTGAAGATATCCAAGAATCTGAGAAGCAGAAGGAAGAAACGCTCCACAAAGATTCCCCCTCGGGATCAAAGCAAGTAGAAAGCAATGTTGACAGATTGAAAGAGATACTCAAAGCTGAGAATGAGGAAGTGCAAGTCTCGAAGGACTCAGAAGAAGAAGGTGAAATAGGAGACTCGCAAACCTCGGCCAGAAGATCAATGAGAGGCCGAAAATCTGCTCGTGAAAAAAAAGAGCAGGAAACCTACAAAGACAAACTCCAAGGTAGTCAACCAACCTTAGAGAAACTCTTGGCAAAAACACCGAAGATGACTATAAATCAGTCCCAGATCTCTAAAGGAGCTCTCCCCAAAAGCAAGTAATGAAGATCGTCTCCTGGAATTGTAGGGGTATGGGGAGCATAATAAAGGAAGAAGCTGTCAGAACCCTTCTCAGAGCAGAATCTCCTGATATTCTCCTCATCCAGGAGACTAAAATGGAGGACAAATAATTCCTTCATGTTAGCAAGAAATTGTGGAAAAAAAGTGAAGGGAAAGCAGTCTCAGCTAGAGGTGCTTCAGGAGGCCTCGACACTATCTGGAACGGCAACAAATACTCTAAGATTAAAGAGGCCCTCAATATCCATTGGTTGTTTACCAAACTGCAACAAGTCGACTCAAATGACATGCTCTGCCTGTTTAATGTGTACGCTCCTGTCAGTGCAGGGGAGAAAAAGAGCTGTTGGGAATCCATTAAAAGACTGGCTGACTCTAAAAATCTGACAAATATCATTATCGCTGGGGATCTCAACCTCACTTTGTCGTTAGCTGAAAAGTGAGGTGGAATTATTGTTAGAGATCCGATGCGGGAATGGGTGGAGGAACTGATTCAGGATTTGGATTTGCTCGATATCAAACCTTCCTCGGGCAAGTTTACTTGGTCCAACAAAATAATCGGACCAGGGCACATTGCGGCAAGGTTAGATAGATTTCTTGTCCAAAGCTCTTTTCTCCTCCATGGTCTTGAATCTAGATTGCATATTCTGCCATGCAGCATTTCAAATCATAAACCCATTAAACTTGAGCTCTTGGCCCATTTGGACCAAGGCCCTATCCCTTTTAAATTCATTCCTCAATGGGTTAAGGAACAGTCCTTCATGCACCTAGTGAAAGATAGCTGGATCCAACAAGTCAATGGTTCAACCTTCTTTGTTTGGGAGGAAAAACTCAAAAGAGTGAAAGCAGCATTAAAATCTTGGGTTCATTCCCTTCCTAACCCAGCAGTGGAAAGGAAATTGATTCAAGTTAGTCTCGAGGCACATCAAATGAGATTGGAAGAGGAAGAGATCACTAAAGACATCCTAGACAAGGAGGCTGACCTTCAACAAAAGCTTCATAAGGCAAGCTTGGCCGAGGAGGAATTTTGGAGGGTAAAATCACGTTGTCTATGGCTTAAGGCAGGAGATAGGAATTCCTCCTTCTTTCACAAACAAGCCCAAGCTCGGAAAAGTTTCAATTCCATTTCAGAAATAAGGGAAGAGACCTCCAAACACAGAGATATCCAAAGTATAAAAAGAGCTACATACCTTCACTTTAAAAAACTGTATAGTGAAGAGGAGGGGCTAGGGTATAATCCTCATATTGTGAATGAGGTACCCTCTCTGATCTCGCCCAGAAAAAACCAGTACTTGGAAGCAGAAGTCACAAATTCTGAAATAAAAAAAAAAAAACCCTCTTTGCAATGGAACCGGATAAGGCCCCAGGTCCTGACAGATTCACGGCCAGATTCCTTCAGACCTGTTGGCAGGTTGTGGAAAAATATTTGTGCATAATGGTCCGAAAATCACAAGACTGTTAGAAAATTGGGGGAAGCACCAACTCGGCGTTCCTAGCCCTCATCCCCAAAGAGAAAGGCGCTAATACCTTCAGCAGATTTCGGCCTATATCCCTATGTAACATAGGATACAAGCTGATTACTAAAGTGATTGCAAACAGATTGAAAACCATCCTCCCAGACATTATTCCGGAGAATCAGGGAGGCTTTATCCAGGGAAGACAGATTGTGGACAATTTTATACTTGTTCAGGAGGCGATCCATTCTAGCCAGCTCCGAAAAGAGAAAGGAATGGTTGTCAAATTAGATCTTGAAAATTCATTTGATAGGGTGAGACACAGATTCCTAATGGATGTTTTACACAAATTTGGCTTTGGCTCTAAATTTATTAATTGGATTCAGGCATGCATCAGTGAACCTTGGATAGCTCCTTTGATCAACGGTAGAGCAGTTGCCTTCTTCAAAGGTTCTCGTGGATTGAGGCAAGGGTGCCCGCTTTCTCCCCTTCTCTTTGTCCTCCAGGCTTCTGTCCTCAGCTTCCTTTTGAATAAGAAACAGCAAGATCAAGAGATTATGGGTCTGTGCATTACAAGAGGTGTCAAAAATATAAATCATGTGTTATTTGTTGACGATTCCCTCTTGCTGGGTGTTGCCTCTATGCTCTCAGCTAACAACTTCAAAGAAGTGGTGGATAGTTATAGCGAAGCCTCAGGTAGCAGACTTAATAAAGGCAAATGTCATATCTACTACTGGAATACTACTGTCAACATTCTCCAAGCCATCTCCCATTGTTTTGGCTTTGATGCCTCCTCTTCATGGTCTTCATTCAAATATTTGGGGCCCCCATCTTCAAAAATGGTGCTCTCAGCAGAGACTGGCTACCTCTACTGGAAAAATTTAAAACCAAGATCCAATCCTGGGGTTTCAACTGGCTCAAGCTAGCAAGAAAGACAATGCTCATAAAAGCTGTTCTAAATAGCCTCCCAATCTATCAGTTTTCAGTCATGCTGGCCCCAAAAGGCATCATGAGAAAAATGGAGGATTATATCAGGAAATTATTTTGGAAAGGCGGAAAATCGAATGACAAGAAAATCCCTTTAATTAGCTGGGATAAAATATCTCTGCCTAAAATGGAAGGAGGGCTAAATTTCAAGAGTATTAGCACTCTAAATGTTGCCTTGGGTGCAAAGCTTCTATGGAGGGTTATTGCCCCTAAGCCAGGTTGGGCACAGCTCGTGTTGTGGAAAAAATACTTCCAAGGTCAGAGGAAAAGGTGTCTGGACAGTCCCATTCCAAAATCTGAAACGATAATCCACAAAATTTGCGCTAAAGCTTCTCTTTTAATTAGTCTTCAAGCGCACTGGATCCCTGGTAATGGAAAATTAATTAGAATTTGGGAGGATCGCATTATGGGCTGCGATCCCCTGGCTGAAGATAGTTCCCTTGTCACGCTGAGAAATTGGATTAACAGAGCCAGATTCAAAACACTGTGGGACATATCTCAATGGGAGGGTCACATTTGGCAGAACTGGGCTAATCTGGAGGTGCCGCAAAACCTGTCTAATGAGTGCAAAATCTTTATAAATCATTTAAATGGCAAGGCCCCAATAGATAGCAGGAAAGCTGATACCCGTGGCTGGGGTCCGTCTCCTGGGAGATACTCTGTTTCACAAGGGTACATAAAACTGATTGCTCACCCCCATGTTCCTCCTGACCCAGCACCTTGGAAAGGAATCTGGTCTCAGTCCTCGATTCCTAAAATTGACATTTTTTGATGGCTTCTCTGCCATAAGCGGATCTTGACTGATGATAGGCTCCAAAAAAGAGGATACCTGGGGCCCTCGAGATGCTCGCTGTGTGGCGTAAATGAAGAATCAGCCACTCATATGATGATAAACTACAATTTTTCTACAGATATCTGGCATGAGATCTTAAGCCCATGGAGCAACAATGTTGTCTATCCCACCAACATTTCCAATCTGTTCTCAAACTGGATGTCTAATTACCCAGGTGTCACTCCTAATAACAAGCATATCAAGGCCGCTTGGATCGCTCTCCCTAAAGTAATATGTTGGAAAATATGGCTCGAAAGAAATCAGAGAATTTTCAGAGACAAGAAGAATGACGTCAAGATCGTCTTGGTCAAAATCAAAAGCCAGCTTAAAGATTGCTTGGGAGACCAGCTGGACGAGACTAATCTGAGTGAGCATGATTCTAAATGGATTGATATGCTCGACCTAAAATTCACAGACATTATCAGGCCTCTCACTCCTCTCAAATTTTGGCAAATCCGGACAAATGTCTCTGACTTTTCTGAGTTTTGCGCAAAGTTGGCTTGCACTGTCCTTTTCTTTGACGGAGCTGCAAAAGGAAATCCTGGTATTTCCGGAGTTGGTGGTATTATCAGAAACGAGGAAGGTAGAACTGTGCTAAGATATAACTGGGGTGTGGGTTACAACACCAGCATCCAAGCCGAAGCGTTGGCCCTGCTCCAAAGTCTCAAGCAACTCAAATTCCTTAGTATCAAAGATGTTGTTGTCTTTGGCGATTCTCAGTCCATAATCCAATCCATAATGGCCAGATCCTCTCCTTCTGATCTAAGATTAGCAAGATTGATGCGCAGAATTAGAACTTTGTCGAAATCATTACAAAGTCTGAAGTTTTTCCACGTAAAGAGAGATAATAACAAAGATGATGATGCTGAAGCCAACAAAGTTGTTCTTCTCTCTCCAGGATTCCTCCTAAGAGAAGGAGATGAAGGCTGGGACCCCATCCCCTAATTTTCTGGATTCATGTTTTATAGTCTATTATTGAAGCAGTTTGTTTGTATTTTCAAATTCGGGAAGACAGCGGAGATTGGACATATTTTTGTTTGTAAAAAGCATTGGCTTTTAAGTGGAAGAGCCTTATTGTTCCTGGCCGGAGAGAAAATCTGGGCATTGCCCCTGCATCTTGTAATCTGATCTAAGGCATTCATGCCATGAATCAATATATCCTATTAACCGTTTCTGTCAAAAAAAAAAAATCTACATCTAAGTAATTCTATATCTTCTCTCTATATTGAACAATATACACGATTTAAATGTTCCAACCATAAGAAATATTTTACTTTCAAAATATGTTATTTATAAAGCATTGAAATTTTTTTTTTAATCAATATTATTTGAAAATACCATGACATTGAAATACTTTTTTATTATCTGAAAATGTCATGACAGTTTGAGATGTAAAAAACACTTATCCATGCATAATATTTTTTTATTAGTAATATATTTTTAAATATTACATATCAATTCTATATTAAACACAACTAAAATTACAAGTTTACAATCTCATTTTTACATAATTTACAATCTCATAAATAAAAGGACTAGTCCAAAAATTTTACATCTTCATTTTCATTTGGAAATTAATAAAAGTTGTAGATATTTATTGTTATTTCATTTCACTTGGTTAAGGAACACTTCTCATGAATAACAAACTCAAAATATTTAACAATATATCAATAACATATACTCATGATGTGTAAATTAAATGGTTTGTTTGGAGCCCCACAGGGTCTCAAGTTCAAACTTTGTGGGAAATGGTTGAAGATAGAAGCCACCTTCAGGAGAATTAAACTTTCCCAAGGAGCATCCAAACTCCACCAAGTTTCACACAATCCTAATAAGAACATTTTACTAGTGAATAATCTTTTGAATAAGAACATTTCACTAGTGAATAATATTTTTCATTCAAAATTAAAACTAAGATCAATCCTGATTTTATATATATACATATATATATACATGCTTTAATCAAAAATACTTTTAAAATTTCTAGAAGAAAAAATATTTTTAACGATTCCAAAATGAATCAAAAACACGAACATAAACCAAAAATGATATATATAGGGTGTAACTATAATGTTACATTGCAAATCCATGTTGAACATACAAGTAATTCCAAATCTCCCTGATATATTAAACAACACGGTTTAAATGTTCTAAGTTGTTAACAGTGTTGGACTTGCCAACATTCAAGGAGGCCTCCTCGATATGTGGTCCCAATTAGACCTCACACCGTTTGGGATAGGAGCCCCATACGAAATACGACCTAGTTACCATTTTCTTAAAGGTTTTCCTTGGCTCTAATTGTCAGCAAGAGAGATGAATACATATGTTCCTCGTGAGTGTTTGGTTGTAGGTGTGTCGAGGTTCTTCTATTGTAGAGGGGAAGAAAAGTGAGCCCTTAAGAGAGAGGTAATAGTACCACCCTAGTAGATACACATGCAAACAAGAAGCATATGTCTAACATCCAATGTAATAGTCCACAAATATGTGACGGTCATTATAACCAACACAAACAAGAAATATTTTTCTAACATCCAGTGGAATAATCCACAAAGATGTGATAGTCATAGAAATCATTGCAGCACATTCTGAATATGATAAGCACTAAAATAAGAAAAATAGTTCAACTACCTTGGCACAGGTGAAAACAAACATGAATTACAAACATTCACATAATGGTCTTACAAATATGCATAATCCATGCATGATGAATGTGTTGGCCATTAGTGTTCGAACATTAAGTAAAATTCTTAAGACACATGTATACAACGAACACCACTAGCTCTAATAGTGGAGAGTTGGAGCCACTCTTTTCTCCTCAAAAGAACTAAATTATCTCTCTAATACCTTGCGGGAGGAGCCAAGGTGAAAAGGGGCCTTTTCTCATACAATGATGGTATATATATAACCAATGGGGTGATGCTTCACCTCCCTTGTGACTCTTTGACTGCCATCATGATTGTTTGACTTCCTATGACTTTTATAATTTACATGACTCTTCAAATTTTGTACATGTCCTTTGGACTTCCACTTTACAAAACATTTTCAAATAAGAATTTACATAATCCACAAAAATTATGTTGCATTGGTGACTCATGACATGACTGACATGACACTAATTACATGGATTATATGATGGCATGGAAATTTCAATTCATTCTTGTTGCTTCTTTATTTGTGTCTTCTTGAGAATTTCTTTTGTCCACCTCCATATGGCTTAGAGATAAGGAGTCTTCAGTGATATCAGGTCTTGAGCTATAGTCGTAAATTGGTGTCCCTTTACTTTCTACTGATTGATCAACTTTCATATTCAGCTACAGAGGTGTCTTCTAGCATGTTCTCCTTATCCATCTCCTTTTTCATCATCCTAACATGGTATGATAAAGTACCTGCATCTGCTATTCACTCATGACAAGAAGAGATAAGTCTGAAAAACCCCTAGTCTAAGATGTTGCATAATTATCCACTGACTAATCCATAATCAGGTGATAGTATGAGGGAGAGGCTCAGTGACTACGCAATCATGTAGCTCAGGAATTTAAGGGTTGAGCTTGAGCCTTGATACTGTGCAATGTGAATTTCAGCCTTGGATTGAGCAAAAAGATTGTGTAATTGGGGAGCTCAGGGAACTAGGATGAGAGATTGAGCATTGATTTTTCCCACTGTGCAATTCTTGAAGTCAAGGGAGACCAGGTGATTTTGTATTTTAAGAGCTCATGGATTATGATTGAGAGTTATGATTGCACAATGTGCAATACTAACTCGGAAGGAGAGAGAAATTGCACAAATTTTGAGGTCAGATGTTGAGCTTGAACACTGTGATTTTGTAGTGCACAGTCTCAGGAGGTGGGATTTATAAACTGCGCAGTGCCAAGAGGAAGGGTTGCAGCTTGAGGGTTGATATTGCACAATGCGCAATTCAGGAGGGATGGATGAGGCTAAGTTGCTTGGTTAAGAAGTTTCCATATTTTTCTAAGTGTAGGATCGGTGAAGGTTATGTCAATACTGATAAGAATTGACTGTGATAACACACTTAGAAGACTTGACGACACAACATAGATCATCCAGAACACATGAACAAAACACTTCCCTCAGTGCGACAACTTATGACAAGTGCGACACTAAAGATACACTTTGTGATGATAGTGATAACACTTGTGTGACAGTACTTGAAACTTTGGAAATGAGTGTGAAGGATGTTTACATGGTAAGATCAACTGAATTACACAAAGATAACCTCTTGAAAACACCAAAACTAGATTTTAAACGATGTGTGACACTTAACATGCGAAAATATGACACTGTGATTTTCTTGGAAACGAGACCAAAACACTTAGAGCAAATGCATGTAAGAATTCTTAATGTTTGCGATGAAAGTATTCAAGATCAAAGGAGCCTCCGAAATTTGTGTGTGGGCCAAAATTTTGGAGGGTGTTGTAGCAGTGACAACACTTGGTGACACACTGGTATAATTATAGCTTCTCTATATTATTAATTTTTGTGTAGCTTGGGAGGCACTCCAAGCGCTAGTGTTTTTGTTTTGGAGGGAAAAGCACCACAAGTAAGCTTGTGGGCTTGGAACCCAAGGTTGGGGGTTTTTCACCCATCGATGTTTGGGCTAAAACCCTGATGACTTTCGATATGTGATGGATGAGGATGATAGTGCTCCTGAAGACAATTCTAACACAATGAGAATCATCTAATTCCGAGTGGTTGTTGAGGAGAAATTAATTTTTGAAGTTGACAAGTAATCATTGGTTTTCGAATCATGTAAGCTTGAAGTAAAAAATTTCCAATAGATGTGTCTCTTCAATAATTCATGGAGCCTCTCATTTGGATATAAATATATGGTTATTTGATGTGTTTTAGAGCATCCATTTGTGCAACATATTCTCAAGTAAAATTAGCTCTGAAATTGGGATGCAGGAAGAGGCCTCAACTGAGTGAAAGAGGGATCTGAAGTCTGCAATTGAGGCCAAGTTAGTGAGGCTGGTGCAATTTTTTTATGGGCTAGAAAAGTGATCTGATTTTGTTGTTTTGAGGGCCGAGGAGGCTGGATGTTAGGCCTATTTCCTTGTGGCCCTAAGAAAATTGTTGTTTGGATTGTGTTTGGGCACCATTCTAAGGATTGTCTCACTGTTGGAGGGTTGTTGTGCTAGGCCGCAAGCCATAGCACACAGTTGGGCTTATTTATGGACTGTCAAGGTTTGACATATGCCCTAAGGAAGCAACTTGGGTGAGGAGGAGACCTCTTAAGGTGTGTCGCAACCCTTTAAGGGCTTGTTTGGTGGTTGTTGGGAGGATTTAGGGATGCACTAAGTACCCTAACTAGGTTTCATGAACAGCAAGATGCAAACATTATTTCAGTAGTGTTTTTGGAGGGATGTTAGTTCAAAGATTTTGACCATTTCTTGGATCAGTTTGATGGGAAGCTTAAGGATAACTTGGGAGTTGTTTGGAGGAGCCCTCATGGACTTTTGGGAAGCCTACCAATCAGCCAAGGTGACAGTGGGAACATCATATGAGAGGAAAGATCAGAAGGATTTGCAAATGGACTCTTGTATGATGGGTTGATGGTGTCCTAGGTGAGGACAGATTGATGTGCCTATATTTATGCAATAGCTCCTTTATTGCAGAATAAAAGGGAATATTATAGAATTATGTTGGCAACTATTTGTAAGGGTCTCCTAAGTTTTAGGATGCCCTAACTAGGTGCAGATGCTACAATGTGGACTTGGTCATTTGTGGACTGTTGGAGGGAGGTGAGAGAGGGGACCAAGTGTGGATGTGTAATGGGAACTTATGGTCTGCTGGAGGACAGTGTGATAGTGTCCAAGTTGGTGTTGAAGTGCAATACCTTGATGGAAAAAGGTGACAACTAGCCTGGCAGTTGATGAGGTCAAGGGTCTGATCAACCAGGATTAGGATTGTGGAGCCCGAGACTTGTGTGTGGAGAAGGACTTCTACAACATATGATGGGCAGTCCTCCTAGATTGTGTTCATTATGGGAGATGGAAATATTGCAGTGATAGGTGGCAGCCCTATGTGCCCTATTTCGGTTTTCATCGTTGCAGTGTAGCAATACTATAGTGGGTTAAATTCCCTAAGTATCTGAGGAGCAGTAGTGGGAAGATTGAGAGTTGTTCACAAGTGGATTTGTGAACAACTCGACAGGAGTTTCGATGTTTTGATGCGTTGGCGGAAAAACGATCAAATAGAGTGTAGATTGACAGCTGAGGTTCAATGGCCAAATGGACTTGGAGCATTGATAGAGGAAAGAGCTGCAGATCAGGAGCCGGAGGACCGTGCAAGTATAGGGTACAACTTAGAGGGGCTGAGAAATTTCACTACATCCATATGGTCATAATATCTTGTTTGTATCTTGTACTAGTGGATGTATTAGGGCCAATATCCCTGGTACGGGTGCCCTATACTATTGTATTATATCAGTTGGATTAATATAAGGAAGTCGGGTTGAAAAAAAAAATATCTATATTTTGTGCATGTGTGATTTATTGATTTATATTTCCTTTGTGCAAATTAGTTTGTGGTTGAGATTCTTGGTTTGGTAGCGTCAATGATTTTAATAATCTAACCTAGACGCAAAGTCGTGGAAATTCAAAATGGTTAATTATTTTTTGCAGGGTCTTAGTTCTTTGGGAAGTATAGATTCATTATGAAAATCAATTTGGCTTCCCCACTTACCCCGCGAATAAACATAGTCCCCATCCATCCATTCTCGGTTAAACACAAACACAGAATTAACAATATCGCAATGTTTCGAATTAGCAAAGGGTAGTTTAGTTCACGAGCTATAGATTTTCAGAGTATATTTTTTCATCTCTGATGTTGCTTTTCTGCCAGCAGGTCTGGACAGTACCCCCACGGATTTACAATAGGAACACAAACATTTCCCGGTTGCCAACGAGCCTAGTCAACACCCTGATGGAGTTGCTTGTTTCACCTCTTTGTGCAGGAAGCATTTCTCTTCTTTGCATTTATTTATTTATTTTTAATAGGACTGTGCATAGGCACTTATTCATTTCATGGGTGGAAGAGGGATCTCGACTCATTTAGAGAAAAAGAGGTTGTTCCTTCATAGAATCATATAAATACCTCTACTTTAGGTTTTTCCATTAATTTTTTTCCTATTTTCCTCTTCTACTTGATTGGAGAATCATGAAAACACCAAAACATAAAAAAAAAACTGAGTATAGGCATAAGGTTTCCAAAATAGACACAAGCATCATGGTTCAACACAAAACTCTCCTTACAGAAGGATCATGTTTTCCTTTGGAACATCATTGACCAAAAGGTGTAACCAAAACAAAGGAGGACCGAAGATTAGCTAAATTTTGTGGTGCCACAAAACTCTTTTAACTCGACCACAAAAAAATAAGCCATAAAACATGTTCACACACGACGCTTATTTACATAATAAATAAATAAAACACACAACACCAAACAAACAAGCAAACAATAAAATAAACTATGTACGTAGCGCAGGGCATAGTCCCAGATCATCATTGAAAATATTGTTTTAAATCTTGGCCATTAAGAGGAAGAGAGTCAATATTCTCGTCTATATATTGAAGATGATATGTGTGTTGGCCAAGTTTTTCGTTCACAGTGAACGGTCAGATCCAGAGGGATTGGAACTTAGTGTGTTTTGTTTTGTCCTCATGGGCTTTGTCCCACTTCAAGACTAATTCACCCACACTGGATTCATTCTTCCCTGAATACTTCTTGTCGTACCACCTCTTGATATGATTCTAGTGAAGATAATTTTTTTCTTTTTCTTTATGTATTTCTTCCTAAAAATTGTGAAGGGTGTTTATCCTACTCTTAACCAATAAGAAAGGTTTTCCCTAGGATTCTTGTGAAATTTGAAGGGCAGACAAGTAGATATTCAGAGGCATGATGGCTTCTTTTTCGTACACCAGGAAGTAAGGAGACGTATTTAGAGAAGGATTTGGTGTGACTCGGTCAGCCCATAAGGCATTCACCAAGGCGGAGTGTCAGTTGCTCTGTTTAGAGAAAATGGTATTCTTTATAATGTGGATAAGGCTCTTGTTAGTAGACTTAGCAAGACCATTTCCCTATGGATAGTAATTTTCATAATGTTTCAATACAATTCCATTTCCCAATGCAAAATCCTATAATATTAACGATGAAAAGTACATTGCATTGTCAAAAACATGTGAAGTAAGAACACCAAACCTGGAAATGATATTTTGTTTGAGTAATTTGATGACTTCCTGATCATTCACTTGCTTCAGCGGAATTGCTTTTTTCCACCATGTAAAATAGTCTATGGCAGTGAGGATATAGTGGTGTTGCTTCGAAGAATGCAGAAAAAATTCATCGATGAGATCTAGGCCCCATTTTTGAAATGGTTCTTCCACAATGATAGGTTGCAATGGGGTGACTAGCTTCTTTCCTTGGTTAGCACACTTCTGAGAGACCGAACAATTGCAGGAATATGCGTGATCATCCTTGAAAAATGTGGGAAAATAAAAATTAGCCCACATAACTTTGTGCATCGTAGTGTCACTAGCGAAGTGTCCCTTGGCTGGTCCATCGTGGAGATCACGTAAGAATTTCTTTGAATCATGTGGTTCCATGCATCTGAGAAATGATCAGTTAGCTCCCCATAATTTTCTAGATTGGTTGAGACAAAAATGTACAGGGGTAACATCAAACCAAGCTTCGGAATCCTAGGACCTAGCCTTCCTGGATTCGGAGAGGGATCTCTCTAGTAGGTGCAAATATGTGAACTTGTTTACTGATTAGGGCTGATTTTAGGCTAGATGTTAAGTGCGGGGTATTTTGATTGTTTTTGGTTGGGTATGATGCTCAGATGGGTTTATATAGAAAACAAGGAAGATTGTTAAGTCATTGGGAAATGGAGTCAAACAAGGTCATGAATGAGTTCATCAATGGTTTAAAGATAATTTGCAGGGAAATTTAACTTGGTTGGTGGATCTTTAAGGTTGTGAAGGATCATGAGATGAACATTAAACTTGAGAACAACAAGCTAATAAAGGGCAGAAAGAAAAACCTTTATATACTTGTAAACTGAGAGAGTTAGAAGATTTATAAGCATAGCAATAGATTCAAAGGGTTAAGCAACACCTAATCCATTTGATTTCAGATTGAAAGCAAATAATCAACCAAGACAACATTTAGATAAAACATAGAAAGGAAAAACTTGTTTAATCTTTCAGGGATTTTATCATCAAGAGTAGGAAAAACATTTAAGTTTGCACAAGTAACTATAACCATAGAAGGAGAGAAAAACCCTAGCATCCACAGTGACAGCTATGAAAGTTTCTTGAGATATTTTTAGCTAAGTAAAGGCAAAGAGCATGGTTAAGACAGACTTCTTTGACAAACTATAGGCAAAGCTGCTTCAAAGATGATTTTCAAGAACAGAGTATTTCAGAGGTAACAATATGCAGGGCTAGCCATAAATCATAATTGATACTAACTTATCTAAATCATTCAAGAAAATGTACAAGCCAAAAACTTATTAGAGAGCAATAGATGAATTCCCTAACATGTCTGAAGCAGAAGAAAACATTTAGACAGTGAAGGAAACAAACAGATCTAAGGTGCCATCAACAAGCATATCTTAGTCTAAATTTTGTGTCCTACTGCAGCATATATGGATGGAAAACATATGAGAAACTTAGAAAACATTAACAATAGAAAACTTCACCATCAACCAAGCCTATGGATCCTGCAAACAGTCCTTCTCCATCAACAAGTAAATCAGATCATGCATAAGCTCCAAGACATCAATTTCTCATCAAAGGCTTCAAGGGACTATCTATTACTTCAGCATAAGTCATCAACATCCAAAAAAATACATAAGACCCTCATGCTCTATTTATGGAGCAATTGAGGAGGTGGAAACCCTAAGAGGTTTCCAGAAACCCTAATTCAGCCATAAATGTCATAAATGTGCTTAGTGACCATGCAAGGCCCAAGACACATAAGAGATAAGATAATAAATGAAAAAAATCAAAACATAACTCCCAAATCAAATCAGGAGTGATTTGCCCGAAAAAAACATTAAAAAACCAATTTGTCATTAATCAGTGTCTTTTGTTGACTTTTTGGCAAAATACAGTCTAGAGGCGCAGCGCCATATCAGCAGAAAATGGGGTCTGTTGCAGCTGAGTTTTGGACCCCTTCCCAGCATCGTATTTGGGCCTCTGATGGCTCGTTGGAAATCTTGAAGAGTATAATTTTCAGAAATACTTGATTTGTGCTGAATGGATTCCATTTACCTTCTCAAAAATTCAATCTCCCATGACTGCTCAACACGCAGCGCCAGGCCTGAAAAGGAGGCAGAAAGGTCATTTTTGAGGTGTTTTTTGACCTTTTGAGGAGGAAAAAATGCTCCAATTGACCTGAATTTTTTTTGGTAGACTTCTGAAGACATGAAACACCCAAAAATCTAAACTTTAGCAGCTGAGGATACCCCAAAAAAGAGCATAGCGCCTAGGGTGTTGCGCTCCTAGGGGCCAAAACTTGGAAAAAACAAAAAGTTTCCGGATTTGCCTCAAAATTGGCGTGTAGACCCCTCAAGGGGTTTTAGACATCTGCTGAGAAGAATCAGCCAATATTCCAAGGCTTTTATGGACTTTGGTCTTTTTTAGCTCCTCTAGCTCCATGAGGGCTTGCTTGATGTCTTATGCACTTGCCTCACTATGAATTTCTTTGTCATGCTTAGACTGATTTTTGTCAAGACAGTCATGACTCTTTCCTTGACTGCCTGATGTGCTTTGATGTCTCTCCTCCTCATCATCCTGCTCTTCCTCATCATCATGCTCTTCCCCATCATCTTTCTAATCTTCTTTCCCATCATCATGCTGTTGTGCCTCTTTATCTTTGTGGCTGCCTTCACTAACTTCATCATTGCCATCACTGATTTCTTCATGGCTACTTCCCTCCTCTTCATCATTTTCTTCATTTTCATAATCTTCTTATTTACTGATCCCTCCTTGTCCATCATTATCTATCTCATCTTCCTCTTGATTTTTTCCTTCTATGTGTTCTTCACTAGGGCTACTGTCAGCCCTCTCACTTGGCAATTTTAGGGGAAGAGGTAAGAGGTGAAATTATTTGTGGAGAAGGCATATGGGGAGATGATGGATGTGTGGAGGTAGATGGCTGTGAAGTGGAAGGAAATTTCTGTTGGATGAAGGCCTGGCTCAGCCCACTCTTTGCACTCAAAACCAAATTTTCTTACAAACGCTAGCTCAAAGACATAAAAACTAATTTTTGCATAGTCTAGGGTTTGGGTAAAATTTTGACTATGGATGACCTCTTTTATTTTTAGGAAAAATAATGCTTATGAGGAGGGAAAATGTTTTACCAACCTTGTATTAGCTTGCAGAAACTTTAGAGGCAAAAAATTCAATTCTTGAAAGTCTTTGGCAAAATCTGAAGAGTGCTGCCAGGAGCGCAGTGCCAGTCTGTCTATGCGCAATGCCATTTTGAAGAAGGCATTTTAAGGCCTTCCCAGTGTCAGAATGAGCTCCATGATAGCTCGTTGGAAATATTGTGGAGTATACTTTCCAAATATACAATATTTTTTATGTTTGGAGTTGATTTTCTCATCCAAAAGTTGATTCTCCCAAGACTGGGAAAAAACGTCCTGAATGATGGTGCATAAATGCAGTGTGCTGGTGCAGACCACTTTTGGATGACTTCCTCAATTAAAAATTGAGCTCATGATAGCTCATTGGAAATATATTGAAGTATAGTTGTCATTTGATTCATTAAGCAAGTCATTTGGACACTTCATCTATGAGAAAAATTGATTTTCCCAAGGTCACTCCAGAAGTGCAGAATTTCTCCTATGACACCTGTATTTTTTACATTGATCTAAAACCATGATACCTATGTAAAAAATGAAGGATTTTTTCTTCTTGGCCCTATTATTGACAAAAAAAACCTCTCACTTTTTCCAAATTCATCTCGTTTTGGTCAGAAACACAATTTGAAGCAAAACTAGCCTTAGGTGTGACACATGGCTTGTCTCTTGGAATGAATTCTTGTAAAATGATGGAGGCATGATGTTTATGAGCTAGTATAGACTTATTATTTCTGACATGATCTATAAAAATAATCATTTTCTATTGTTCCTCCTTTTCATATCAAACCCTAGCTTAGTTGGAAGAGGAAATTAGGGTTTGGTGTGAGGATTTAGGACTGCCTTGCAGATGGAGGGGGATGAAGGGGTTAAGGGTTGTCTAAATTCTTGGGAAAATTTTGGGGAATAGGGATAGATATTAGGGAGTAGGGAAAAGTGGAATTTTAGGAATTGAGTGAGGGGAAGGGGTCCAAAAGGTCAAAACACAGGCCTAGTCTTAAAAAGTGTCAATTTGTGGCAATAAACTAGGTTTTGTAGAAAAATGATGATTCTGAGGGATAGGAGTGATGGGAAGTGTGTATGGAGGTATTTTAAGGATAGGAGGAGGTGTAAGAGAATCAATATATAGGCCTTGCAGATTATTTAATCATGGAGGTCATGAAACCCAGAAAAATGCCTTGAAAACCCTAGATAGGCAATGGAGTGTAGGCAAAACAAAAATAGAGGGTTGAGGCCAAAGGTGGCGAAACATAGTGATAATGAGTGGCATGAGCCCGTGATGGGTCTTCTGGGATGGGTGAGCTGATCTTGACACGACGGAATGATGAAATAGTGAAAATTTATCCCAAGGATAATGAAGGCCGTGAGATTTCTAGAACTCACAATGTTCATGAACTTTGTTTCTAGAAATCTAGAACCGATATTTAGTCATCGTTAGATAGTAAAAATTATGGATGAATAACATAATCCATTATGGTTTTTTCTGAAAAGCACCCCATTCACTAATTGGTAATATAATTCTTTTAATTTGACTACCCTTTTTTCCTATTCGGATAAGTGAAAGGGAAGCTTTGTGTGCTCAAAATACTGGTGCACATCCACATACCAAGAGTTTGTGATTGTAGTGGGGATGGGTCACTTAACATTATACATCTCAATTTCCTGCTCTCATCTAGATGGATCATCTTCTGTTGCATCCACCACTTCTATTGCTAACTGACATAGAACATGGCTCTTGATAGTGTGAACTAGTTTAAATTCTAAGCCATTCTTGCATATCAGTCATCCAATTCTCTCTACTCTCACCCAGCTCTTGTTGGACAAACAATTATTTGATTGTTGGGTGCGGAACAAAGATAATACAATGATTCTTCAAGAGATAGGGTTGGAAGTGCTTCACCGCCTTGTATATTGCATACATTTGTTTATTAATGGTGAGATAGTTAAGTTCACTTCCTTGTAGGCTTGCACTCGTGAAATATATTGGTCGCTCATTATTTTGATCATCTTTATACTTAAGTACACTGGAAAGAGAAGTATAAAAATTGAAGGTGTAGAGAATAAAATCCTTATTGAAATTTGGGTTGTACAGTCATGGTGCTTTTGTGATTTCTTGCTTGATACAGGAGAACGCATATTTTTCCCTTTTATCCCACTTGTATATTTCATCATTCTTTACCATATCCTATATACATCTAACAATTTGAGTATAATTAGAGATGAACTTGTGGAGAAATTTGATCTTCCCCGTGAATGAATGCATGCCTTTCTTGTTCAATGGGAAGGGAATCTACGTAATATCCTTAACCCTTTCAGGGTCCACTTTAATCCCACTTTTCGTGATAATGTGGCCCAAGATTTTCCCTCGGACACTGCAAATATACTCTTCTTGGGATTAAGTGATATCATATATTTTCAACATTGCTCAAATATTTTCTTCAAGTTTCGTAAGTGGTCGGATCTCTTCTTCCAAAAACCGTTACATCATAAAGATAAACCACCACACTCTGTCCAATCAATCCACGAAAAGCGATGTCCATTGCACGTTGAAAGGTTGCACCGGCATTGACTAGCGTAAATGGAATTCCTCTGAATGTGAACGTGCCCCAATTCGTTCGAAAGGTATTTTTTAGTCTGTCAGGCTCTGAGACCAGAACCTAGTTGCATCCAAAATAACCATCAATCAAAGAGAACGTTTTTTACCCCCATATTATCTACAATATGTGTTCCATAGAGGGCACATGGTAGTTGTCTTTGTCCGAGGTGCGGTTGAGATTTCAGAAATCTACACACAAGCGTATTTCCCCAGACTTCTTCCTCATTAGGACTAGATTAGATACCCAGGTTGAATGTCACACTTTATAAATTATCTAAACATCCATTAGTTTCCTCAACTCTTTCTAAATTAGGGGTTCAAGCGTCAGATGCACCTTCCGTGGTTTCTACTGAAAAGGATTGCCTCCTTCCTTAATAGGAATGACATGGTGAATTATTCGCGTGTCTTAAGTTTTGATCTCATCGTATGTCCACACAAAAATAGATCGGTAATTCTTGAATAAGCAGATAAAATCTTCTCACTCTTCTGGTGTGCAAAAAGTGCCAATATTCACAAACTTTGGATCTTTCTCCATTCCAAGATTGATTTGTTCATGTGACAGCGTTGAACTGCCAGTTTTGGCTTTGACTGGACCTCTAAAGTGATCATGCAATTCATACAGCTTTTCTAATGATACCAAACCCTTTGGCATGGGGTTCTCCTTGTTCACGCGAGCTGCATCTTGCAATGATTTTTCATGCTTATATTCATCAATAGCTACATCTTTGAATACATTGGTGTTCGCCATGAAATATAGTATTTGCAGGTCATCATTAAAAATGTGTAAATTAGTGATATTCTGAGGGACGAATGGTTTATAAAAAAATTCAACGGAAAAATTGTCCCTAAGCGAGAACAATCTAGCGGCAGCATTTTCTAATGCATCCGCAGTTGTGTTACGCCTTCTAAGAACAAACACAATAATAAAAGCTAGGAATTAAGAAATTAACTTACATACCTCTTGTTGATAACTTTTCAAATGAGGTGACACATGGTGTATGGTATTGTGTACATGTTGTATGAAAACCTTTGAGTTACCTATTTCTTTAAGAACTGCAACATTGAGTTCAATGGCCTTCTGTAAACCTGGGATGAGTGCTTCGTATTTAGCAGTGTTGTTAGTGCACTCAAATTCCAAGTGACTTGAGATCAAGTGTTTTCTCCATCACGGGTCTACTAAAACACAACTAGATCCAAAGCCCTCATATGTATTTGAACCATCAAAATAAAAAATCCAAACAGCATATGTACAAGAGCTACGCCCGACACTAATACTACTACTACTATCTATTGTACAGAGATAATTTGCACCAGTTATACTAGGAAGGAGTTCCAATTGTGTGTCAGGTGGGACAGCGGAAGGCTGAGAAAGGTAGCACCCTATGTCAGTCTCCAAAAACTAATTACCAAAGATAATATTTGTGAAAGGGGTTGGTTCATTCTTTCCCTCAAAGGGTGTGATAGTGTACTTCATTTAAGACTCTAAGTTCACCCAGATTTGATTATTTCTGCCCTTGTACAAAAGCCATAAATTTGACCGTTCAGTATAAAAATACCCTTGTGATTTGTTGGATCAGTCTCTACTTAGAAATACACCATATTATTGCAGGATGTCCACAATAAATATATTTATGCACTCGTGAACTTTTTGATTGGATGATAGGTGAATAGGCACATTTTTTAGTTCACCAATAGCATGGACAAGAGTCTTGTCCAACTAAATAATTTGTGCATTAGTATTATCCCATTTTTCATTGATTTTCTTAGCGAAAGATAGTGGCATTACGTTCATAGATGCACCAGAATGAACTAAGAAATTTTGTAGAAAATCCACACACATTCAACTGATCTTGTAATATGATAAAACAAAATATTTGAATCTATTCTACAAATTGTGGAAACCAATTTCGATCGCACAATCACATAACAAATATGAGAAAGAAATTATCAATTGCACAACACAAGATGTATCTGGGGAAAGAAACTTCTCAAAAAACCCACTATTTGTATATTGCATAAATTCAAGACCATGAAACAATACAATGTTATTTCCCTCACTGAGAAACCTCTGCATTCTATTGACTGTCTCAGATCTAAGAAAAATCAGTTCAATACATAACCAAATCTCAACCTCTCTCTGACCAGCCTTGCTTATGCATTCCTAGAGGAATTATCTCCCTATTAATAATGAAATTCTAAGGAATTTATTATGCAATTCCTTCAAGGAATCTCATGCATGACCTGTACAATTTTCTAATTATACAACTTATATTTATCTTCCCTTTAGCTCCAATCTCAATTGGGTCTTCCTTAAAACTAACATGCAACAACTATTTATAGTGAATTATCAGTTATATTATTGATCATTGCATGTGAATTAAATCAGATTTAATTCACTGGACCTATCACTAGCTCATCTCTTAGTTAGAACTAGTTAAACATATTTTAACCCAATTAAATGAGTTAACTAATTACAACTCACAAATAACTGTAACTAGACCCCCTAAAATCTAGGAAGAACTCTAAATGCCTCCAGTTTGACCTCCAACTCAAATTATCTGAGCCAACTAAGTCTTCCTGACTCAGTTACCACTTACAAGCTTTTATGAGATGAAATTACAATTTCACTTCCAATTTAATTAAGGGAAAATTAAATCAGAATCCCCCTTGGGGTGTCATTTCTTGGTGCCATTTAAGGGACTCCCTCCCAACAAGAAAGGGATTATATTCTACCCCAATCATTTCTTTGTGGAACTCAAATTTACTTCTTTTCAGTGCCTTTGTCAAGATGTCTGTATCCTGCTCCTCTGTGGGAATGTACTCTAATGGCATAATCTGCCTCTGAACACAATCTTTGAGATGGTGATACTGGATATCAATATGCTTGGACCTGTCATGAAAATTTGGATTAACTGAGAGTTTGATGCAACTCTGGTTATCACAATATATCACAGCCAAATCCATCTTTCTACCAAACAAACCAACAGGTATCTTCCTCATCCAGATGGCCTCACATGTTTCCTAACCGACCGTCATGTACTTTGCCTCTCCTAAACTAAGTGAAATTTATCTATGTTTCTTGTTGTACCAGGAAACCATTGTTGATCCTATATTGAAGATTCCTCCTGATGTTATCTTCATGTTGGATGGACTCCCTACCCAATCTGCATTAGTGAAGCCTTCAAGTTTCACTCCCTCTATCATTATGTGCCATAGCCCATACTATATAGTGCCTTTGAGGTATCTCAACACATGCTTTCCTGCCTTCCAAAAGAGCTTGTTAGGCTTAACCATAGCTTGACTAAGCTAGTTATTTGTGTATCATATGTCTGGTCATGTGTTAATAAAATACATGAGTGAACCCACAAGTTTCCTGTAAACACTAGCATCCACTACTTCACCTGAAGTAGCATCCTCCTTCCTCCAGTTTCCTACTAGAGGATTCTCCATGGGTTTGTTGCCCTCCATGTGGAACTTCCTGAGGATCTCGTTGGTATACTATCCCTGAGATACAAATAGTTCCCCATCTCTTTGCCATATTTCCAATACCAAGAAAAAGTGCAAGAGCCCCATGTCCTTCATCTCAAATTCTCTTTCAAGATCATGTTTTCAAGACTTGATGAGTTGTTCATCACCTGGAAGTATCAGATCATTGACATAAAGTACAATAATGAAAGGCTTACCATCTACCACAATCTGATAAAGGTTCTCATCTGCTTCACTCTTGGTGAAGCCCAACCTTGTGAAATAATTGTCGATCTTGGTGTGCCAAGCACGGGGTACTTGCTTCAGCCCATACAGTGCTCTCTTGAGTCTGCACACATGTGACTCCCTATCTAAGGTCTCAAAACATTTTGGTTGCTCAATGTACACCTCTTCCTCAATCACCCCATTGAGGAAGGTTGTCTTTACATCCATCTCATGTATATTCCATCCCATTTGGGTTGATTTATGAGTACCTTGCAACTGGTGCAAAAGTATCATCATAATCTATCCCCTCCACCTGAGAGAACCCTCTAGCAACAAATCTGGCCTTGTGCTTCTCCACACTCCCATTTGTTGATTGCTTCACCCTATAGACCCACCTGAATCCTACAACTGTCTTCCCCACTGGTCTTGGGACAACTTCCCATGCATTTTTTTTTATAATGGAGTCATACTCCTCAACCATGGCATCAACCCAAACTGGTTATTGCATTGCTTCCTCTAAAGAGGATGTTTCTATCTCTACAACTTCGATCATAAGAGCCATGTAGCGAGTGTATTTCTTTGGGGACCTTCTCTTCTTGCGTTGTGATGTGGGTGCTCCCACATTCTCTCTCACATCTATCAATAATCTATCACCCTCTCTGGTGCACTTCCTTCCATCTCTGGTGGATGTCCCTACATGAGTGGGTTCTTCCACTCTTTGTTCCTCTACTTGTGGTTGTTCCACATATTGAGGTTCTTCTTTTGGATCTAAGAGCTCCTCAACTACATACAACTGAAGCTCCCTCTCAAGGGAAATTCACATGGCCTTTTATTCATCGAATTTCACATCTCTTCTGACCAATGTAACCCTGTGTACTAGAAAGTACACCCGATAGTTGTGAGGTGTATTAGTGTACCCCACAAATATCCCCAACTCTGTTGTTGGATGTAGCTTCTTCCTGGCACCTTTGGTCACATGGAAATACACTAATGAACTAAAAAATTTAAAATGCGACACATCTGGTCTCTTACCTGAAAAATATTCCTCTAGTGTACTCATCCCAAGTATTTGATGAGGACTTATGTTCTTCACAAATACTTTTTCATTTCATGCTCTTCCCAGAGTTGCAACGGTAGGCCCTGATCATGCAACATAGCTTGTGTTTCTCCCACAATAGTTATGTTCTTTCTTTCTGAAACCCCATTCTATTGTGGATTATGAGGTGTTATCAATTCTCTTTGAATTCCTTCTAAGGCACAGAATTTCTTGAATTCGTTAGAGACATATTCTCCATCATTGTCACTCCTCAAAGCCTTCACCTTCTTCCCTGTATCTTTCTCAACAAGTGTTTTGATCTCACAACACTTGGAGAAAAATTGATCTTTGCTCTGCATGAAGAAAATACAACACTTTCATGAAAAATCATCTACAAAAATCACATAATACCTTTGTTTTGTTGTGGAATCTATACAGAATGGTCCACACACGTCTAAGTGAACTCTCTCAAGGATCTCATTTTCTCGGCTTTCCTTATCGTGAAAGGTTGCTTTGGTATACTTCCCCAATGTACACCCTTTGCATGTATCTCTCTACGCAAGGGTACCCTTTGGAAGTCCTGTAGAAATCTATTGCATGATCTTCAAAGCGCCACGGTATAGATGGCCCAATATCATGTGCCATAACTCATCAATGTGTCATCTCTCCACCTTCTCTTCTTTCGTGTTCAAGGCAACACAATCTTCTACATCCAATTTGTAAAGGTTCTTTACTATAACCCCAATATTTTTCACCTGTCCCATGCCTTTGTGATGAAGGAACACCTTTCCTTCACTAAATATCACATCATATCCATAGTCTTCCAACATAGAAACACAAACCAAATTCTTCTTTAAACCAGGAACATACATGACATATTTTAATGTGAGTGGATCACCTGACTTCCTCTTAAAGGTAAATGTACCTACACTGGTAGCGTTATACCTCTTTTCATCCCCCATCTCGATGTGCATCTGGAGATCCTTCTCCTCCGAGATACTAAGGAATTATTTTTTTCTAGTCATATGGAATGAGGCTCCCTATCTAGGTACCACAGAACCAATCACCGATAACACCATGCATGCAATGAGAGTGAAATCCAACTCAAACTGTGAAGAAATTGCTTCACCTTCTACTCCTCATGAGGCCTTCTTGTTGGTCTTCTTGTGTGGCCAATTTGTAGAATAGTGTCCATGCTCGTGATAGTTGAAACATTTTACATTTGACATGTCTCACTTCTTGCCTGCCTTTCCAGACTCTGATTTGGAATGGGACACCTTCCCTTTCCCTTTCTTCACCTTTTCATCCAAGGCGCAGCTCTCCTCATCATTATTTTTTAATGAGGATCCATCTCTGGTGCTTCGTTGAATCTCTTCTTGTACCAAGTCGAACCACAAACGCTCCCACTCTGGTAGCTTCTCCCTCCAATTCAGAGAGTCCTGGTAGCTATTTCTATTGATTTTTGTAGCATTGAAAAGTGTTCTAAGTCTCAAATTTTATAGAGAGGCTTAGAAACTAGTATTCCAAAGAACCCAGAAACTACTTTTGAAAATTCCACTCGGTTGATGTTTTATTAAAATAATTAATTATTTTAATGGAGACCTTAAGTTTAACTTAGGGAAACTAAAAAATTAAAGGACATTAATAAAACAGAGTGATAATAATCTAGAAAATATGGATCAAGGCATGTTATAATATTAGTCATTGATGTCTCAATAAGAAGACTATAAAGGAAGGCTTGAGGGCCATTTGAAAAGACACACCAAATTGATCTAGAATTATAAATTTCTGGGGTGGGGTTTGCTGAGAAATTTGAGCTAGAGATATGAGCAATGAGGGGCAGAGATAGGGGAGAGAGATTTTCTCAGCTAGTGGAGCATCAGTCATAGAGAGGTAGAGGTGATCTAACCAATCCAGCGTTGAAGTAATAAGATCTAACGCAGTGACTACGTAGGGCTCATGCAGAAGAAGCGTAGAGGCAGAGGAGGGTTTCCGAAATTTTTCTTGTAGATCATTTTCGGAGGTCGCGATTTGAAAAGTGACACCAGTAGGTTTTTCCTCAAGGTCCACAAAGGTAAAACGACTTGGTTGGGGCTAAATGTTGAGCCTGGAAGGGGGTTACACAGAGGCTGGAAGGTCCAGCATTGGGACTGCACAGAGGTTGCACAATGCCTCCCCATGACATGGTTTTATTCATCCAAATCAGTCGGGAACTCATTGATTCAATGAGGTAAATCCTCACAAATTCTTCTGTCGGTATTTCTCTCTATAATTGAATTACCCTAGGAGTATTCAGAGATGTATTCATACATTGTTACTACATAATAATAAAACCCTCAGATCTACTATATCGGTTTTCCCGCATTGGGTTTTTCCAAGGCCTTAGTCCAAAATAAAGGTGTCATATGTGTGATTGATTTTCCTTGTTCAGTTTCCTTGTTTCATAATCATGAGTGTTATAGTGTATTTTGATTCAGTGATTGCTTCAGTATTTCATGTATGATTCAAAAATATTTGTGTAAATTAAATTACATAATAGAAGAATTAATCAAATTGGTTTCCATAGGATTCCTCAGATTGTTCAAATCTAGGAATTTTCACCTGGTATCAGAGTGTTGATGTGAAACAGGAAGAACGGAACTAAATTCTGAAGTGAAGGTCGTTTTTGTCGCAATGCAGCAGAATGAATCCATTGAAGTATTATGCAGTTCTAGCCAGGAGGGCTAAGATTTTCGTGGCAGTCTCTCTCTGAGTGATTCGACAAAGAGAAAGGTATTCCAGATCGAGATCTTGCTATGGCACATGGAGAATCGCTGGGCCTCCACGCAGAAGACAGATGGACACAGTTTTCTGAAGTTGTTGTTGGGCAGAAAAGTGTCAGAAGGAGTCAAGAGCACATATTAAGGGAATTCTTCCTCAGTGATTTCCTAACTGAGGAAGTTAGAATTTCTCAGTTGTTGAGCAGTAGAGGAGCAGCAGAACTTGCAACTCCATCAAGGGGTGCGTAAGCCTACTAAGGACTGCGCAATAGGGAGGAAGAGGGATAAAATTTGACAGATTTCAGTTGAGATGGCATCTCACGGACTTTGTGATCAGGATCGGTTGGAGGGCTCCTCCAACTATATGATCTGGAAGGAATAGGCTCAGTTCCTTCTGGATGAACATGATCTGAAGGCGTTCCTGGAG
This sequence comes from Pinus albicaulis, assembly GCA_034641835.2. NCBI lineage: Eukaryota > Viridiplantae > Streptophyta > Pinopsida > Pinales > Pinaceae > Pinus > Pinus albicaulis. The sequence continues at coordinate 925,962,218 of CM076581.1, read as the reverse complement.
AATGTGGTAGTTGTTCCTACGGATGCAGATCAGCTCAAGAATTACAAGGGAGATATGACCAAGGAAAAGACGTTTCTCCTTGATGGTGTCAAGGATCACATCGTCTCACATGTGGTTGGAAAGGTTACTGCCAGAGAGATGTGGTTATCTTTGCATGACCTATTTAAGGGATCTTCCGAGTAGCAGAAATTGTACTTAGAGCAGAAGCTTCGTCTGATACAAATGCAGAAAGGGGAGAGTGTGGCTTCATACCTCATGCAGTTTCAGGAGATTTGAGATCTGTTATTGTAAATAAGTGCTACACCTACAGTGGCAACCATTGTATGGATGGCCCTTAACGGTGTCACGAAGGAGTGGAAAGTGTTTGTCCATAGCATACTGGGTCGGGAAACATTACCTAGTTGGGAGAATTTTTGGTTAGTTTTTCAGGAAGAAGAGCTGAGGTGAGACCTCATCAAATGAAAAATTGATGGGATAAGTGGAAGCAGATTGAAATCTGTGGAGGAAGAGGAGAATGCGGCCCTTGCATCAAAGGGACAACAAGCGCAATGGAAACTGAAGCGTGATGTTCCGAAGGTCAAGTGCTTCAGATGTGGCGAAAAGGGCCACTATGCATCTTAGTTTCCTTTGAAGAAGAAGGAAAAAGCTGAAAAGCATGACCCGAAGGTTGTAGCTGCAAAAATCGAGGAGGATGAGTTTTCCATTAGTGCCCATGCTTCTCGAGGAGAAAAGTGGGGTGATATTAAACTGTAGTTCACTCCTAACTTCAATTGGCTAGGATCCTTGAAGAGCCCACCTCATGGATAATTACCTTGCTACAGGAGCCCATGATCAGCAGTAGCTGGATGGAGGAGTTTCAGTGAGAGCCGAGGAGTGATGGAGACGACACTGCAGTAGATAGCAACGCTTATTTCTAGAGCAACGCAGAGTAGTGTACAGTGATAAAGTGCAGTGCATATCAGTGTTGTGCAATGCAGAGCAGCAGCAGTGTAGAGCATCATAGGGATAGCGCAATAGTTATCGACAGTCAAAGTCTTCAGCACCTAGGTGCATCCACTGAACACTTGTTCAGTCTTGGGTAAGTTCATTTGTTTCTCTCATCAGTTGAGTTTCAATGCAGATGCAGTGCTAGCAGCATAGAAAATGCAGCACTTGAGATGGATTTGTAGTACAGATGCAGTAGTGGCAGTGGCAGTGTCATAGGAAGTAGTATAGTGGCAGCAGCAGCGGAGTGGTTGATGGACTTCAGCAGCGTGGAGGATGCTTCAAAGTCAGAGCAGTATGCAGTAGGCATAATTACTAGATCACTTTCCTCGCTAAGAGGGAGTGTTGATTTTTGTAGCAATGGAAATTTCTCTAAGTCTCAAACTTTGTGGAGAGGATTAAACACTAGTATTCCAAAGAACCCAGAAACCGTTTGTGAAAATTCCACTCGGTTGATGTTTTATTAAAATAATTAGTTATTTTAATGGAGACCCTAAAACAGTAGTTTTACACTACAGCATTATGTAACATGTAGCTGATCAAATAATTTGAAAGGTTACGAACTTTTTCTCTGTGAAAAAAAAAAATGGAGACCCTAAGTCTAACTTAGGGAAATTAAATAAATAAAGGAAATTAATAAAACAAAGTGAGAAAAATATAGAAAAGGTGGAGATCAAGTCATGTTATAATCTTAGTCGTTGATTAGAGATCTAATCTCGGCCATTGATGTCTCAACGAGAAGACTATAAAGGAAGGCTTGATGGCCATTTGGAAAGACACACTGAATTGATCTAGAGTTTGAAATTTATGGGCGGGGTTTGCTGAGAAATTTGAGCTACATACCTAAGTAGTGAGGGCCAGAGATAGCATCTGGAGATGGAGATTTTCTCAGTTGTTGGAGCATTAGTGAGAGAGAGGTAGAGGTGATCTAACCAAACCAGCACTTAAGGAATAAGTGCTAACGTAGTGACTGAGTAGGGCTCATGTAGAGGCAGAGGAGGGTTTCCGTAATTTTGCTTGTAGATCATTTTTGGAGGCCGAGATCCAAAAAATGACACTAGGAGGATGTTCCTCAGGGTCCACAGAGGAAAAACGACTTGTTTGGGGTTGAACCCTGAGCCTGGAAGGGGTTGACTCATAGGCTAGAAATTCCAGTGCTAGGACTGCGCAGAGGTTGCGTAATGCCTCCCAGAGCAGGGTTTTCTTCATCCAGATCAGTGGAGAACTCAGTGATTGAGTGAGGTAAATCCTCACAAATTCTTCTGCCAGTATTTCTCTCTATAACTGAATTACCCTAGGTGTATTTAGAGATGTATTCAGACATTTCTACTGCATAATAATAAAACCCTCAGCTTTTTTGCACCAGTTTTTCCGCATTAGGTTTTTCCGGGGACTTTGTCCAAAATAAGGGTGTCATGTGTGTGATTTATTTTCCTTATTCAGTTTCCTTGTTTCAGAATCATGAGTATTATAGTGTATGTTGCTTTAGTAGTTGCTTCAGTGTTTCATGTATGATTCAGAAATAATTTTGTAAAGTAAATTACATAATAGAAGAAGTAATCTAGTTGGTTACAGTACGATTCCTTAGATTGTTCATATCTATGAATTTTCACAATGCCAGCCCTTGGGAAATCCTAGAAGTGCTGGGCTCACCAAAGCATCCTGGGCAAATGTTACCTCAACACTTCCAAGTTCGTCTTGATATTGAGTAAACTTCATCAAGTATTTTTGGATCTTGTCGCCCGTCTCCATCTTGATCTTTCTAAGTTTTTCTTTCAGCACCACCTTCCTGTGGTCGCTGTTATTCTTAAATGGATTTGTTAAGTCCTTCCACATATCATATGGAGTTTACTTTCCATGGATATTTGAGACAATATGATCTCAAACTCCCTCTAACAACATCATTCTCACCTTTGCTACATTCTTCTTCCATGCATCACGAAGTTGAACATCTGTTGCTGCAGGCTGGGGAATATCACTATCTATGAATGCCTTCAGTCTGTTGTCCTTGAGCACTGCCTCCATCTTGTCCTTCCATGATATGTAATTTGAATTTACTTCAAGGGAATATTCGAGTCTTAATCCATTAAAATACATCTTGATCTGTTGATGGTCCTGAAGAATAAATCTGCAAATTTGATGTACCTATTCAAAATAAACTCTATTTCTCCTCTTCTATTGTGATTCTTGCTCTAATACCATGTAGAAAATCCACATAGATTCAACTGATCTTGTAATTTTCTAAAACAAAATACTTGGATCTATTCTACAAATTGCATAAACCAATTTCGATCGCACAATCACATAACAAGTAGGAGAAATAAATTATCAATCGCACAACACAAGATATATATATGGAAAAAAAAATTCTCAAAAAACCTGTTATCTGTATATTGCATAAAGTCAAGACCATGAAACAATACAATGATATTTCCCTCACTGGGAAACCTTTGCACTATGTTGATTGTCTCACTCTAATCTAGGCAAAATCTGTTCAATACTTAACCAATTCTCAACCTTTATCTAACCAGCCTTTATTACGCATTCCTAGAGGAATTATGTCCCTATTAATAATGAAATTCCCAAGAATTGATTGTGAAATTATTTCAAGACATCCTGATGACCTAATGCATGACCTGTACAATTTTCTAATTATACAACTGATATTTATATTCCCTTTAACTCCAATCTCAACTGGGTCTTCCTAAAAACTGACATGCAAAAACTATTTATAGTGAATTATCAGTTATCTGATTGATCATTGCATGTGAATTAAATCAAATTTAATTCACTGGACCTATCACTAGCTCATATCTCAGTTGAGACTAGTTAAACTAATTTTAACTCAATTAATTGAGTTAACTAATTACAAATAACAAATAACGGTAACTGGAACCCCTATAATCTAGGAATAACTCTACATGCCTCCAATGTGACCTCCAACTCGAATTATCTGAGCTAACTAAGTCTTCTTGACTCATTTAACACTTACAAGTATTTATGAGATGAAATTACAATTTCTCTTCCAATTTAATTAAGGGAAAATTAAATCAAAAGCCCCCTTGGGTTGCCATTTCAACAAATTGTGCACATTATAATTAAAGATTTCAAACATTAACAAAAATGGAGGGAAAAGTGTGTTAGCATCTAATTTTAATGCATTAATCACGGATTCCAAGGAACCATAAGACTTACCAAATCCCTTTTGCGAAGAAGCATTTTCACCTGAGGCGGAATGTTCAAGAGCTCGGACAAGTAGTTCTCGCTGGCTCACAATCCTTGTAATTTTGAAGAGTAAAATGTTTACATGAGCTTTCTTCATATCTTCGACTATCCTATAATCAAGCGTAGAGAGGATTGTTGAAGTGTCTAGAGGAGTAACATTATATGATACTTTTGGAGTGATTGGCTTTCTTTTAGTGTCAGCGGAAGTATTCTTCTTTGTACCATTGTTTCTAGACTTTCTCTAAGTGTTCTGAATTGATTTGATAGGTTGTGTGATCTTCCTTAACAATTGTTCTTTCAATTTCTGCCTTGTCAAATCTTGTTCGGAGACCAGCCCTTGGCTTCTCAACTTATATCGATTGTTCTTCTTTTGAGTTGGGTCTTCTATAATATTCCAAAATAGGAAAAACAAGAATATTGAACATAAAACTAGAAATTACAGTAAATATCAATACATCAAAACATGAGCAAATCATAGATCCATTTCATTATGTATAATATCATAAAATGAGTACAATGTCTTGAGGAAAAAATCACTCAAGCTAGGCAAACAAGCCTCCCATGATCCAATACACCCAAATGTGAGATATTGCTAATACACAAAATGTCGAAATGCCATGAATGTGCAGTCCTAGTGAGACCAACTGCAACTGGAGAATATAAATACAAAGATTTGATGATATAGTACTCACAAAATGTCGGGATCAGAGATCTAGGCTTTCTAGCACAATTCCAAAACAACCTAGAAAGGGTTTTCGGAAATACACTATGTGAAAAATGCAGCCCTAGGGGTGAATTACACTCTAAAACTCAATAATTGTAGGGAGATGACTGATATGACAAGAAAATCGTTGATACTCCTTCCTTCTAGCTTTCCGGATGAAGGGTTTCTCCTTTCATTGGGAAACTAGCTCACAAACTAGGTTTTTCAACCCTCCACTGCAAATGCCATGCAAAATAACACATTTTCTGAAGGAGATTGTGTTGTTGTAGATGGTTGAAGCTTGGCCTAATTCAAAGTGGTGGAATGAATCTCAAATGAACATCTCCTGAGTGGGCACTCGAATTCCGCCGAGGATGAGGATGGGATTTCTGCCCGGAAACACCCTTGTGCTAAACAGCACAGTAGACTCCGCTAAACAGCTGAAGCATGCAAAAATTCATAAAAGACCAAGACATAAACAATAATCAGAATTCCCTATATGGCTGCCATCCCCTTCCTTATATTCTTTGTGAGCTTCCTCACCTTTGGTCCCACTCATTAAAGATGCTACTCCCATGCATACACTCCTCCACCATAACTGAGTTTTCTTCCACTATCTCCACTCCCTCCATGATAGCGTTGTTGATTTGGTCAACCTTGACCCATCCACATGCATTGACCCCATTCACACCAAAGGTTGTTTTATTTCAACTAGCTACACTAATCCACTTTCACACTAGAAGTGGTTTTATTCCTACTAAAGATATTTAAGGGTCTCTCTACCCACTTATTCATCTAAGTTGTGAACAAAGAAAAATGTAATATTCCAACTAGCTAAAATATAATTAGGAATATTATAGACCTCCCCTCCCAAATGTTGTGTGTCCTCAAGCAACTGAAAAGAAGGATGCTACAAAATCTTCTCTCCTTCCCAAGTGGCATCCTCATCCACTAGATTTCTCCATCGAATCAGATATTCTTTAATCACTATGTTCCTTAGTTTCCTCTCCCAAGTATCCAAGATAGCTTATAGTTGCAAAACCAAATGACCCTTATCATCAATAGGTGGGAGATCCATGGTGGCAAACACATGTTGTCCAATGGCCTTCTTGAAGCATGAGACATGAAAAATGTTATGGATCTTACTCCCAATGGGGAGCTCCAACTCATATGCTACTTCCCCAACACGACGGATCACCTTGTATGGCCCATAGAATAGAGGCTTAAGCTTCTCAGCCCCCTTCTCCTTCAATGTAGACTGTATGTAAGGTTGAATACAAGGATAGACCAAGTCATCCACCTCAAACTACCTCTCTATCCGACCACGGTCTGCATACAAATTCTGCTAATTCTGGGCCATAGCAATGTTATCCATGAGAGCACGGAGTATGTCCTGACTCTTTTGTATCCACTCCTTGGCTCTAGGAACCTTGCTTGCTCCAAAAATCACATCAACAAATGATAAATCATCATACCCATATAGAGCCCGAAATGGAGACATATTGATCAACATATGAAATTTTGTGTTGTAGCAGTACCCTCCCAAGTGGAGCCAGCGCATCATGCTCTTCACGGCCCCGAAACAGAGTTTTGCAAGTAGCTTTCCAGCCACTTGTTTACTATCTCTATATGTCCATTGGTCTCAGGGTGATAACTGGTACTCGATGTCAACTCGGTACCCACCAACTGAAAAATCTCCTACCAAAAGACACCCATGAAGCGACTATCTCGATCACTGACTATGGTCTTAGGAAGACCACAAAGTCTGAAAACATCTCTAAAGAAGAGATCCGCTACCTATGAAGCAGTATATCATGCATAAATAGAAAATAAATGTGAACACTTTGTTATTCGATCAACAAATACAAAGATACAATCCTTATCCTGTACTATTGGTAAACCGGTGATGAAGTCCATGGAAATAATCTCCCATTTTCCTTCCGCAATAGGGAGTGGCTACAACAACCTTGCAGGATGGTTGTTCTCTCCTTTGTTCCGCTGGCAAGCTACGCACTCCTTGATGTGTTGAAGCACGTCCTCCTTGAGACCCTTCAATGAGAATCTCTCCCGAATGGCCCGATATGTCTTGGTGAATCCTTGATGGCCTGAAATTGGAGAATCATGTGCCACATGCAAAATCTTCTCCTTGAGCCTAGAATCTCTAGTCAAGAAGATCTGGTCCTGGTAATAAATGATCTCATTCATCACTCTAAACCTCTCATCAGTCACCTTTCCATCTAGGATCTCACATGCAAAGTGGTCTTTGGAATACTCTACCAACAGCTGGGCCTTCCAATCTATATCCACACTCATCAATGACAGTGTTGCTAGTCTCTGTGATAGGGCATCCGCTACCACATTACTCTTCACCTTGACATGTTCAATGTCAAAGTCATATGCCTGTATTTTACTAACCCATTTATGCTGCCTCTCTTTCAACTTCTTCTGCTCAAGGAAAAACTGAGGACTATTGTGATTAGTCTTCACTCGGAATCTGTTTCCCACCAAACATTGTCGGAACCTGGCTAATGCATGCATGATAGCCAACATTTCTTTATAATATATAGAATACAACCTCTCATGAGGCAGCAACTTCCGACTCTCAAAAGCTATGGGGTGGCCCCCCTGCATCAAGACTGTGCCAATTCCCTCCCCTGAAGCATCACATTCCAGCACAAAGGACTGGGTAAAATCAGGTAATACCAACACCGGGAAACGTCTCATCACCTCCTTGAGCCTATCAAATGCCCTCTGCGATGTGTCTGTCCAACTAAAGGCTCCCTTCTTGGTCAAATATGTTAGTGGTGACACTAGTTGAGAGAACCCTTTGACAAACTCCTGGTAGTAGGTGCAGATGCCTACAAACCCCCGAAGTTCTATTACATTCATTGGCTCTGGCCAATCTCAAATAGCACGGATCTTCTCCTCATGAACTCTCACTCCATCCACTCTAATGATGCGGCCCAAATAAAGCATCTCTGTGAGCCCAAATTCACACTTGGAGAGCTTAGCATAGAATTGCTGCTCCTCAAGAATGTGTAATATTGTCTCAATATGTTGCAAATGCTCCTCCCATGTGCGACTATAAATAAAAATTTCATCAAAGAAAACCAGCGAAAACTTCCTCAATTGACCATGGAAGATGTGGTTCATGCAAGATTGAAAAGTAGTCAGAGCATTGGTTAACCCAAAAGGCATCACCAAGAACTCAAAGTGGCCATAATGGCATCTAAATGTAGTCTTGGAGATATCTTGATCCCTCACCCTGATCTAATGGTATTCCGACCTCAAATCAATCTTTGAGAAGTACTTTGATCCCCTAAGCACATCCATCAGCTCATCTATCCTGAGAATCGAGTACCTATTCTTCATTGTTTTCTTATTCAAAGCTCCATAGTCAATGCACATCCTCAATGTGCCATCCTTATTCTTCACCAAGACCATAGAAAAAGCAAAAGGACTGGTGTTTGGTCGGATATGTCCTAAATCCAAGAGCTCTTGAATGGATTTTTCAATCTCATCCCTGTAGGCTTTGGGATGCCTATAGGGTGTGGTGATTACTGCTTGGATCCCCTTCTCTAATTCAATAGTATGCTCAAACCCTCGGTCTGGTGGCCTTCCTAGTGGTATGTCCCCAAATAATATATAATAACGGTCTATAATAGACTGGACATATGGGTGTACTGGGGCACCCTTGCCTCCTGCCTCTAACATACCCAATTCCACTGCCCACTCTATGTCTCCTCTATGAAAATCAGCCTCCATCCTATGTGCTGAGACAATCAGGTGTGGATAGGTGTGCATGCCCCTGATGTTTTGGTGCTTACCGCTCTCCTTATCTGTCCACTCCATCTCCAAGGTATCCCAATCCGTGGTGAGCTTCCCCAAAGTGATCAACCACTGAACACCCAATATCACATTGGTGTCTGGAATATCAACCACAAAGAAGTGGTCAGTCAATGTGTAAGTCCCCAAAGTGATAGTCAATGCCGAAACATACTTGACACACTGCATGGTTCTACCTCTTGGAACCAAGACTGAGAATCCCTCGAAATCTTCAGTGGGAATGCCTCTCCTCTGCACTAATTGAGTATCAATAAAGTTGTGGTTAGCCCCACTGTCCATCAATACTGACACTCGTTGCCCCTGAATATTGCCTCGGACTCTCAATGTTAGATACTTGGGAACTCCCCGCAAGGCTGTAAGGGCTCCTCCAGTTGGAGAAAATGCTCCCTTCCCATCTTCTGGTAGTGGTGGATCTCCTCCTGATGCTATAGCGCTACTATCCCCCTTTAATTATTATGCTCCCTCATCTTCATCATCAGAAAATACCTCAATATAATATGCCTTCCCGGCAACACAACGATGCCCTGGTGCCCATGGCTCTTAGCAAGTGAAGCAAAGTTTTCTCCTCCTTAGATCTCCCCGGACATCATCACTAAGAGATCCCTTTTCTTGGTTCTCCTTTGAGGAAGGAACCTTCACATCTTTCCCCTTTGCCTGAGAGGAGAAATTTCGTTGAAATGGGGCTCTTGCCCTTGGCAAAGCATGGTGCAAATCTCTAACCCTCTCAATAGCCTCCTAGAGCGTAGTTTTTCTAGTAGATTTTACCAACCCATGCAAAGGCTCTGCTATTCCATCAATAAACACATATACTCTTATAGTTGCAGATATATAGGACACCATAACTAAAAGTTTTAGAAATTCAGAGATATAAGTCTCTGAATCTCCTTTTTTCTTGAGCTTAGCTAGCTCAACAAAATGTGCTTTTGGATCTCTGCGGTCAAATATTTACACCAACCTCCGGGTAAATTCTGCATAAGCAGTGACACTAGCATGCCCTAGTGTAGATAGATCGTGAAACCACGCGCTACTATTTTAATGGCCTCCATCTCTGAAACTCAGTTCAGCTGAAAATAGATATCTAGTTTCTCTACCCAATCCTTGGTTGTGCACATGGGTGACCCATCAAAAGTGGGCAGAAAGAATCTACCCATAGTACGTTGCAGATCATTGTTCTGCATGTACCCTCCACCTCTATTGTGATTGTCGGGTCTTCTATTATCCTTAAGCCGACAGAACTCTTGGAAGTTTAGGTGCTCCTTGAACCTATGGGATTGAGATTCATATTCTAGGAAATAATCACCAAGAGTCTCCTCCTCTTGTGGTCCTCCTACCTCATTTCCTATTGCTATGAATGTAGGCATGGTGAAGCGTTGTGAAACTGACTGTAATGTTGGTTTCTCACACTAATAATGTAAGGTGTCGGAACTCTCTCCATGTTGAAACCCTCTAGGGGATTCCTTCTGTCTTTCTACCCTCATCTCCTTGATTTCTTTGGCAATATCTTGCATAGTATAGAGAAGAAATTTTGGAAACTCTCTTCCATCCATTGCTCCAAATGTTATAGATGTAGTGCCCCATAGGCTGAGCCAAGATTATGCTCTGATACCACTGTAATATTCCAAAACAGGAAAAACAGGAATATTGAACATAAAACTGGAAATTGCAATAAATATCAATACATCAAAACATGAGCAAATCATAGAGCCATTTCATTATGTATAATAGCATAAAATAAGTACAATGTCTTGAGGAAAAATTCACTCAAGCTAAGCAAGCAAGCCTCCCATGATCCAATACACCCAAATGTGAGATACTGCTAATACACAAAATGTCGAAATACCATGATTGCGCAGTCCTAGTGAGAATAACTACAGCTAGAGAATAGAAATACAAATATTTGATGATATAGTGCTCAGAAAATGTCAGGATTAGAGACCTAGGCTTTCTAGCACAATTCCAAGATAACCCAGAAAGAGTTTCCAGAAATACACTATGTTTAAAATGCAGCCCTAGGGATGAATTACGCTCTGCAACTCAATAACTGCATGGAGATGACTGATATGACAAGAAAATATTTGATACTCCTTCCTTCTAGATTTCTGGATGAAGGGTTGCTCCCTTCACTAAGAAACTAGCTCACAAATTGGGTTTTTCAACCCTCCACTGCCACTGCCCTACAAAATAACGTAGTTTTTGAAGGAGACCGCGTTGTTGTAGATCGTTGAAGCTTGGTTTGATGCTGGATGGTGGAATGAAGCTCAAATGAACCTATCCTGAGTGGACACTCGAAGTCCCTTGAGGATGGGGGTGGGATTTCTGCCCGAAAACACCCTTGTGCTAAACAGCACAGTAGACTCTGCTATACAGCGGAAGCGTGTAGAAAGTCATAAAATACCAAGACATAAACAATAATCAGAATGCCCTCTATTGCTGCCATCCCCTTCCTTATATGCTTTGTGATCTTCATCACCTTTGGTCCCACTTATTAAAGATGCTACTTCCATGCATACACTCCTCCACCATAACTGCGTTGTCCTCCACTATCTACACTCCCTCCATGACAGCGTTGTTGATTTGGTCAACCTTGACTCCATCTACATGCATTGACCCCATTCACAGCAAGGGTTGTTTTATTTCAACTAGCTACATTGATCCACTTTCACACTTGAAGTGTTTTTATTCCTACTAAAGAGATTTAATGGTCTCTCTACCCACTTATTCATCTAAGTTATAAACAAAGCAAAATTTAATATTCCAACTAGCTAAAAGCTAATTAGGAATATTACATCCTCAATCTATGGCGGTTCTTCGACACTTTTCTTTTCAGCTGCATATACACAACTGAATGTATTCACTGTGTGTCCAACACTCGCAAGTTCTTCAACTGTAACATTCCTTCTCTTCCACTGGCTCGGTCTGCTCATCTGAAAGCATTGTATCAATTATGTGTGCAACTAGAGCGTTCATGATGTGGTTCCATTGCGGGCATGTTTTTTATTAATGAATGAAAAAAACAATATAGATCCATGCCCATGCTCTCGGCATTCAGCACGGCGTTCGAGCTTTGCGCAGACTTGGCCGGTTGATTGTTGATGCTACCGGATTTGGTAGCCCTTCTCAAAAAGTTGAATTTAGGGGGGCTTGTTGCTTACAGTGGTCTCACTTGACCTCTGTTTCAACTCTTCCAACTCATTGGACATAGACTTGATGGTGCGGGTCAATATTTCAAGATTTGTAACTTATTTATCCTTGACCTTACTTGACAAGGCATGAGACCTTTTGCTCGTGCCTTTGAAGTCCTTTGATGGTACATCGTCAACAATGACTTTGATTGTGTGCAAGTCCTTTTCAACTACAATAGCCTCTTAGTAATTTTCTACTAAAGTCTCTTTCGTAGCTCTCTTCACGAATTGTGCAATGACTGTTGGTAAGGTACAAGTGTAATAATCAATGGTGATGGAGTCATGAGGTTTTGTATTCAGAGGAAGTTTATTCAATATGTGATTAAACCTTTGATTAAAATCTTTAACTTTCTCTTTTTGCTCCATCTTCAAATTTTCCAGCGCTTTCAATAACATGGTTGGGGTTTTTCATCAGCAAATTTTTCATGTTATAGATTTTTAAACCCCCTCCAATTTGGGATTGAGCTCGGTGAAATACTATGGTACCATATAGTTTCCCTACCATATAAGGTACAAGGGAAAATTCTACATGCAACATCATCGTAGCGTACCTCAAGAATTTGCAAATGTAGGTAGAAGTTGTCCAAATGGTCCTCAGATTTCGCTGTGTTGTCAAGTTCATACTTCGTTAACAGTTTACTCGGGTGTCTCAGTGTCTTGTGTAACACACCCAGTAGAGCGAGTGGGCCATGTCACATCCAATCTAGATCTTGGTCTACCATGTCTTCGTCTCTAAACTCCTACTCTTCTTCAAAATCTGAGGGATCTTCTTCTTCCTCTTCGTGATCGTCTAACTCATGGAAGTTGTCATCTAAGAGTACAATGTTGTCTCCATCACCTCCGTTTAAAGATGGAGGTTGCTCTGGTTTCTCTGCATTCTCCACAATCTACGCTAACTCTTTAAGGATGAGAACTATCCCGGTAGGAGTGGTTGCATTCTTCTTTGGAAAATATGGAAGATTATGTACTCCGGGGATCAAACCAATGGCCTTTGAAAAACGATGAGTTATAGGCCAGATGGCCTGGATATGCTTGTAATATATTTCACAAGTTTGTCCAAGACCAAGCTGAGAAGATCCATCAACTTCAAGAATGTGAGTTGAGGAGGCGTTGGGAATATCGCTTCCTTGACCGAAAGAAGTGTGATGAGGGTGGGTGGAGTTTTCGCCATAAAAATCTCGTTGCCCTCATTCTAGTGCTAGAAATGTTGACAGTGTTGGACCTGCCAACATTCAAGGGGGTCTCCCTGATATGTGGTCCCAATTAGACCTCGCACTGTTTGGGATAGGATCCCCATCAGGAATATGGCTCTGTTACCGTTTTCTTAAAGGTTTACCTTGGCTTGAACTGTCAGCAAGAGAGAGGAATGCATATGTGCCTTTGAAAAGCAAGTGTGTGCCAGGTGAGTGTTCGGTTGCAAGTGTGTCGAGGTTCTTCTACTACATAGGGGAACAAAATTGAGCCCCTGAGAGAGAGGTAATAATACCACCCTAATAGAGATACACGCAAACAATAAGGATCCATCTAACATCCAGCGGAATAGTCCACAAAGATGAAAAGGTCATTGTAACCAACACAAACAAGAAAAATTTGTCTAACATCCAACGAAATAGTCCACAAAGGTGCAACAATCATAGCAATCATTGCAACACATTCTTAATATGATAAGCACTAAAATAATCGACACAGTTCAGCTACTTTAGTGCAGGTGAAAACAAACATGAATTACAAACATTCACAGAACAATCTTACAGATATTCATAATCCATGCATGATGAACATGTTGGCCATCAAGGTTTTGATATTAAGTAAAAGCCCCAAGACACATGTATACAACGAACACTACTAAGAACTAGCTTGTCTCTCTAATGCCTTGTGGGAGGAACCAAGGTGAAAAGTCCTTTGCTCTTACAATGAGTGTATATATAACCAATGGGGTGATGCTTCACCTCCCTTGTGATTCTTTAACTACCCTCATCACTATTTGACTTCCTATGACTTTTCAAATTTACATGACTCTTCAAATTATGTAGATGTCCTTTGGACTTCCACTTTACAATACATTTTCAAATAGGAATTTACATAATCCACAAAAATGATGTGGCATATGGTGACTCATGACATGACATTGATTTCATGGATTGTATGATGGCATGGCAATGTCAAGTCACTCTTGTTGCTTCTTGCTTTGTGTATTCTTGAGAGTGTCTTATGTCCACTTCCGCATGGCTTAGAGATAAGGAGTCCTCAGTGATATCAGGTCTTGAGCTGCAATTGCAAACTGGTGTCCCTTTGCTTTCTGTTGATTGATCAACTTGCATATTCAACTACAAAGGTATCTTCTAGTATGTTCTTCTTTGTCTCCTTCTTCATCATCCTGTCATGGTATGAAAGAGTACATGCATCTGCAATTCACTCATAACAAGACAACATCAGTGTTTAAAACCCCCAGTCTAAGATGTTGCATAATGATCCATTCACTGAGTCGGAATTAGGTGACAAACTGAGGGAGAGGCTCAGTGACAACGCAATTTCGCAGCTCGGGCAGTCAAGGGTTGAGTTTGAGCCTTGAGACTGCGCAATGCACAATTCAAGATTGGACTGAGCAAAATATTGTGCAGTTGGGGAGCTCAGGGAACCACGATGAGGGCTTGAGCATTGATTTTGTCCACTGCGCAGTTCTGGAAGGCAGAGGAGACCAGGTGATTGCGCAATTGTGCAATTTAAGGCTCAAGCTCAGGGTTGAGGCTTGAGCCTTGTGATTGTGCAATGTGCAGTACTGACTAGGTAGGAGAGAGAAATTGCGCAAATTTTGGGGTCAAAGGCTGAGCTTGAGCACTTTGATTGCATAGTGCATAGTCCTGGGAGGTAGGAACTGCGCATTGTGCGGTTTCCAAGAGGCAAGGTTTCACCTTGAGTGTTGAGATTGTGCAACGCGCAATTCAGGAGCGTTGGATGAGGGTAAGTTTCTTGGACGGGAAGTTTCCATATTTGGCTAAGTGTGGGACCAGTGAAGCTGATGTAAATAGTAATAAGACTTGACTGTGATCCTCATTTACACAAAGATGACCTCTTGAAAACACCAAAACTAACTTTTAAACGATGCTCGACACTTTACATGTGAAAAGATGACAGTTTGATTCTCTTGCAAATGGGACCAAAACACATGTAATAAGTCTTAATGCTTGTGACGATAGTATGCAATATCAAATGAGATACCAGAATTTTGGGTGCGAGCCAAAATTTTGGAGTTTGTTGTAGCAGTGACAACATAACCATATGAAATATTTTACTTTCAATTGTTTTATGGATATATAGATGAACATTAAAATATTTTATTTATTCAACATTGAAATATTTTTTTGTTATCAATATTATCTGAAAATGCCATAACACTTTGAGGTGTCAAAAACACTTATATTTATCCATGAACAATATTTTTTAATTAGTAATATATTTTTAAATATTACATATCAATTCCATATTAAACTCCACAAAAATTACAAATCTCCCTCCAATTAAACTATAAAAAAACTCATTTTTACATAATTAATAATCTCATAAATGAAAGGACTAATCGAGAAATTTTATATATATATATATATATATATCATTTTCATTTGTCTTTCACTTGGTTAAGGAAGGCATATCTTGAATAATGAGCTCAAACTCTTTAACAATATGTAGATAGAATATATTCGTGAGGTGTAAATTAATTGGTTTGCGTGGAGCCCCACATGGTCTCAAATTCAAACTTCATGGGAAGAAAGAGACATATCTTGAATAATGTGCTCAAACTCTTTAACAATGTGTATATAGAATATACTCATGAGGTGTAAATTATTTGGTTTGTGTGGAGCCCCACATGGTCTCAAATTCGAACTTAATGGGAAGAGAGGGTGAAAATAGAAGCCACCTTCTATAGAATTAAATTATCCCAAAAAGCACTCAAACTCCACCGAACTTCACAGAATTCTAATAAGAATATTTCACTAGTAAATAATCTTTTTTCATTCAAAATTAAAATCAAAATATATATATATATATATATATATATATATATATATATATATATATATAAACTTAAAACATTTAATCAAAAATACTTTTAAAATTTCCAAAATAAAAAAATATATATATTTTTTAAAAATTCCAAAATAACCCAAAAAACACAAACATAATTATATATACTCTTACTCTTTATATATATATATATATATATATATATATATATATATATATATATATCTGTGTGTGTGTGTGTGTGTTTATATTCACTTTGTAATCTATATTTTGTGAATGTGATGTGGAATAAATATATAAAAGTGGTGTGATGAGTAACTAAAAGTGAATTTTTCGATGCTGCCCTTGCGCTGCTACCCCTGCGGCTGCGCCTGCTCTCGCAGGGCCCCTGCACCTGTTGTTCCTACTGCGTCCTGTTGTGCCTGCGTCCTGTTGTGCCTGCGTCCTGCTGCTCGCGTCCTGCTGTGCCGCGTCCTCCTGCTGTGTCCTGTCCTCCATTTCCCCCTACTCCTCCCTCAGTGTCTCTCTGTTCCGCTCGATCGGCCTCACGCGACGGATCTGCTGGGTTCTGCTCCTCTGCCGCGGGGCCTCTTCCTGCTAGACCTATCCGGATCTTTCCCGCTTCTCTTCAGCTCTGAGATTATTCGTCTTCTGTTTTTTCTTTGTGCAGCTTGGGTGTGTTGCTGCTAATCTGCTCTTCACGGCCATGGAGACCCAGGGCTCGCTCCTCGGTCCTTCGCATTCTTCTCCCCCTGATGCTGACGCTGCTTTCTCCTCTTTGTTAGCTTCGTTGCCCAAGAAGAAGAAGTCTAAAGCCGCCAAGTTTGTCAAAAAACTTGCTAATGTTACTGAGGTCATCCTTCCTCCTGAGGGCCCGATCCAGGTCGCTTTGTCCCTGGCAGATCGTGCCCTGGTGGGTCAGTTCACGGGCCTTTGGCCCTCGCCAAAATCAACGGAAAATTGGGTTGTTAAGAAGTCACTTCATATTTCCTAGGAAGAGGCTACTTCATGTTTGAGTTCAACTCTAAGGAGGACAAAGACTTGATCTTCAGGAATGGGCCCTATTTCATGGGCCCTCAGGGTCTCTACCTCAATAAATGGACCCCAGACTTCGATCCGGCCGTGGATGTCCCGACAGCAGTCCCTGTCTGGGTTCGGCTCCCAAATCTTCCAGTGCACTGTTGGAACTGGGATTCCCTCAAGCACATAGGCAATACGTTGGGAAAGTTCATTGACAGAGCAAACAACAACGATCAGTATGATTGTGCCCGAATCTGTGTCAAGGTGGACTTAGAAGTGGGGCTCCCAGAGGCTATCAAAATAAAGGTTGGCAGTTGGACGCATGTGCAAGCGCTGGACTATGAGCAGCACCCTTTCAAATGTCGTAAATGTCACATCTATGGTCATTTTGCAAGAGGGTGTCCAAACAAAGGGGAATCTGAAAAAGGAAAGGAAGATAGTTGGAATCAAGTTAAGCGGTCAAAGACCTCACACAAGAAATCTGGGGCCCCAAATGGCCAAGGCCCCCAGCCTGCCTCTGCCCAAAATGTACCTCAACCAAAAAGTCAAAAAAATAGGTATTAGTTCTTAAGCTCTGAAGAAGAGCTTCCTCAAGAAGAGGATAGGCAAGATAAACCCTCAGAAAAAATGGCCTCAGCAGGATCAAGACCTGAAGAAAGTGCCACAGCAAGAAATAAGGATAAGCAAACAGAAGCCTCTGAGGAGGAACATGATTCGGAATTGTCAGAGGAGGAAGGAGAAATAGGAGATACGCAGACATCGGTCAGAAGATCAGCAAGGGGCTGCAAAACTGCCAGAGAAAAGATAGATCGGGAAACTTACAAAGACAAACTTCAGGGTTGTCAGCCCACTCTGGAGAAACTCCTTGGCAAAAATCCGAAGATATATAAAAATCAAGCACAGGGTTCCAAGGGAGCCCATCATCATAAAAATAAATGATGAAGATCGTCTCCTGGAATTGCAGAGGAATGGGGAGTAAAGTGAAAGAAGAAGCAACGAGAAGCCTTACTAGAAGAGAAGCCCCAGATATTCTTTTGATCCAGGAGACCAAAATGGAGGGCAATGAGTTCCTCCAAACCAGTAAAAAAATTTGGAATGGAAGCAAAGGCCAAGCAGTTTCAGCACGGGGAGCCTCTGGGGGGCTGGGCTCTCTCTGGAATCCTCTCAAGTATAGGTTGGTCTCTGAGACACTCAATACCCACTGGTTGTTCTTGAAGCTTCAACCTGTGGACTTGAGGGTGTCTTTCTGCGTTTTTAATGTCTATGTCCCAGCAAATATAGGGGAGAAAAGGGAGTGTTGGGACTCCGTCAGACACCTGTTGGAGTCAGAGAATTTGGAAAACATCATTATTGCGGGTGATCTAAATCTCACTCTGCGTATGGAGGAAAAGCGAGGAGGCACAATCGTAAGGGACCCAGCAAGGGAGTGGGTGCAGGATCTCATGCAGGACTAGGATCTGCTCGATATCCCCTCTAAAAATGGTAAGTATACCTAGTCCAATAAAAGAATAGGCCCTAGTCACATTGCTGCTAGACTTGATAGATGTTTGGTGCAGAGTTATTTTCTTTTGTTGGGTTTAGAATCCAGATTGCATATCCTCCCTTGCAGTGTTTCTGATCATAAGCCTATTATGCTTGAGATGTTGGATCACATGGATCTTGGTCCCATACCTTTCAGATTCAATCCTCTTTGGGTCAAGGACCCTGAGTTCCTGAATTTAGTTCAGGACAGTTGGAAATTGCCAGTGAAGGGTTCACCTTTCTTCATCTGGGAAGAAAAACTTAGAAGACTGAAAGTTGTTCTTAAATCATGGGCCAAATCTCTCCCCTCCCCTGCACAAGAGAGAAAGCAGGCCCAAGACAGACTTGCTCAGCATCACGCTCAAAATGAAGATGTAGAAATCACTAAAGAAGTATTAGATAAGGAAACTGAGCTTCAGCAAACCTTTCATAAAGCCTGCCTTTCGGAGGAAGAGCATTGGAGACAAAAGTCTAGGAGTCTTTGGCTTAAAGCGGGAGACAGAAACTCCGCCTTCTTTCATAAACAAGCTCAAGCTAAAAAGAGCTTCAATTCTATTACAGAAATCAAAGAAGGAAACTCGACTCACAAAGACTTTGGGAGCATAAAGAGAGCAGCTTTCAACCACTTTAAAAATCTGTACAGAGAAGAGGGGGTGACTAACCCAAACTCTAAATTTTTGGAGGTGGTTCCTCCTAAGATCTCCCCTCTAATGAACCAGCATCTAGAAGCTAAGATCTCTATAAAAGAAATAAAATATGCTCTCACCGACATGGAGCCCGACAAAGCCCCAGGCCCGGATGGCTTCACTACAGGATTCCTTCAAACTTGTTGGCCAATTGTGGAGAAAGACCTCTACAAAATGATCTTGAAATCTCAAAATTGCCAGAAAATAGGGGGCAGCACTAATTTTGTCTTCCTTGCCCTCATACCCAAGGAAAAGGGCGCTAAAGATTTTAATCGGTTCCGCCCCATCTCTCTTTGTAATATTGGTTATAAAATAATCACAAAGGTGATTGCAAATAGGCTAAAAGACATCCTCCCTGGCATCATTCCGGAGAATAAAGGCGGGTTTGTTCAGGGGAGACAGCTTGCTGACAATTTCATTCTTGTGCAAGAGGCGATCCATTCGAGCCAACTTCGCAAAGAGAAAGGTATGGTAATTAAACTAGACTTGGCAAATGCTTTTGATCGTGTCAGACTCAGTTTTCTTTGGGAAGTCTTACATAAATTTGGCTTTGGAATGGGCTTTATCAATTGGATCCGCGCTTGTACTGTCGATCCCTGGATCGCTCCTTTGGTGAACGGGAGAGCAGCTGGCTTTTTCAAAGCTTCTAGAGGGCTTAGGCAGGGCTAGCCCCTCTCTCCGCTTCTCTTTGTCCTCCATGTTTCTGTCCTGAGCTTCTACCTTGACCAAAAATTGGTTGATCAAGAGATCCTGGGGCTCAACATAGCCAAAGGGGTTAAAAATGTAAATCATACTTTGTTTGCTGATGATACCCTCTTGTTAGGGGTTGCCTCTGTCAGATCAGCCTTGAAGTTCAAGGAGGTTCTGGATGATTACAGCGAAGCTACAGGCAGCAGTTTGAACAAAGGTAAATGCAAAGTTTTTTGTTGGAATATCTCTGCCTCCATTCTTTCGGCCATCACCAGAATCCTTGGTTTTTCTGCCTCCCTCAGTTGGACCTCTTTTACCTATCTGGGCCTTCCTATCTTCCGAAAACTTGCTTACAGCAGAGATTGGATCCCCCTTCTGGATAAATTCAAGGCTAAAATTCATGCATGGGGATTCTCATGGTTAAACCTTGCCGGCAACACTGTCCTCATCAAATATGTTCTCAGTAGTCTCCCCATTTTTCAATTCTTTGTAATCCTTGGTCCCATTGGCATCATCAAAAAAATGGAAGCCTTCATCCGCAAATTCTTCTGGAAAGGCGGCAAACACAATGACAGGAAAATCCCTTTGGTAAGTTGGGAGAAAATCTGTAAGCCTCAGAATGAAGGAGGCCTAAACTTCAAAGATCTCAGCCTCCAAAACACAACCATGGGAGCCAAGATTTTCTGGAGAATCATTGGTCCGCACCCAAGGTGGGCGCAAAGAGCTTTATGGAGGAAGTATTTCATGGGGAAACGGAACAGATGCCTGGAAACCTCACTGCCCACCTCAGGTTCGCAATTGATCAAACTCTGTCTCAAAGCAGCTCCTTTAATCAGAGACAGAGTGTATTGGATTCCTGGCAACGGCAAAGAAATTAGAATATGGGACCACTGCATCATGATGCATCCCCCATTATCGAGCTACAGTTCTCTGCAAGCGCTACGACCGTGGCTGGTCAGAGCAGGTTGCGTTTCTCTATGGGACATTTCGCTATGGGCTGGCAGCAACTAGCTGCGATGGAGACTCCCGCATGTTCCTCCAAAGCTGATTCAAGAACGCAACCTCCTTCTCTCTCTATTGAACGATAAGGCGCCTCTGCGCGTTGGTAGGAAGGACGCCCATGGTTGGGGAGCCGCCCCAGGGCTGTATACTGTTGCGCAAGGGTATAAAAGCCTCCAAGATCGTCCACACGTCCCTCCTGACCCTGTTGTGTGGAAGGGGCTCTGAACTCACAAAGCCATGCCAAAAGTTGACTCATTCTGCTGGTTGTTATGCCACAAAGGAATTTTAACTGAAGACAGATTGAAGAAGAAAGGGTTCCAAGGTCCCTCACGATGCCACTTGTGTTGTGACAGTGAAGAGAACGCCCAACACATTATCTTGGACTGCAAATTCTCAAAAGAAATCTGGAAGAACCTCTTGAGCCATTGGAAAACAGAATTCATCTTACCTACGTCTATCCCTGACTTATTTTCAAACTGGCGAAACTTCTACCCAAAAACGCTCCCAAAAAACGAAAGTTTTAAAGCCGCTTGGCTCTCCTTGCCGAAATTTATCTGCTGGCAAATCTGGCTGGAGAGAAACAGAAGAGTCTTCAGAGATGAAAGCTTAAATCCGCAGTTCACCGTCATCAAAATAAAAAGTCTTTGGAAAGAAAGTCTGGGGGAGCATTTGTCGGACTCGAATCTAAGTCAGCAAGACCTAGACTGGGGTGCCTCGTTGGATCTCCAATTCTCTGGAGAAACAAGGCATCACAAGGATACAAAAGAGTGGCAATTCAGAGGGAAGGAGAATGATCTATCTGAGTTGCTCATCAGGCAATCCAGATACTCTGTTCTTCGACGGGGCAGCGAAAGGCAATCCCGGATTGGCTGGGGCAGGAGGAGTTATAAAGAATAAGGAGGGCAGAATTGTGACTAAGTTCGCTTGGGGTTTAGGTCATTCCACTAGCATCCAAGCAGAAGCCTTGGCTCTTCTTCAAGGTCTCAAGCAAACTAAGGCTTTTGGTATTTCAAAGGTTAATATTATAGGAGATTCCCAGTCCATTATTAAAGTTTTATTGGAGGATTCTTCTCCTGCAGATCTTAGATTGGCAAGAGTGATTTCAAGAATCATAATTCTGGTGAAATCTTTTTAGACTGCAAACTTCCTTCATGTATTGAAGGGGAACAATAAAGATGTTGATCTGGAAGCCAATAGGGCGGTGCCATTTCCCGCTGGCTCTCTCTTGGAAGACGGTATTGAGGAGTGGGACTCCATCCCTTAAATTAGAGTTATGTTTCACTGCATTATTTTGAAACAGTTTGCTTGTACATTTAAGATAGGAAAATTAACAGAGATAGATTCTCTAGTCTCGAGTAAAAAACGCGGATCTCCAAATTTTGGGGCCTATGATCAGTTAGTCGAAGTAAGTTCAAGGGCTCTGCCCGATCTATTGTAACCGGTGAAAGGCATTTTGGCCAATATCTAATATAAATCCATATCTATTTCTATAAATATATATATATATATATATATATATATATATATATATATATATATATATATATATATCACATTCACATTCTATATATATATATTCCAAAGTGAATAAAAACATAAATCAAGAGTATATATATATATATATGAGAGTAAGAGTATATATAATTATGTTTGTTTTTTGGATTATTGTGGAATCTTCAAAAATAATTTTTTATTTTGGAAATTTTAAAAATATTTTTAAGTAACTGTCAAAAAAGTGATAGTTTAATTCATAAAATATACATATATCATATTCATATATATAACATCAAATTCACAAAATATATATATATATATATATATATATATCCAAAATAATTAAATAAATATATATAAACAATCATGTAAAAATAAATATATATATATATATATACTTTTCAGCCCAAAAAAATAAAATAAAAATTGCCTTGAAAGAAACTGGTTGATAAATCTATTACCTTCGAAAGAGACTGGTTGGTTAAAGAGATCCTGTTTCAATTCCCCTCTATAGTAATTTTTATGGTTTGTAAAGGTTAAATTCCCCACCATGGCAATTTTAATTGACAGTTGGTATGGAGTGACTCGTTCAACTCCCATTGGTAAATTTTAATTATTCGCTGGTAAAGAGTGACTGCTTTAATTCCCCAAATATGGAGATTATTAATTGCAAGTTTCCCAATGTATTCTTTGCTACAGGATTATCTCTGAAGTCCATTTCGCAAAACTTCGACGAAGATTCCAAAACTTCAATAAAAGTAGAAGAAAACGTACTATTAGAAACAAACTCCAAAGCAGAAAGAATAAATATATTCGTGAAACTTCACCATGTTTTTTTTGATCTAGGACAATCGGTAACTGGTGAGAGTTGCCTGAGCAAAGCCCGGGTTCAAATCCAACTGGCTGCCACTATAAACCTAGGCTAGGTGCAACAGCCTGCAAGCCGCACACAATAGCAATTAACTTATGCCTCAACTAGAGCCAAGACGTTCACTATGGGGTCGCCTACTCTTCTAGCCAAGACACAACAGGCGTATGTCTCCACGGAAATTTGAACCTTGGTGGATGGGATGAAACTTCACCATGTTAGCAATATATTTTACCAATGGTTAGAGACATTTTTATAAATTAGGCCTTTCCTGTGCAGCACAAGCCTATGCAACAACAACAACAACAACAAAAATAGAATCAATCAATTAATGCCTCAAGCACATAGAAAAATTGTATTCAGCCACGGGAGATTGCAAGCAAAGCAAGACATGATTTTTTTTATATTTAATGGCCGGTAGCAACTCGTTCACGTCATAACCAATATAACATACATATCATGAAAGAGTTACTTAAATTTCTGTGAGGCAATTTGAAGTTTCATGTCTTAGAATATCAAATATTCAGAGATACTAAATATTATTTTTGGGATTCAAATGTGTTAAATCATTTATTTATAACCATTTCATGAGAGATAGTCAATTTAGAAATACTGTTAACTTTTCAAGGTGAAATGTACAAATAATGTATACCTGGCCTGGCTTGCCATATTAAAAATGAATTCTGAAAATTCACAGCAATTTGAAAACTCTGTAAATAACTTTTTTTGTCACAGTCGTCAGAATGTCTTAAAGATTTGCCTTGCTAAGATCTTATTTTACTTTACGCCAAACTATTCTACAAATATTGGGCCTTACTGAAATTAGCATTATCTTTCAAGAGAAACTCTTATATTCAAGTGAAGTGAAATAAACTAATCTTTGTTTAGAAATGCATTCTCATTTTTTTGCAAGTGAAATAAATCAGTGATGGTTTCGCAGGTAAGCCTTAACTAAAGTTCATTTTTGGAATTTGGCTTTTGAGATCCATAATTTGTAAAAAACTGTTTTTGGTGATAATCACATATAATCATATATTGTCACCGCATTTCGAACCAACTAATATAATTCATTTCAAACAAATCAGTATAATTCATCTTTAAGACAAATTAAACTAAAATTAATTTTATTTTAAATAAATTCCATATTGGTCGTAACTGTTACAATTGAATTAATTTTTCTTCTCACGAAAAAACAATTGAATAAATGCTAACCTCGCAGTGTAACTATTACTACAATAGACTAATCATTCATTCAGTAGCCGTGAGTGAGCTAACTGACAACTGATAAGAAAGATTTACCTAAAAGTGCAATCAGAAAGTTCACAGGCAATAAGCCTGTAACAAGTGGGACAACATGGCCCATTATTATTTACTTTGAAAATAATCAGTTGTGGGCTAGGATGTGTAGGCATCCCACCCTTGTATGTTCCTTTACAGAATATTGAGCAATATGAAGTTTAATAAATAAACACCAACCTTACAGACTGCTGCATAATAATAAGTAGCAATTCACATTTACAGCTGAGATTTAGTATAGAATAGTGTAGCACCCTCCCGATCTGTGGTTCTAATCTTAATTGACTATTTGGGCGAGTGTTCTAAGTAGATCCCTTCTTGTTGAGGCTATATTACGTGGGACACTGTAATCCCACCATGGGATGCTCCCTTGTTCGTAATATGGCACTACATTAGAATCTAAAACTAAGCTCAATACACGCAGAATGCAAGTGAATAACATGCTATACAAGCAAGCAGACATCAAGGAGTTGTCGAGTTGTCTTTAATATGAGTTTTTGAAAAGTTTTCTGATTTGTTTTTCTCATTTAATTTCTCTAAAATTTGGTTGGAATTCATTGAAATCACAAGAGGAATTCATTGAAATCACAAGTTTGATGGGTAAGGTCTGCATGATTGACTTTTTGAAAAGTTATCCGATCTAATTTCTCTAAAATCTGGCATGAATTCATTGAAATCACAAGTTTGATAGGTAAACTCTGCACGATCGAAGTGCTCTAGGGGTTTTTCAAGGTGCTGAATCTATATATGTAGTCAAAAAACCAATTTAAATAACACAGATCAAGATTTCCCCTCAAATTTTTCCATCAAATTCTAGTCAGAAAATCCACCAAAAACTTCAAAAAATCAAATTAAAAACAACTCTAATCTTAAATGGCCATTAAAATAAATTATCAAGCTTTACTTCGAAAGGAGAAAGCTTTTATCACAAATTTCCATGCTTTTCTATTAATAATTTTGGTCAACGACATGATAAAAAAACCAATAGCTAAATAGAATATCAATCTTTATATCGAAAAGAATAGGAAACTTTCAATTAGATAGAATATATTTGATTCAGCTTTCAACTGTTTCTAAGTCAAAAGTGAATCAAAGGAGTTCCAACCAGAATACAGTATACCTTCGCCACAGTTAAACTATAAAGATGCATTTGTCCTAAACGCCACGACAAGGAGAAGGCATGTGACGAATAAAGTACTGCCTTTCTGGGAAGCCCAACTAGAAATATTTAAATCCACAGCCTGGCACTGTGAGATGCAAAACATGATTCTAAAATCTAACAAAAAGGATTGCTAGATCTGACAAAAGCCTGCAATAACGCATCAAGTCATAGAGCCATCCTTCATTCATTTGCAGCAGGACCATACATAGAGCAAACAGCACCACATCACAAATAAGTATCAATAAGAATGATGATTGAAGAAGCATCAATAAGTATACATGTATGTACACTGCATAATATAAGGTCAAGCAAGGTGGTGAATGTTGTTCTTCGCCTTTGGCCTCCATTCTGACCTTGCCCTCAGAATTTCTGATTTGTCATCTTGCAATCGAAGCAAGTGTACAAAGTGCAATGTGTCTGAAGGCACATTTCTCTGTGAAAATGGTGCAGCTGAACCGGCAATATCCTCACCAGCCTGTGGGCTTGTCAATGATTGGAGTACATGCGTCGGCCCACATTCACGCCTGTACTCCAACGTTATATTAGATAGTTCATTGTCCTCTAAAACAGATATGGGTAAACTCTGCATACAAAATCCATAATGATGTCAACTTAAAGAAAAGATTTATGACATAAGCATATCAGCTCATAATAGACAACATTTCTACTCCCAGAACATTTCTAGCAAAAACTAATCCAAGTTTTATTTGTAAGCAGCCCACAAACAATTCATTCAAACATGCAAGTCTCCTGGTCCGAGACTGGCTGTGCACTTGATCAACATACCAAGAGATGTGTTGCTGTATTGATTAAGGTCAAAAGTTACAGTTAAAGAGTCCCGAATTATTTTAACTTTCCCGATCAACTAAAACAAAACGGACATGTCAACCAGAACCAAAAAAAAAAATCTAAAACCGAGATCAAACCCAAGTAGCCCAAAACAAATGCCAAAAATTTCGACTACGAGGAAAATTTAGGGCAAAAACATTGATTTGCATATTCGGAGAATGGAATGGCGCTTGATTTGCATCTTAAGAGTTTGGAATGGTGCCGTAACATATAGATATAAGTTTAAATATCATATCTTTGGGTAAAAAGAGCAAGACTGAGAGTTAAGGTATGGATTTAAACATGTCCCACAACCAGTTAATTCCAACATGTAAACTCTCCACTACAACTAAAGTACAATTCCCAATTTATAAAATACTTTCCTAGTTCATTCACTTTAATATAAAATTATGAATAAATCATAGGGTTCATTCACTTTAATATAAAATTATAAATCACAATCATCGATTTGGGTTTATCTCAAGTAGTTGGATGGAATGATTGTTATCCTTTCTACATAAATTAAATTAAATTCCAACTAATGACATGAACATTTTTGTAATGATTTTGGATGGAATGATTGTTATCCCTTCCACATAAATTAGATTCCAACTACTGACATGAACATTTTTGTAATGATTTCAAGCTTTGTTGAAGTTAAATTCCAATCAGAACATTATTGTAAAGACTTCAAACCTTGTTATTGAGAGCAAAACCAAGACCGAAGCCGACACCAAAATGAAAAAAAAAAAAAAAAGAAAAAAAAAAAACATGAACATTATTGTAATGATTTCAAGCCTTGTTGAAGTTAAATTCCAATCAGTGACACGAACATTATTGTAAAGACTTCAAACCTTGTTATTGAGAGCAAAACCAAGACCGAAGTCGACACCAAAATGCCAAAAACAAAAACAACTATTTCCAGTATGATTGAGACTCGAAAATATGGATTGGAAACTGGAGTTAAAACATAGATTGGTGCAAACACCATATGTTTGTGTTTGAAGAAGAGAGACTGAGGCCTGTAAGGTATGGATTTCGTTTGAAGTCAGGTTAACTTTGAAACTAGGTACTTCCTGCATAAAGACATCGATGCAAGCCTTAAACCATATAGGTTTGGCATCCCAAAAAGCAACAGGACTTTTTTAAATAGAAGTGATCTTATGTGCTCATGTTCAATTTTACTGTAGTTTTTCTCAAAGATTTCGATATTAGTTAAAGATTTCGATATTAGTTTAAAATGGAAGGAAAGAAAAAGGAAGACGGATAAGATTGGAATCAATTAAAAGACAATTCTAACCACCAGCTGGCAACAAGGGTTGCAAGAAATTCTCTAGCTATACCTCCAAAATCCAACCAATATATTTAACATTATTGACATGCTGATTCACGTCCAAATCACTCCACCGTGGCTGCAAAATAAACACAAAATATTCCTGTTAATGATTTCTAAATGTTTCTAAAAGCGTGAGATTTTTGTTTCAATAAGTGTAGGTTTACTTACTGTTAAATCCGAACAGATATACGGAGAAGTGTCATCCTCCAGCTTATGTAACTTTCTGGTGTCTTCTGCCATAAAGATATTTCTTTCTGTGAAATAAGGCTGTATCTCTCCTTTGACAGCATCAGGAATTTTGGACAGTTTTCTTGTCTTTCTATTCATCATTACCCAGGTACTGATGGAAAATGAAGGAAAAACCATATTAGATAAAGCTGCATCTCCAACTTAGGAAATTCCACATTCATAAATTCTCAATAGAAGACATGCAGAGGGGGCAACTTTCTAGTTATATAATTTTACCTAGTAGCTCGTGTAAGGATGGAATTCGTCTTTGAATCTCGAACAAGCCAATCACGCCGCATGCCATTTTTACCTGATGGGCCAACCCATGTATCTATCTCCACAACATCGCCCCTACATAAAGAAGAAATTTATCCTTAAAATCTGACCTGCGAATAAGGTGAGAGATATTTTCTGGAAATTTTGCTGCATCTATTCCAAATTAGCAAAGGCTTTCTCGATTAAAATGAATATCATCATGACCATAGAGGAAATTTTGTTAGATTATTTGTCATTAACTCCCATTACCAGAATTCATAAAATAACTTCCAACGGCTTTAATTCCTTCGTACAGAACTCAACTGAAACAGGGCTAAAAATTTTACGCGAAAGGCACACAAGTTCTGTACAAATTGCCATTAAAAACCCTCTGTGACTAAAAGTCAACAGAAACCTCTTCTGTTTGAACAAAAATTCTGCACACTAACTCCAAATTAATTAAAGCCCCATGACCAGAGTAGTGTATCATAGATGATAATAAAAAATGTCATAATCCTAATCAACTCATACATTAGACATCGCTTAAAATGACAGCTACTTCCTAATCAGATTCAACTCAAACAATAGCCATTGATTGAAATGAGAACTAATACTTCCTTGCTGACATACACGAGATTATAAAACTACGAATGTATGTACAAAGGAAAGAGTTACTAGGTTTAGACACCAACTATAAGCAACAAAGAATCAATCCCCACAATCCTACTACTAGTCTATGCACTCAAAACAATGAACACCAAAGAGGAGAAAAAACAAAAGGAATTCCGGAAGAAAAAAAGTAACCCTAGCCTCAAAGAAAAATCACATTGATCACAGACAGAACCACTTCCCAGTGTAACAGGAATTGTGTTCAGGACCTAGGTAATTCAAGTGTAATAAGAAATTCAAAATAACTTCAAAATCAAACATAACCACCATCAATTTTAATACTCACTGCCAATTCTCAGCAGGCTATTTTTTTTATCTTAGGTGTGTAAAACTTGCAATTTCAATGCAGACCTCAGTACCCAAGTTGTAGCAAGATTTGAAAGAATTCACTAGCCAACAGGGCCCAGAACTGAACCTTTGCCAGTATCAACAACTCGAGGGATTCTCCAAATTGCTTCTAAACACTCTGTCTAGTTGATGCATCATTGTGCAATCCGGCCAAAACCAAAGGGCATTAATCAGACCTCCGCTTGCTTTGGAAGCCTATCCCCATGGCACATAGGCTCCAAAAAGGGAGTGTGCTGATAATTTTATCAAAGAGGATAGAATGCATACAACTCTGTCTAGACCTGATCCACCCTTCACCAATACAAAATGGCCACGTCCAGGCAAGCCAAGACTTTGAAGAGATATAACAATAGTGAAATCTGCAAACACACAACACCACACTTTTGTATATCATAACCTAGTGCAACATTGCTTCCAATGCTCTGCTCCAAATGCACTTTCCATAGAAACAAGATTAGGATCATTGCAATGATCTGTTTGGCAGGAGCAGCGAATGGCACTACTATAAGCCACCCAACCACATATTGTCTCCAAGCAAATGTCAACACAAGTACATAAGCTCCACAAAAGGAAACTCAGTGATCAGGGGATTAGGATCAATATAACTTTGAACTTTAAAATTAGCACCGCTTATTCAACATCCCGGTAGAATTGGTGGCAAAAAGTGATGTCCAAGTAGTCAAAAACCCATTGGTGGGTGGCATTCTGTTGGTGACAAAAATGGTCAAAAATGTGGACTTAAATTTAAAAGCACACTATAAATATAGCAGCATTTGAAGAGAATATTTTGCACCCGATAAACAATGTATCATAATGAAAGGATGGAACATGAGGAACCCTTTTATAGCTTATAGAGACAAATACTTGGTGAAACTGAAAAATCTCATGATGGCTGAAGTTTGAAGATAGTTTTGCTCTTCAGGAACATAAGTTTGAGAAGTACAAAATTTAGCTTATAAGAACTGACCATCAAAAATACATAGAATAGTTTGTTTATTTTTCGCTACTTTGGTTGGTTTTTGCTTATTTGAGGCTTTTGCTTATTTGAGGATTACGGGGAACCTGGCAATGCTCAGGACTCAGCTGTACTGTAAACCTAACTCAATGTTTATTAGGCATCCACCTCACCTTGACTTGGAAAGCCCACACATCCCTTTTCCCCCTTTGTAGCTTTTCAATCATCAAAGTCTGTTCATTTATGATGTTGCTCATGGCAGATTTTACTCATAGCACACACAAAAGTTGATAATCTACTCACTAGTCCTGGAAAAACAAAATATTCAAGTCTACAAAAGATAGAATACCATGAGGGATATCGTTCAACTTGAATTTGCATGCGAGCCACAACCCATATGAGATTTCTCCGGCTCATCTCAAGAGTAGCACCGAATCCATCTCCAGCTAGCCCAGAAAGCCAAACATGGTTAAGAGCAGTTTCCTGCAAAAGAGAACACAGTGCCTCCATTTTAAGAAAACTGAATCTTCAGAGAAAAGTACACTACCACATATTCTTCAGCTCTTTAGCCCTCAGAAAGTGCTTAAACCTCATATCATCAGCCCCTTTAAGAATATATGCTAAAGCTCATATGAATTCCTTAGAACCAACTTCATATGCCATTGATGACAAAGCCTCCACTTACCTGAAGATGATTCATCAAGGTTTCAATAGAAGCCGTTCTGTCTGCACCAATTTCATAAGATCTTATAGCGAAGTTTTGCCTGAAAACCAGACTGTCTTCTACAAACCTGCCAAGTCTGAAAACGTCACCAAACATGTCTGTTTTCCTTGGCTTCCAATCAAAATTGGTCCACTGCTTCTCGGCTGCCAGGATAATGGTAGCAATAGTTGCAAGCAGCATACTCCAATCTGGGAGCTGATTGATCCTGCTCTTAGCGGTGCTTTCTTCCTCAGGTGCTTCCTTCAGGCCAACGTTATGCTTCATGCTATCTACTGCTGTTCCGTTCACCTTGGTGCCATTGATCTTATTAGATCCTTGGGAATTTCCATTGACTTGGAGTCCCTTGTATGCGGTGGATTTTGGCTTAACATCAACACGCTCAGGAGAGCTCACTGGCATTGTGGGCTTTCCTGATGAGGCAGCTGACGAGATCTTGTTCTGTGTGTTGCATTGGGAGCTTGAAGAAAACATTAGCATTGTTGCAGCGGCGGCTACCATCTTGAACCCTTCACAGATCACAATATAAACAAAAACTATTACAAATATGTCCTTCACAGATCCGCTTGAAAAAAAAATGACCTAGGACTTTGGGTATATTCAGAGTGCAAAACCCAAATGCCCTAGAGAAACAGACCATGGAAAAGACTAAGAAATGTGATCTAGAACAACTAAAACTGTAGGGATTCACAGACAAAATGGTGTCGCCTGCCAGAAGGCGCCTGATCTGAACCACATGCGATTAATGGGCACTCCAAGATTTGAAATATAAAAAGGCCCATCACAAAAATTTCACCAGATATCACATTAATAAGCTTACCCTTGGGATTACGAGCATGGATCTGCTGAATCTGTTATGGTGTATGCAATATCAGAGCCCAAATCAGAGCTTGTCCAAGCCCATGTAACTGCACGAAATTCAAAATGATCAAACCAGTGTCCATAAGAGCGAATGTATTGAAGAAAAAACCACAGAATCAATTCCCGCATAATACCCACATGCAAATGCACTGACAAACCAAACCCCAATACATAACATAACAGAGAATACACGCGTATAACACAGGCTGGTTCAAATGCCAATACAAACACAGCGATGATAATACCTTGTTTGGTACGAAATGCGGAGCCACCGAGAAATGAAAAAGGGCTTCCTCCAATTAAAAGCTAGTAGACTATGTATAGACCATACGACTGCTTGAACCACTCTGGCACACCACATTCAATGAGATATATAATAAAACTTAATCACAGAAACAGTCTGGAAGTTGCCACCATGACTAAGCGCATTCATGGCTTCTTCATTACAACGCACAATCCCAACCCCACACGCATTAGCAATCCTATTACAGAGAATAAAAACAAAATCCCTCTAAAATCACTCGTGCTTTGAATAAACAGGAGCCCAAAACAACGCCCAAAATCCCTCTAAAATCACTCGTGCTTTGAATAAACAGGAGCCCAAAACAACGCCTTTTAGACTCAATCAAGACCTTCTAGACTCTCAAAGGGGCTAAAGATAAAAGGGGCAGAGAGAATCCAGTGAGGGATGGCTGGAGGGAAAAAAAGTTGGCTTGCTTGAATGAAGGCAAAAAGACAAATCGACTTATAACTATTACTCTTTCACCTCCTTTTATATTTAGTTTCCGTCGATGTTTTTGCCTTGTTTTTGTTATAAATGTGACGGTTGACACGTAGTGGGCCTGTCCCCCGGGGCACCCTATGATTAGTCCACGTGAAGGTGAAAAACTGTTTGGGGATTAAAATTGAAATCACACCAACAATATAGGAATCCATATTTTTCACGGATATCCTGCCACATTCGTTACTTTACTTGCATGATCTGATCTTGTGTAGTTGAGAAAGTCAAGGAGGAGGAGCTGAAGAAACAAGTAGTCTACCAAATCCTCATGTTATTTTCTCGCCCCTCCATTTATTACCACCCAACAAACAACTACTCGTACAGCTTACAGCCCAACCCTGCAAAAGGTCCCCAGTTAATGAATGAAAAAAAGCTTGTGCGGTGTCTCTACCCTCTGGTTTTATGAGGCTCTTAAAACCCCAACCACAAACCCTCCTGATGTTTATGGGAGTTGAGCTTCAAATCAAAATGACGGAATTTATAGAATTTTTTGTCACAAACTTGACTACAACAAGATATACAAAATTATTCAATCAATGTCATGACTTGTGACCTAAAATGTTTAATGTTGAATAGGTGGATCAATGCAACTTTCTATGGATGAAGGTGCATTAATGAATCAACTGTTATCATCTTTTTTGATTCTTTGAATCAAAATGTGACCTAAAATGTTGAATGTTGAAATAGGTGGATCAATGCAACCTTCTGTGGATGAAGGTGCATTAATGAATGAACTGTTATCATCTGTTCTAATTCTTCAAATCAAAATGTGACCTACAATGTTGAATCAATGTAACTTTCTGTGGATGAAAGTGCATTAATGAATGAACTGTTATCATCTGTTTTACTTCTTCAAATCAAGATGCGACCTAAAATGTTAAAATGTTGAATAGATGAATCAATGTAACTTTCCATGTATGAAGGTGCATTAATGAATGAACTGTTATCATCTCTTTTAATTCTTCAAATCAAAATGACAGATTTCATATAGAAACACAGGCTATACCCAACTACACGGAAAAGGAACGGACATTGTGTTACTGCTGGTTAGCTGAAATGTCGATAGCTGAATTAATGAACTGTGTTCATTTATTCAGTTGTTTTATTAAAGCTTCTCATGGAATTCATTTGTCTAACAACATTGTCTTTTTTAAGTAGACCATTTAGAAAGAGAATTATATGAATGGTTGAGAAGGAATAAATCATGTTATTAGAAAATAAGTGAAAAAAATGTAATTTATTTTTTTATGAGATTTGAAAATATATGGAACTTAAACATCGTAAATATTATAATTTTAAGTTATTTTTCAGCTCAAAGTTTAAAAATACATGGAAAAATAGGGAAAATGTTAGATAGAATATCTAGAAAACTAAACATGGTAAATATAAAATGTTAGATAGAACATCTAGGAGACTAAACATGGTAAATATTATAATTTCAATATCATAGAACAATGCTTTGTTATTTGAGTTATATTTTATAATGAGTATTTGGGTAGCATTTGAATTATTTTATAATGAGTATTTGGGTAGCAAACTCCTCTGTGAATAACTCGATTTTTGTTATTTTTGTAAGATGAAGAATCCATTGGAAAAGTAATGCAATATTATTGACCACATTTGAATGAATTAGATACGTTAATGTTTTAATTTTATTTTTTCGAATATAATAAAATTAAATGAAGTAAAGTGAATATTGTTTATACCGAAGGAAATGAAGTATACTTTGTAGTTGGAGAATATGCAAAATGTTGAACAATATACAATTCTGATTTTGATAATGTCTTTCGGATTAATTACATCATAAGTTGGTCGACGTTTTGAATCATCTAATGTGGTTCATCCTCAAGACATTATCCTTATGATGTAATTAATCT
Source organism: Pinus albicaulis (assembly GCA_034641835.2). Lineage (NCBI taxonomy): Eukaryota > Viridiplantae > Streptophyta > Pinopsida > Pinales > Pinaceae > Pinus > Pinus albicaulis. The sequence continues at coordinate 925,927,657 of CM076581.1, read as the reverse complement.
AAAAGACAATATCGAAATCAGTATGGATCGCTAAAGCCTAAAATCAAGCAATATACAATTCACTGATTAGTTAGATTAAGACAAGTCTCTATTGAGAATGATGATTGGGGCAAGCAAATTCCAAATGCAGAGTGTTGCTATCATCGGTTGCATGCAAATGCAGACCCAAACGAATGGCTAACCCACATGATTGAGTTATATTATCAAAGTAGAGGTAGTACTTGTTGTCCAGCCAATTTGAAGCATTGCTAAATATATGGTGCAGTGATAAATATAAGATGAAACAAAGAATAAGAATATATGATAGACTTGCCTACATCTTTTAGGCTTTCGTGATCAAATGTGTATAGGTGCAAAGGGTTCTTCTCTAAAATTAGAATATATATTATCAACTCAAGCATCAACTTAGTTGAATTAGAACTAGCATTGATTGGTCTAAAATGAAGCTAGAAAAATATTATTATTTTTCACTTTCCGTCTAGAGCCTCCCAACCACCGAAGTATGATGGCCAGTTTAACAAACTAGAAAAATGATTTCTTCAAGTAATGCCTTGCACAATACCCTTGGGGAAGTGGAACAACCAATTATGGAGATGCTCATAGGAAAGGCTTCAGGCCCTCATGTCTTTACCACTAATTTTTTTCAAGTTTGCTACCAAATAATTCAAAAGGATGTGTGGGAACTTGTAGTAAACTCCAAAAGAACTGCTTTAGTGTTCCCTACCCTCAATGCAACATTTTTACTCTCATTCTTAAAGAAGACAAAGTGGAAGACCCTAAAAAATTTTGACCCATTGCTCTATGTAATGTGATCTACAAGCTCATCGCTAAAGTTTTAGCCAGTAGACTCAAGCCCCTTCTTCCAAAACTCGTTTCACCAAAACAATGTGGTTATATGCAAGGAAGATGGATTCTTGATAGTATAGCATTAGCCCATGAGATGACGCTTCTCGGATGTTATGCAACCAGCTCACAAAATAGAAGAAAGATAGATCAACGACTTAGAAATCAGCCTCTTTGAGGAGTAATAATGTAAGGACACAACAATAACAATAGCGGGCTTCTATGGGGCACAATAATAACAATGTGGAGACTACATGGGCACAACAATAACAATAAGGGGGCTACACTAACAATAACAATAAGGGGCTACACTCGTATTACAGGGACCTAACATGCCCCTCTCCTTCAAAAAAGTGTTGTCCTCAACGCTTGAGTAGTTTTGGATGATTCTGTATAAAATTCTCATCCTCCCATATGGAATCTTCAATGGGTAAGTTTTTCCACTTGAAGAGATACTCTGAAATTGATCGATTTCGTCGTTGTCGAGTTCTTGTTTCTGTGACTGCTTTAGGTTCCAATATGATTTTAGGAGGTTCCCCCTCGAAGAGGCTAATTTCTAAGTCGATGATCTATCTTTCTTATGTTTTGTGAGCTAGTTGCATAGCATTTGGTATGAGAGCTTTGGATTCTAGGGTTTTGCTTCTTCAAACATGTAATATTGGCATTTCACTATAACTTTTTTTCTACGAAGATTCAGAAGCTGAAATTGAAACCATGTGGAGTTGAAATATGGATGAACCTCGTGTACGAATTTTATATCTTGGTTCGCTATATTTTCAGAGATATGATCTGAGGAAGTTAGGGTTTTTGCAGGCTCCATAATTTCATCTCAAATAGGTGACCAAGGAAAAATCGTCATAACTTTTGTTACAGGCATCAGATTTGAATTCTGTAAAAAGTGGCCAAAATTGAATGGACTATAGTTTCTTATGTATCAATTTCAGGGTCGAAGGTTGAAACAATGACACATGGCACACCATACAAGTTCTCTCTACTGAACTAGTCCATAATTAGGTCATTGTGGGAGATCGAGAATAACTTTATCTTAAAGAATCCAAATTAGGTCTGACATGTGGCATTGGAAGGAAGACTCATAAGGCTACTACAGGGCCAAATTTCAAATCTTGGGGATCCGAAATCACAGAGATTCATCAAGTTCAATATCGAGCTCCTCAAAAGAAAGAAAAAGGTGTGTATTTTTTTTAAATTGCATAACGTTTGTTTGAAAAACCAGTTTGAAGTGATTCAAAAGGCATACTGAAGCATTGATATCAGTATTGGGTTCTAATATTCTCCCAAAAATAAATCCACACGCATTAATCCCTAATAAATCGTTACTATGATGCATAAAGAGGAATAAGTACAACATGATATATCACAATTACAAGACCAAGTGCAACAAATTTCGCTCTCGTAAAGAGTAACAAGAAATGAAATGGAAGCTAAGATGGATGGTTTGGAGAAATACATGGATGGTTTGAAGAATGGTATCAATGGTATAGAAGAAAAACGGAAAGGCGACATGAAAACACGAAGAATGGTCTAAAAGCAGACATGGAAGGTTTGATAAAGTTGCTACAAGAAATGATTCCTAATGGTGAAAAGGTAGTAGATGAAACTCGTGATGAGAAGAAAAGAAATGTTAATCATGATTTCATATACTCTAATATTGGATTTAAGACTCGCCATATTCCAAAGATCGATATGAGGAATTTTGATGGCAAGGATCTGGTAACATTAATACTACAGATCGAGAAATATTTTGATCTCCATAATGTGCAAAACACACAAAAGTTATGCATTGCAACTTTATATTTAGAACCCAGTCAGTTTGTATGGTATCGATGGCTTTGTTCTCATAAACCACTTGTCACTTGGTCAATTTTTACGAAGGAAATGATAGCACATTATGAGGATACAAAAAGCAACACCTTCTTTAGCCAATTGATAAATCTCAAAAAAAAGGGTTCAATGGTGGAACACATTGAGGACTTTCAAAAATTGAATATAAGGGTAAATGATATTCTAGAGGAGAATAGGATTGATGTCTTCATAGGGACTTTAAGGGATAACATCCAACATGAGGTTCGCCTTTGGGAACCTGATTCATTAGAGAAGGCATTTAGGTTGGCAAGAAAAATTGAAAACAAAATTATGGCAACAAGGAAGCCTACCACTCACAATTATAAATATGGAAGTGTTGTTGCTCCTGGCTTTTCACAACCTACAAGGTTGACACCACCAAATTGGAAGAAAAAAGAGCAAAAGGGCTTTGTTATAGTTGTGATAGCAAATACACTAAAGGTTATAAGTCTGCTAAGAAGAAATTATTTTACATAGATTGTGAAGAGGAAGAAGAAAAGGAACAAGAAACTTCAAAAGAAGAGGATATACACCAGGAACCGACCTTGGAGAAAGGAGAAATGAATCTGACCATATCTTTTAATGCATTGGTAGGAATTACCACTCCTCGAACTCTCAAGATAGAAGGACATATCAAGAAGAAAAATGTAATAGTGTTGATTGATTCAGATAGTACCCATAATTTTATTCATTGTAAGATAGCCAAGGAATTGAATTGCTTCCTATATCTAGCACAAGAGTTTCAAGTGATGGTACTATAAATTGCTCTAGAAGGTGCCATAATATTAAGCTAACCATGGGGGAATATGTATTGAATAGCCCAATGATTTCCATTCCAATGGTTGGTGATGATGTTGTACTAGGAGTTAAAAGGTTACAATCTTTGGGCACGATAGCTTTTAATTTTCAAGAACTTTTCTTGAAATTTTTTTAGGAAGGAAAGGAAGTTGAATTAAGAGCCATCGCAGGGAAACCAGGAAAGAAAATCAGCTCTAATGGCATGAAAAATATTCTAAATAAAGAACAACGAGGCGTAATTACACAATTATGCTCACTAGAGTTTCAAAAATTGAAATCATCTATTTCTCCAGATCTCCAAAAAGTCTTGGACAATCATTCCAAGGTATTTGAGACTCCCAAAGGCCTCCCGCTTATTCATGATCTTAATCATGATATTCGTTTGATTCCATGAAGTGTTCCTCCAAACATTAGGCCTTACAGATATCCCTATTTCCAAAAGAGCGAAATTGAGCATATGATTGCAGAAATTATAGAGGCTGGTATGATTCAACCTAGTCAAAGTTCTTTCTCTCCTCCAATAGTATTAATGCACAAGAAAGATGGATCATGGTGCATGTGTTCGGATTATAGGGAGCTCAACAAGTGTAGAAAATATGTGAATGGGATTCAATCTGACTTTATAATGTACTAAAACAAGATACTGAATCCTTCTACAATTTGTGGAAACAAAACACGATCGTACAATCACATATAAGCAAGAGAAAGAGACAATAAATCGCACAACACAAGGTGTATCTTAGGAAATCAACTCCTCAAAACCCCTCTATCTCTATATTGCATATGGTCAATATCATGAAACAATACAATGTTATTCCTCCACTGGGAAACCTCTGCACTCTGCTGACTGTCTCAGATCCTGCTCAAATTTGGCTTGTAATCTAAGCAAAATCGGTCAAGTATTTAACCTTTTTCATTCCTCTACCTAGCCTACCTTGCTTACGCATTCTTGGGCTAATTAAGCCCCTATTAATTAGGAAAATACCAATTAATTATTGTGCAATCCTTCAAGGCCTTCCCGATGACCTCATGCATGACCTGTACAATTTTCTAATAGTACAACTAATAGATATATTCCCTTTAACCTCAGTCTCAACTGGGTCTTCCTTAGAAATGGCATGCAACATATATTTATAGCAAATTATTAGTTAACTGATTGATCACTACTTGTGAATTAAGTCAAATTTAATTCACTGGACCTCTTACTGGCCCATCCATTAGTTAGAACTAGTTAAACTGATTTTAACTCAATTTCTTGAGTTAACTAATTACAACTCACATATAACTATATTTGGACTCCCTAAAAATAGAAAATCCCTTTACATGCATCCTCTTAGACCTATAACTTGAAATTACTAAGCTAACTAAGTCATCCTGACTCAGTTAACTAATACAAGTTGTCATGAGATGAAATTACAATTTTTCTTCCAATTTAATTAAGGTAAAATTAAATCAAAAGCCTCATATGGTAGCCATTTCTCGGTGCCATTTTTTGGATTTCATTTATGGATGCCAATTTCATTGTTTCTTGTTGCAAATTTCATCACTCCCTCTCAACAAGAAAGGAATTCAATCTATCTCAATCTGGTACCTTTGGAATGTTCTGCATGTAACACTTCTCTAGTGTTGTTTGCTCCTACAACTCCTGCAAATGAATAGCCTCCAAAAAACTGAATCAATATGATTCATTTGTCATCAAAGTCTCTGACTGCTGATAACTACTGCACTTTCTACTGAAACTTTGCGTTGTTGCTGACTCTGCATATGTGCCCTCTGCATCGCTACCAACTTTGATCTGCACTCAAGTATCTGACATTTGTCACTCTGATTTCTATCTTCATGACATCTGAATACATCAATCTAACTGATCCTTCCTACTACTATGTACTATGGACTCGTCATATCCAGGTTTGATCCATGAGACATGCCATCTCACTGGATCCTGTCCAAATTTATTCTCTTGGGATTATGTCTATACATCGCCCCGCCTCTCACCTAGAGGTATGGATACATGTGCTCCCTATGCCCATCTAGCTCGAAATTTCCCCCTACTTGAGGTCTTTTCTTGAGTGGATGGTTCCACTTAGGCTCCTCTCTACTTCTCCAATTGTGGTTTCTCCACAACCTTCTAAGACTGCTCCTTAGGTTGCATGTTGAGAGGTAATTTGTGCTCCCTCTCAACCACCAAGTCACTAACCTCTGCTTTTTTTCTCAAAGCTTTGCATGCATCCTCGATCTCGAGAGCATACAGGTTCTTGATGCTTATGTTGATCTGTTTCACCTGTCTTGTGGTGATGTGTCTAAGGAACACCTTTCATTTTCTAAATATGACATCATAACCACGGTCTTCCAATACCACTATGGAGACAAGATTCTTCCTTAGTCCTGGAACATACAAAACATTTGTTAGTCTAAGAGGGGAGCCAAACTCCCTCTAAAAGGTAATTGTACCTATGATGATCGCGCTATATCTCCCATCATCTCCAAAGTCTATGTTCTGTTGGAGGTCCTTCTCCTCTAATTCACTGAAGAGATCTCTATTCCCCATCACATGAAACGAGGCATCACTGTTTGGATACCCCATGCATCCCATTACAGTGCTAGCTATGCATGCAATGAGAGTAAAATCAAGCTTGAATTGTGAAGCTAACACTTCACTCCCTGCAACTGTAGGCTCCTTATTGCTTGCCTTCTTCTGTGGACAACTCGAGGTGTAGTGCCCGTGCTCGTGACAGTGAAAACACCTGATCTTGGACAAGTCTCTCTTGCCCTCTTCGCCTTGGGACTTATTTCCCTTGGCTTTCTTGCATTTTTCGACCAATGAAAAATTTTCTTCTTTATCTTTTCCGTAGGTCCTGTCTCTGATGCTCTGCCCTATCTCTTCTATTACCAAGTCAGACCACAAACGCTCCTAGTCTGGTAACTTCTCCCTCCCATTTAGAGAATCCTAGTAATTATGCTAGCTCTTGGGAAGGCCTAGAAGTGCTAGGCTCACCAAATCATCCTGGGCTATTGTCACACCAACACTTCCAAGCTCATCTCGACATTGAGTGAACTTCGCCAAGTATGTTGGTATCGTCTCGCCCTCCTCCATCTTGATCTTTCTGAGCTTTTCTTTCAGCACCAACCTCTTGTGGTCGTTGTTGTTTTGAAATAGATCTTTCAAGGCCTTCCACATAGCATATGGAGTTGCCTTCCCATGGAGACTCGAGACAATATGATCTCGAACTCCCTCTAACAAGATCCTTCTCGCCTTGCTACCTTCTTCTGCCATGCATCAATATTTTGAGCATATGTTGTTGTGGGCTTGGGAATATCGATATCTATGAATTCCTTCAACCTGTTGTCCTCCAACACTGCCTCCATCATGTGCTTCCATTATATGTAATTTGAAATGAACTTAAGATCATATTTGAGTCTCATGCCATTGAAAGACATCTTGATCTGTTGCTGGATCCCAAAGAATAAATATGCAAATTCGAACCTATTCAAGACAAACTCAATTTCTTCTCTTCTATTGTGATTCCTCGTGCTCTGATACCATGTAGAAAATATACCAACAAGATTCAATATGATCTTATAATGTACTAAAACAAGACACTAAATCCTTCTACAATTTGTGGAAACAAAACATGATCACACAATCACATATAAGCAAGAGAAAGAGACAATCAATTGTACAACAGAAGATATATCTGGGGAAAGCAACTTCTCAAAACCCATCTATCTCTATATTGCATATGGTCTATAGAAATTATATAACATATGCATGTATATATCCAAATTCTCCTAATCTAACAATATTATCTTCTTGCTAAATACAGAATCCTTCCATTGTTAATCTTTTGCGGAAATTTAAACTCCATTGAAAACACATGAAGCAATAAAAAAACAATTGCACATAACACAGTTGTTTAACGGGAAATCCTGAAGCTAAAAACCCCAACTATCATATATTATGTATCATGGAGATCATGTAACAATCTCATACAAATCTTGGTACATCAAGCTCTCAGTACAATGTAGATTCATTACACACTGTCATGCAAAAATTTGCATCTCTATGCACCAATTTCTCGCCACCTGACAGCCTGCATCCACTGCACAATCCTTGTTGAAGAAGACCCCTGAATGAATTCGAATTGGCCTTGTCTTGAATGCGCAATCCTCATTGGCAACTCCAATGTGTGTGTGATGCAGTCAATGCATCACTATAGTCACAACAGATAGTCCATCTCACCCTTTCACCTACCTCTCCACTGGGTCTCCACTAGAACGGACATGCACTCTAGTTAACTGTTGTATTTGTTCAGTTGATTAGTGAGTTATTATTTGTGAATTAATTAGCTAATTAATTCACTCCACTCTCGCTAGTGTATCATTCAGTTAGACTACATACAACCAGCTCAACTGAGTTTAACTCCAATAACAGAGTTAAATTGAATAACAACTCTATGAACTACTCTTCCAGCTCTGTCATAACTTTGCCACTTCAGTTCTAACTGAGTCCTCCATGCATGAACCACCAGTAAACCCTAGGAATTTTGTAATTCCTTCAGCCCATTGATTTTCCAAATCTGTATACTAAAATAAAGTGCTCTAAGAGAATAAGTTGATATTTAGAGTCTGATTATTATTAAGGGCTAATAATAATCGACACTTCTATTTTTAGATCGACGATCTATAAATAGACTTCGCCCAATATTCTAAAAATTGAATTTCATCTATTTTTCCAACTTGACCAACCATCCACAAATAGCATCCTGCAACTTCTGAAAAATGATCACCATGTCTAAAAATAGACATAGTCTAAAAATAAACTTACACCTAAAAATAGCTTGCGGGCCCACTTAGTGAAGGTGATTGATTTTCACTAAGCTTCATCATCTTGTTGAATCTCAACATGGTAAAGATCACGAAAAAATACAATGTTATTCCTCCACGGAGAAACCTTTGCACTCTACTGACTGTCTCACTCCGATCCTGCTCAAATCTTGCTTGCAATCTAAGAAAAATTGGTCAAGTATTTAACCTTTTACTTTCCTTTGCCTAGCATGCCTTGCTTACGCATTCTTGGGCTAATTGAGCCCCTATTAATTAGGAAAGTACCAATTAATGATTGTGCAATCCTTCAAGGCCTTCCCGATGACCTCATGCATGACTTGCACAATTTTCTAATATTACAAATGATAGATCTCTTCCCTTTAACCTCAGTCTCAATTGGGTCTTCCTTAGAACTGACATGCAACAACTATTTATAGCGAATTATCATATAACTGATTGATCACTACTTGTGAATTAAATCGGATTTAATTCACTGAACCTCTCACTAGCTCATCAATCAGTTAGAACTAGTTAAACTGATTTTAACTCAATTTATTGAGTTAACAAATTACAACTCACAAATAACTATATATGGACCCCATAAAAATAGAAAATCCCTTTGCATGCATCCTCTTAGACCTTTAACTCAAATTTCCTAAGCTAACTAAGTCTTCCTCACTCAGTTAACTAATAAAAGTTGTCATGAGATGAAATTGCAAATTTTATTCCAATTTAATTAAGGGAAAAATAAATCAAAATCCTCATACGGTAGCCATTTGTGGGTGCCATTTTTTGGATTTCATTTATGGATGCCAATTTCACCATTTCTTGTTGCAAATTTCAACAACAAGCTAACTATTAAAGATAAATTTCCCATTCTTGTCATTGATGAATTATTGGATGAATTACATGGCTAAATTCACTTCACCAAGTCGGATCTTCGTTCATGATATCATCAAAATAGAATGAAGATTGAGGACATTTCGAAAACAACATTTAGAACTCATGAGGGTCATTATGAATTTTTGGTCATGCCTTTTGGCCTTATCAATGGAACTTCTACATTTCAAGGATTGATGAATTCCATTTTCAAACCCTAATATACTAATCTATAGCAAGTCTTGGAAGGATCATGTTCAACATGTTGACAGGGTGCTCAAACTATTGGAGGAGAAACAATTATATGCAAAAACCTTCAAATGTTTCTTTGGAGTATAGGAGGTGGAATATCTAGGTCATATTGTATCTCATGAGGGTGTTAAGGTGGACCCTAACAAAATTAAAGCCATCAATGAATGGAAAATCCCCACAATTGTAAAGCATTTGCGATGATTTATCAGGTTAACATGGTATTATCGCAAGTTTGTTAAGAATTATGAGAGAATAGTAACACCTCTTACAACATTATTGAAGAAATATTCATTTTCTTGGACTCCAAAAGTAACTAAGGCCTTTGAACATCTTAAAGAGGAAATGTGCCAAGCACAAGTATTAGTTACGCAATACTTCACAAAAACATTTATTGTGGAATGTGATACCTCGAGAAATGGAATTGGTGTCGCTTTAATGCAAGAAGGAAGACACATTGCTTTTGAAAGCCATCCAATCAAAGGAAATTATTTACATAAACCTATTTATGAGAAGGAAATGTTGGAAATACTACATGCACTAAATAAATGGCGACCTTACCTAATGGTAAGACAATTCAAGGTAAAAACAGATCATGATAGTCTTAAACTATTTTTGGAACAAAGATTATCTTCAGAAGAGCAACAAAAATGGGTCACAAATATGTTGGGTTATGACTTTGAAATCATCTACAAAAATGGGAAGCTAAATGTTGTTGCAGATGCACTCTCAATAAAGGATGAGGATGTGGAAGCATTGATTTGTGCCATTTCTATTATCCAACAAGATTGGATAACTGAAGCAAAGGATGAATGGAAGAATGACGAAGAAGTGTGGAAACTCATTCAAAATTTGCAGCAAGATCTCAGTACATCTGATACATTTAGTTGGAAAAATGATTCATTATGGTACAAATGTCGCTTATATCTTTGTTATAATTCTCAACTAAAACAAAATATTCGTTTTGAATTGCACACCCATCCCTTAGGAGGACACTCAGTATTTTTAAATCTTACCACAGGGTCAAGAAAGATTTTTTTTGGGATGGTCTTAAATATGATATTCAAAAGTTTGTGGTAGAATGTTTGATTTGCAAACAAAATAAAGTTGATACAATTAAGACCTCGGGTTTTCTCATACCTTTATCCATTCCAAGTCAACGTTGGGAGGAGATTTCAATGGATTTTATCATAGGTTTACCCAAGTCCGAAGGAAAGAGTGTCATCATAGTGGTAGTTGATAGAATTACCAAGTATGCACACTTTTGTGAATTATCTCATCCATTTAAAGGCAATACAATTGCTACTACATTTATGGAAACAATTCAAAAGCTACATGGAAACCCCAAAGATTATTGTAAGTGACAGAGATCTCATTTTCACTGGAAATTTTTTGACGGAATTATTTATTGTCTAGGTACTCAACTAACTCATAACTCATCTTATCATCCTTAATCTGATGGGCTAACTGAGATAATGAAATTATTTTTGGAAGGATATCTTCATTGCTTTGTATCTGATAAACAAACACAATGGGTCAAGTGGTTACCTCTTGTTGAATGGTGGTATAACACTTCCTTCCACACTACAACAAAAATGACCCCATTTATGGCACTTTATGAATATCATCCATCGTCCATCACATCATCTTTAATAGAAAATTCTAAGGTTCAAGCAGTGGAAGTTCACATTGAGCATCAACAACAATTTTTCCAACTCTTAAAGGATAACTTAAATTTGGCACATAATCAAATGAAACAACAGGCAGATCAACATCGCAGTGAAAGAAGTTTTGATGTAGGCGACTGGGTATTTTTACGGCTACAACCATACAAACAAATGTCCCTCAAGCAAGCTAAGAAGGATAATAAATTATCGCCAAACTAATATGGCCCTTATAAGGTGTTTCAAAATATTGGTACTATGGCATACAAATTGGAGCTTCCAACATCTTCCCGAGTGCACCCAGTTTTCCATGTTTCATGTTTAAAGAAGGTTATAGATGAAAAAATCCTAGCTCAAAAAATATTTCTAGAACTTGGCGAGGAAGGAAAAATCATATTGGAACCTAAAGTAGTCATAGAATCAAGAACTCGACAACTACATAATTGATCAATTTTAGAGTATCTCATCAAGTGGAAGAACTTACCCACTGAAGATTCCACATGGGAGGATGAGAATTTTATACAGAAGCATCCATAACTACTCAAGAATTGAGGACACCACTTTTTTGAAGGAGAGGGGCATGTTATGTCCCTATAATACTAGTGTAGCCCCTTATTGTTATTGTTAGAGGAGCCCCCTTTGTAATGTTCCAAAACTGGAATTTCTACAACAATGAGAATACCCTAAGGTATTCTAGAGTTGGAGATGCATCAATATACCTCATAAAATATTTCCAATGACATATCCTTCCATAAAATATGCAGCAACAACTTTATACAACGTTTTATAGACCAAAAGGTGGGGAAAAGTGATTAGGACCTAAAACGAATGTATTCAGATATCTGCGTAAAAAAAACAGGGGAAAGTGGTTGGATATGATAGCTAGGGTTATGAGGGACTCCCATGTCAAATTTCAGCAAAAAAAAATGCATTTTTCTATGTTAAACAGTTCCTCCTTCCCCAACTAGGCTTAAAAACCCTGATTTCCCAAGGCTTAGATTATGCAGAAATTTGTTGAAGCACATATAGCGTAATTTCTGAGGGTTTTAACTGAAATAATGCTAGAACATTAGTATGGAAACTTAGAATATGACTCAAATGATTTAATTTAGGAAAAACAGAGATTTACATAAAGAAAGGCCTCAAAATGAGGTGCTGCAACCATGGAATGAGACAGAAGAGCTGGACAACATGATTTTTAGGAGGCTGAAGCTTCTTATTATTCAGTTACAGATCTGAAACAAATGCGTACAGGAAAACATAGATCTATAACAGATCAGAAATCCAAATAGGCTCTTTATTACACTCCCCTTGGGGATCTCAGCAAATGATCAACAACAATGAGTAGATCTGAGATCTAAGTCACAGTTCTACAGCAGTATTCAGAAATTCTACAGTAAAAACATCAGAAAATGAATCAGATCTGAAGGGTACATGGACTGGTTGGCCAATCCATGGATAACCATAGTGAAAGGAAGGATCCTTTCCACTAGAGATCTCTCCTCCAGGAGAACTCCAAAACCCTGCAACTCTGCTCCTCAAGAATTACGTAGTTCAGGGAGAGGAACTACGTTTTTTATGATAATATACACTTTGGCATGATTCCAAGATCTGATACTGAAGCACAAGTTGTGGATGCACTCTTCCAGGAGGTTAAAAGACACACTCACTGAGAAGATGTTCCAATATAAGCTAGATCTTGCAAATCTAGAGTTCCACTTGCTGCAGCTCACTTAGACAATGAAACTCTCACTGGATTTACGCTGCCAAAGAGAGATGGAGCTTGGCCATATTCCAGATAGTGGAGAAGAAGCACAAACCCTCCAAGAGCTACTCAATAGAAGGATGGAGAATTCCCCAATAGGAGATCCTCACTAGTCTCTTGCTAAACAACCCAGAGAACTAGAGTTTGTCTAAGCAGACAAATTCTTGAAGATCAAATACATTCAACAACAACCTTCTCCTTGAGCCTCCTCCTTCCTTTTATAAGATGAGGATGTGCAAAACCCTAAACCACCTTGAATCACTTAACCCCTTTCACATGAGGTCCTCCTTCTAGAACTACGTTGTCCCTTTAGGAGATACATTGAACCTAGAAAACGCTGTAGATTTGGTCATGTTGACTCGGTCAAGTGGCTCAATCCCGTTCACACACAAGTGGCTTTTATTAAGAAAGCCCTGATTTGTCTCTGTTCACATTGGGAATTGATTTATTTTTATGTTTTAGGAGTTTTTCATGTCCTCCTTTACATTTTATTCATCAATAAATAAAATTAAAACAGAATGAAATATTCCTATTAGCTTGGGCTAATTAGGAACATTACACCCTTATTGTTATTGTTGTGCCCATGTAGTCCCCATATTGTTATTATTGTGCCCCATAGAAGCCCAGTATCGTTATTTTTGTTCCCTTATATTATTACTGTTATGTAGGCTCTGATTATATTGTGACCTCTCAGACTCCTATATATAGAAATTATGTTTTTTTTTTCATTTGTATCATCCAAGAATTGTTCTTTTATGTAATATAAAGGAGGTTTCCCCATCAAAGAGGTTGATTTCTAAGTCGTTGATCTATCTTTCTTCTATTTTGTGAGCTAGTTGCATAACGTCGGAAGAAAAATAAGAAGCCAAACATGCACATCAAGCAAGATATGTCCAAATCCATTGATAGTTTAGGATGGGAATATATCTATCATATCCTCATAGATTTCAGTTTCTCTACTTGCTAGGTTAAATGGATTCTCACTCTCGCATCAAGAGAATTTTTCTCAATATTAATAAATGGTTATCTTTTCTCAACTTTTCCCCATCCCAAGGCATTAGATAGGGGGAAACATTGTCCCCTTTCTATTCAACCTGATGGCAGAATAATTGGGGTGCACTCTTAAAGTTGTAGTTATAACCAATATAATTAAAGGTCTCAAAGTTCATGGGAAGGATTTCAATACTTCCCATCAACAATTTTTGGATGACACTTTTCTCGTGAGTATACCAACTATTCAAGTAGCTACAATTCCAAGAAAGTGTTATTTGATTTCATGGAATTCTCTAGTACTAGCATCAATCATGCTAAGTCTCAATTTTGTTTTTTCTTAAACACTCTTCATCTAGTTCAAATCAATGTATCTTGCATTTTAGGCTTTCAATAGAATTACTTTACATCCAAATACTTGGGTGCCCCTCTAGTTGAGAATGCTCTTTGTCAATCTGCATGGGAAGATTTTCTCATCAAGGAGAAAAACTTGGCCAGTTGGATCTTCCATTTTCTTAGCTTAGTAGGTTGCCTTATTATTCTCAAATATATTCTTCGCACTATGCCTTTATATCTTCTTTTTTTTGCATTGGTAGCCCCTAAGTCTCTACTCAAGAAAATTTACAACTTTCAATGCACCTTTATATGGGGAGGAGGAAAGGAAGGAAAGAAAATTAGATCTAATTGCATGATATAAAATTTTCCACCCAAAAATGGTTGGTGGTCTAGGACTTAGAGACCCCAATATTCTTAGCACAAACCTAAGAGCGAAAACTTAGTGCATTGGCTTCAAATTCCAAATGTATTATTGGGAAAGATCTGGAGGAGAAAGTACACAACCAACAAAGATGAGCATAATTTGGTCAAGATGGATGGAGCAATAGAGGGCTCTCACATATGGAATGCAACCTAGAAAATTTGTCATGTGATATAAGAGCATTATTTTTGGGAGGTTAAGAATGGTCAGTCAACCCTCTTTTGGGAAGATTTCTAGCAACAAATGCAAAAATTACAAGATCAAGCAAATCTCCAAGACCTTAATGAATCAATGATCCACCAAGGCCATATCTTGGTATCCCATTATTGTAATCCACACCCATAACATTCATAATGACAATCATGGTGGACCAAAGATAATTGAGCTCCCATTCAAAGGATCCACCTTGGGATAAATTTTGGAAAAACTTAGACAATACAAAAATCAAAACACAATTTTAGGTGGATATGCCAAGATGGGGACATAAGAATTATGGATCCTTCAACTTAAAGGAAGTTTATAGTTTAGTGATGGGATTTGCGAACCTTCCCACATTTGAGGTATGGGATAAAATATGGAGGAAAAATTTATGGCCAAAGGATTCTTTATTTCTATGGTTCTTAGTTGATGGAAAAACTCTATCTTGGGACAAATTACAAAGGAAAGGCTTCCAATGCCCTTCCCATGCCATCCATGCTTTCAAAGTAAAGAGATACTTGAACATTTTTTAAACTCTCGACACAAAGGAACCACCATATTTTTCCAAATAAATAAAAATAGAGGAATCCTTCAAACAACCTTATCCCAAGGTGATCAATGGCCTTCAACCATCCTTTCCTCAACAAGGCTTGGAAATTACTCCCTATTTTTCTCCTTTGGGAAACTTGGAAGGAAAGGAATCAACGAATATTACAAAAGCCTTCAACATTCAAAACACAACAGATGGGAAAGAACTAAAAAATATATCATAGATAAATTCTTCATCACCTCTTGAGTTGACCGAAACTTAAAGAATAATGATCTAGGAGATAACATCCTAAAATACTTGGACCTAATCCCTTAACCTATTATTTAATTAGTGGCTTCTAATCATACCACTTTTGAATCCTTAACACATGGGATCCTCCTCCTCCAAGATTTATCAAAAAAAAATTTGATGGTGCTTCCAAAGGCAACCCTAGACCGACAAGTTTTGGAAGCGTCTTATGGAATATAACATGAACTATCCTTCAAATTTACGTTGATTCCTTAGGATTGAAAGCAACAACATAATGGAGTTATATGCTCTTCATGAATATGGTCTATAAGTAGCCATTAATAAAGTTTATTCCAATCGCATAGATGAAAGGGATTCACAACTAATAAATCAAATGCTTAAGAAGATGAAAAATGAATCTCATACATCCAAAATTTCAAGAAACTAGAGACTAGAAAGCTTGGTAAGATTTAATTATCTCCTTCTTTGGATATTTTTTATCATTACCTCACACATTCAATGTTTAGGGAATAACTTGGTAGACAAGCTAGCTATGAAGGTTTCAATCATAATACTGCCCCCCTCGACCTTTGTTGGAGTGATAACGTCTGTGATCCACTGAGAGAGAAGTGTTTAAAAATTACTTTAGAAAATGGATCTTCCTCACTATGGGTGAGTAATTTGAATCTCGCATAAATTTCCGTTGTATTCCAAGCACTTGCCACTACTTGTCATAACAAGGACAAGATATCTAGGTTGCTCGAATTGCCTTTGAAGCATGCATTGTGTATAAAATTGGTTATGATTATCAATTCAATCCCATTCTACACTCATTCTTTCCTCCTAAATATTACCATTATTGTAATTTGACTCCTACACTTGATTCACTCATAATGGCTGTGATCATGGTCTCGAGGTTAGTTGGCTTTAAAAGCTTTGGTTTTTCGAAGGGTACCCTACATTTTATGTTTTTTGGGTGAGTTTCCTTTTTCCTTACCTGTTGCTCAATCTAGTTTTTAGTTCTTATAAAATAACATCTCTAGTTAAGGAGGTGGGGTGGCCCTCTCCCTTTATCCACCCTTGTTTTCCTCTTATGGAATTTCCTCCTTGCAATCAACCTCTTTATCACCCTATTTGTGGCCTTGCTCTATCTTCTAATCTCAATTCTCTATGTCCTCTTCTCTGGTGGTTAGTGTTGCATTTAGAGCTTTTGGGACTCCCCTTCCATATTTGGCATCCCCTTTCCATCCCCGACCCTAGTTAGTTCCTTGTCAGGGCATGTCTAAACTCCCTCCAAAGTCATCACAGTCTTGGTGGGAGATGGAGGCAACCTCGTTTGAGGACCCAACAAAATGTTGAAGCGTTAAATTCCCTCTAATGGGAGAATAATCATGACATTAGCTTTTAATTACCTTTCCAATTTCTTAGAGAGACAACCAAAATATTTGTCATTTAATTGTCAACCAAGGATAGGGGAACTTGCAAACTGTCATGCACAATATATGCTAGTGTAATTGTGTATGTGTCTTGAAGTTGTCATAACTAAATGAGTGTCATAGTTGAAGATATAATGATGCTTTATAAGACAGTAATTAATCTAATTTACCACTTTAATCCAATCCGCACTTGCAGGAATATAAAAGTAGATTGTCTAATCCATGTTGTAGGAAAGTAAAGTGTACAAAAGTAAATCATCCCATAATATAAAGGTGACTTGCTCAATTTTTAGAATGATCTTGAATGTCATAATTAATATGCAATTACACGTGCAATGGAAATTCTCTCAAATACAAACCTTCAACTCACACTTACTTGTAAAGAAATTAAAACCATAAACCAAATGTGTAGAATAACCAATCCAAATTGTTCACGAAAACATAGTTGTTAAGATTTCAGAAAGTAGAGTAGTGTTAACACTATGGCACATTTGCAACAATGGGAGTTGTAATTCCAAACCTAACTCGCGAGATGTTGTAATTCCTTCATGAAATCAATTAGTGAGTGAATACAGATAACATTAACACTTGACTTTTAGTAGCACGCCTATAGTCTAAAGTTGAAACAATGTAATCTATTGGAGTTGCAACAATTAATAATTTATCAGAGTTGTAGCAATACAAAAAACAAAGTACATTTATCAGAAATTATAACTAAAACTATGTTATAGATACAAAAAATAGCTAACTAAGGAGGGGCCCCTACCTATTTAGACGAGGCATTGGTTAGAAAAACAACAAAATGTGAATGTTCAACACACCATTAATCTAACAAGAGAAATTCTATTGCAGAAAAAAAAAAACCCTTAGTTTTAATTACAAGCTACTAACTTCAAGCTTACAAGTTCTCCCCAACTCAAGGAGAGCAAGGGTTTTTTATACAAAATATATTCCATCTAAAATAAACAAACAGGTGGATGGACAACCATAAAAACTAGGTTATTCATCATGTTACATCAATTTCTACAGAGAATGGTAAAAATGGGCATTGACTAACTCAATTCAGTTGTGTGACAAGAGGTGGTTGAGTCAGTTTCTTTTCTTGGTCATCCATTAGTTCTTGTTGCTTTCTTGCATTGGAAATTATTTGTTAACTTGTCTAAATGGTTCAAAACTAATAGCTAGATGTTTGACGGTAATGTTGCCACAATAGGTGCAGAGTTGTAGCATTGTCACCAAAGTTGCAACAATTGCACCATATGGGTAGCACGAGGTGTGGCACGGTATAAAATATATCATGAGGTGTGGCACGATATCAAATAAAGCACAAGTTGCAACAATGAAAATCACAACATCATAGTCGCAACAATGGCAATCACAACACCAAAGTCATTGCAATGATAATTGTAGCACCGAAGTCACGATAATGAAAATCATAGCATTGAAGTTGCAACAATGACAATCACACCCTAAAGTTGCAAAAACAGTTTGGAATTGCAGCAATAGTGGAGAGTTGTAGTAGCAGTGGTTGAATCTCGAAGTTATAGCCATTGAACCTTACCTAAGCAAAGAGAGTTACAACACCTAAAGGGAGTTGCAGCTATTGTCAAGACCCTGTGTTGAGTAGTACTTATTTAATCCTTGAATCTTGTATGCCAGTATTAGTACATAAAGGTAACAATTTCCCAAAAAATACATATGAATAAGTATTAAATTGACACATAAAATGATATTCATATCTTGAACAAAAATATATTAATATGGATGGAAAGGGTAATAAGAAAATGATGTAAAATGGGAAAATAGTGGACAAAATGGTATTAGATAGATACTAAAAATAAGTCAATTTAGACATCCGTCAACTTCCTGCACCACAAGGAAAGAGATTAATGTGGTTAAGAATGAAGCTCAAGTGGAAATACCTTTTTACCAAATAATTCAATAGAGGGAAATGTTGGTCACGCGATACTGAACACCAAGAACACTCACTCAAGGAAAATTAGATACATGCAAACCATCAATCTATATTGGAAAATTAACACATCTAGAAGTACTCCTTGATATTGACACCTTGCAACTACAATTAAAGAAGCTAAAAAACAAAATGTTCATTTGAGGCAAGAAAGTTGCAGGCATGGACTTCCCTGCTAGTGATGAAAAGGAAGGAGATGTTGAAACCATCCAAATGGACAAGCTCCTACACCTTAATTGGTTAGAATGACAACACTTTTTTTTTAAATATAAGCAGCCAATACGTTCCTCATACTAGCTAAAATGATAGGCTAATCAATAGATTTCCAAATAGAAATAGCCTATTACTTTATGCAATTGTGTCATCATAGCAAGTTTGGTTATTTTTAACAAAAGCTTTGTTCCTGTGCTACTGGTTTGGTTTCCCTAATGTTAAGCCAACAGCCAGAATATGCCTCTTCTTGCTTAATTAATACAAACTCATTTCAAGCTTACAAAAAAAGAAATGTCTTGCAAAAAAAAGAAAATTAAATCAAATTCCATCAAAACTTGTTATTTATATTGGCTAGTTACCTCATTCATAAACTCCTTAACCCCTTGTTTGGAGTGTAAGAAAGCACTTTTATGATTATTTATTTTCCTTGTTGTAATTTACCAAAGAGTGTAGATCTAAAACCACCTAAACTTCCAAGTAAGGTTTTGTGTGGCTTCCATTATCTCTTGAGAGTAAAGGCACAAGACTTTGTTGTATTTGACATTATAATAATTTAATTGTTTGTAATTTCTCCATCATAAGTAAAGTAAGTAATGCTAGGTTAGACTAATATGCAATAACATATAATAAAGAATCTAACTGGTCTAATATTCTATGCAAAGCTTCAAATAAATCAACAAATAAAAAACACAAGAAAAAAATAAAGATAAGAGAGAAAAAAATCTGCAGTAAAACCCTAGAATAAGGAAACATCAACAAAACATAATGTTAGATTCTTCAAGCAACCACTCAAATCTTACAATACTTGAGCATCCCAGCATATGAATTGCCTCACATTACATTTGTAATTACAATAAGGCCTCCTTCACCTCAATTATATATGGGAGAATAAAAAAAACAATACCTATGATGAATGTGGATAAACCCTTCTTATAATATAGTTAGTTATTAAAGAATAATTACTACAAAATTCCTTATCTATGTACATAAGACCATTGGGAAATCATTAAAGCATCCTAATAAGTAAGTCAAAGGTTGCTTTGTTTTGAGGGCCAATCCTACTATTAGAAATTGTAAAACTAAAATATTTTTCATGACCTTCTTCCATGACATGTTTTGATTCCTTTTCCAGCCAGCTATTCTCTTTTCTCATGATTTTTTCGTGACACATAAGAATAATCACTATCAACACTAGACCAATGACTAGATTACCACTTAATATTATTCCAAGGATAAGCCTTGGTGTTTTCTTGTTTGCATTCGACGAGATCCATTGGTAGCGGTTCCCATAGTATCTACAACACATGAACCAAACGAGTCTTTCCATAAAATTGATTCAATTTCATTACTACCTTTGGAATTTGTTGCATTGATAAAAAATTATACACGAAAGCTAATTTTTAACCTAAATGTAATAGAATCGGAATATGTGGTTCAATACAATCAATATATAAATAAAAATTAGATTACCTCAATTTAAGTGAAGGCTTGTGACAATGTTGACATGGAACTATGCCACTGAAACTATTATTCTCTATAAACCTACCAAAGCATTGCTCTTTGCATTGGATAAACATGGACCAATGACCAAAAAAGAGAAAAAAGGCGGACTAATATATGTTTTAACTATAAATTTTAAACAAAACATGGGAGAGGCATGCAACTCTCGAAGGATTTCAAGTCCACGTTGATATTGCGAAGAAACTTAAACCACTCTAACATGGTTAACTTGGAGAAATATATCATGGACATTAATCAAGATACAACAACATCAATGCCCATGATTAAACCGAGAAAACAACATCAAACGGTTCCTCATATAATTCTAAAGTATTTTCAAGGCACCAAGACTATACCTTATATTTCTAGGATCATGGTAATGATATATTTTTATTTGCATAGATTTATTGATGCAAATTGCATTGGAGATATGGACAACCAGGATCATGGTAATGAATTTTTTTTATTTGTATGGATTTATTTATGTATATTTCACTAGAGATGTGGAGAATTAAGACTTAGAATTGCTATTCAAGGTAACTCCTATTAGAGTAAGTTACATATTTATTTTGATAGAAATGCATTAGCAAATTTTTGCATGCTTCTCTGTAACTAAAAAGACTTATTCTTGACTAGTATGTATATTGGTATTTGTGTCATTGCATTAACTTTGAAATTTAAAGGTGTTTTTAAACTTTCCCAAGTCTTCGTAGATCAATTAGTGATATTGGATTACAAGAAAAACACTCATAACAAATTTACATTAAAAATGAGTTATCCCTTACATTAAAAAGACTAAAACACTTAAATTAAAAATACAACAATCTCTTACATTAAAAGCGTTGATCATAAAATTGGCAAAGCTAGAGTCCCTAACTGTTAAGCTCTATATAAGCCTCATTTTAACTCTAAAACCCCCTTTAGGCCATTGATATTGAGTGACTATATTTCTATTGTTAAATCGTTATGTAGGCTAGAACCTCTCATGGTCCCATTTTATTATAATTGTACCATTTATTTCCCCCTCCTCCCCCCAAACAGACACACACTAAGGAGACCTAGTATTAGGATCATCAAATCTTGTATTGTAGATTGTATTCATTGTAAAATGAGGTTCCCCCCTCTAATAGGACTATAATTTCTGATTTATTAACATTTTTAGGGCACAAGGTTCATAACATTTGGTATCAAAGCTCAGATCGTAGGGTTTTGTTGCTTCAACTAGGTCATCTTGAAATTTTCTTTATAAATATTTTGTTAGGAGGTTTTAGATGTTGAAACTTGGATCATATTGAGGGGAAAATATAAAGGAACATTTCATTCAATTTTCAGATCTTGGTTCACTATATTTTAGGAGATATGATCTAAGAAATTTAAGGTTCTTGAATCCTCTTCAAATCAGTTTCAAATAGGCTAGTTTGGAATTTTTTCTATAACTTTTTTCAAGGAGAATTGAGATGGTGAAACTTGGATAACATTGAAGATACATCTAAGAGAATATCTAATTCAAATTTATATTTTTTTTCAATATACTTTTGGATATATGTTCTAAGGAAGTTATGATTTCTGAATGCTTTTGAAATCGGTTTCAAATAGGTTAGTTTGAAATTTTCAATATAATTTTTTATTTAGGAGGCTTAGATGGTGAAACTTGGACCATATTTAAGAGAAATATCAGTGACCATTTGGTTCAAATTTCATAGTTTGGTTCACTATACTTTTAGAGATACACTTTGTGGAAGTTAGGGTTTGTGACAGATCATGAAATCGATTTCAAACAAGTCAACATGGTATTTTTACAATAACTTCTTTTTTCAGGACTTTTTAGACTGTGATATCTTCATGGATCTTAGGAGACATACAAAAGTACCACAACTAAACATTTCATAATTATATTTGAAAAATTGGACACGTGGCATGCTATACAAGTTTTCTTGGGGGAAGATGCCAAAAATCAACAAGTTACCATAACTTTCACTTAGCACATCAATTTTTTCTCAAACTTATGGAATTGCGAAGAATACATATCAAAGTATTACAGACCAAAATTTCAGATTTGGAAGGGCTTAAATCTTAGAGATACATCAAGAAAAAATTATGTCATTCAAATATTATCTAATTTAAGGTTTCAAAGGTATGTAACTTACAAGTGACTGAAATTTTGATTAGAAGATACATTTTTTTGTTTTTTATGTTTGAAATTTGTGATAAAGAGGAGTACTATTATTGTTTTCCAACGCACCTTCAAATAAATATACTACACCGATTAAAACTCCTGAAGGTTCATTCTGGACTTATGAAGAAAGTGAAGACTTAGAATTTAGGGTCTCCCAATTAGAGAATAAAGTTAATGAAATGGATGGTAGTATGTTGAAAAAGGTGGATTTATCAAGTTCTCACTTAAAAGAGAAATTATGGATGAAATGGAAAATAAGATGAATGAAAATAAGGGAGAAATACACAAATCTATGAATACCATGGAAAAACGTCTCTTGAAGAGGCTTCCTAAAAGGGATATTGAGATCCATGTAAACCTTTGAAACAAGGAGAACCATTGTGCTAGAAATCAATCACCTATAGGAAATATTTTATCACAACTGGAGAGGAAAAATATTGAATCACATAACTATAATCATGAATTTTAACCCAAGATCCAAATCATTAGGAGTTTAAGTCAACACCAAGGAACTACTAAATTTTCAAGATCGATATGAGCAAGTTTGATGGTAATCGTCCTTGGCAACATGGATATTTCAGATGGAGCAATACTTTGATATACATCAAATGGTAGCCATACAAAAGGTAAATTATTCATCCATGTTTTTAAAACATGAACAACATGTATGGTATCAATGTCTTTGTGAAAGGAAAAATAATTATCTTATATCTTTGTCCATTTTTACAGAGGAATTGATAGCACATTATGGGGATATTAAGAGAAATATATTATTTATTCAATTGGTAAATATTTGAAAAAAATTTCTAATTACAGAGCACATTCAACAATTCCAGAAGTTGAGTCTCAAGGTAAAGAACATTTCAGAGGAAAATTTGTTAGACCTATTTATGGGAAATTTAGAGGAAAGAATCCAACATGAGATGTGTCTCTTTGAACCTAAATCTCTAGAGCATGCTTTCAGTTTGGAAATAAAATTTGAAAGTAAAAATATGGCCACTCGGAAATTGGTCACTAATAACTATAGAGAATATCATGCTCCCTCTCCTAAACTGAAAAGGTTTACTACTCAAAAAATGGATGAAATAAGAGCAAAGGGACTATGTTTCAATAGTGACAATAAGAACAGTAAGGGGCACAAATGCAATGAGAATAAATTATTCTACGTAGATTGTGAAGAAGAAGAAGATCAATAAGTGGAATTGTCACAAGATCTAAAGCTAGAAGAGACTACTCCAACAATCTACTGTCATGCATTGGCCAACATTAGTATTCCACAAAACCTCAAGATAAAATGATATATCAAAAATAAAAATGTAACAATATTGATTGATTCAGGTAGTACCCACAAATTCATCACTTACAAATTGGAGAAACTTATTAATTGCTTTGTATATTTAACACCACAATTTCAAGTAATTATTGTAGATGGAGGTACCATAAATTGTTAAAGGAAGTGCCATAGTATTAAGTTGAATATGGGGGAATATTTGTTGGATAGTCCCATGATTACAATCAAAATGGGTGGTGTTGATTTTGTATTAGGGGTCCAATGGTTACTAATGGTTACAATCATTAGGAATAGTGGCCCTTAATTTTCAATATATTTTCACAAGTTTTTCCTTAGAAGGAAAGGGAATTGAGCTTATAAGTATCCAAGGGAAACCTAATAAAGTGATAAGCTCTAATAGCATGACGAATTTGCTAAAAAGGGGACATTAAGGTGTAATTAAATGATTGTGTTCTTTATATGTTCAAACATCTATATCATTTTCTCTATGGGATCTCCAAAACATTATCAATGATAATTCTAAGGTATTTGGAGATATGCCTAAGACTCTTCCACCTACTTGAGATAATTTTCCTGTTATTCATTTGCAACCTTGAAGTGTACCACCTAACATTAGGGCTTACAAGTATCCACATGCACAAAAGAGTTAGATTGAGTGCACGGTTCAAGAAATTTTAGAGATTGGCATCATTCAACTTCACTAAAGAATTTTCTCTTCAACAATGGTGATGGTTATCAAAAAGAATGGTTCACGACATATGTGTCCAGATTACAGACAACTCAACAAAATGACAATTAAAGATAAGTTTCATATTCCTGTCATTGATGAATTATAAGATTAATTTTATGGAACAATTTTATTTACTAAGTTAGATATTTGTTCTAGATATAATAAAATCGTAATGATGCCAATAGACATTCCCAAAACATCCTTTAGAACACAAAAAGGTCATTATGAGTTTTTCGTTATGCCATTTGGACTTGCAAATGCACCTTCAACATTTCAAATCTTGATGGATTATATTTTCAAACCCTTCCTTAGAAAATTTGTGTTAGTATTTTTTAATGACATTTTAATCTACAACAAATCTTGGGAAGAACATGTACAACATGTTGATAGGGTCTTAACACTATTGGAAGATAAATAACTATATGCAAAGCCTTCCAAGTGTGACTTTGGGGTTCAAGAAAGGGAATATTTGAGTCATATTATATCACATGAGGGCGACAAGGTGGATCCTAAGAAAATCAAAGCTATGAGGGAATGGCCAATCATCAATACATTTAGAAGATTCTTAATATTTATAGGATATTACCACAAGTTTGTCAAGAACTATGGTCAAATAAAAATATCCCTTACAAAATTATTAAAGAATAAATAATTTTCTTGGACTAAAGAAGCAACCAAAGGTTCTTAAGAACTTAAAAAGGTTATGTGTACAAATCCCCATCTTGGCGACACCTAACCTCACAAAAACCTTCATTATGGAGTGTGATGCCTCGGACCATGACATTGGTACAATTTTGATGCAAGAATGAAATCCCCTTGCATTTTAAGGTAGAAAAATTGAAGGAAAGAACTTACTCATACCCATCTATGAAAAATAAATGTTGGGCCTGCATAATAGATGCAGTTAAGAAATGGAATCCATACCTAATAGGAAGACACTTCAAAGTAAAACATATCATGATAGTTTGAAGTAATTCTTGGATCAAATATTATCTTTAGTAGAGCAACAAAAATGGGTCACAAATATGTTGGGTTATGACTTTAAAATTATCTACAAAAAGGGAAAAAAAATATTGTGGTAGATGCACTCTCAAGGAACGAGGAAGACACAAATGGTTTTCTATGCACTATTTCTATTCTAGAATCTCATTGGGTGAAAGAAGCAAGGATAGAATGGAAGCACCATGAGAAGGTATGCAAGATCATCCAACAACTAAATGAGGACCTCGATTCAATATAAAAATTTATGTGTAAAATTATTTGTTGTGGTGTCATGATTGCTTATACTCATGTAATAATTCTTAATTCAAACATAAAGGTCCTTTTGGAATTACACACTTTTGTAGGAGGATATTAAGGGTTATTGAAGAATACATAGGATCAAGAAATATTTTTTCAGGAAGGTCTTAAATCATATGTGAAAAAGTTTGTGGTGGGATGTGTGGTATGCCAAAAAAACAAGGGAGAGACAATCAAAACCCTAGGGCTCCTTCAACCATAAGCCATACCAAACCAATACAATTTATTATAGGCTTACCTAAATTGAAAGAAAGAGTGTCATTATGGTAGTGGTATATCAAATGAAAAAGTATGCCCATTTTTTATCTCTTTCTCATCCTTTTAAAGCAAGTATAGTGGCAAAAGAATTTGTGGAAATAATCCAAAATCTACATGGAATACTAGAGATTATTGTAAGTGACAAAGATCTAATTTTCATTGGAAAATTTTGGATTAAATTATTTTCATGTTTGGGTGCTTAATTTGCTCACAACTCATCTTAACATCCTCTATCTGATGGGAAAAATGATATTGTGAACAATTTTTTAAAAGGATATCTATGTCGCCTTGCATATGATAAATAGACATAATGGGTCAAATGATGTCCTTGGTAGAATGGTACGCATCCTTCCATACTTCATAAAAAAAGTCATCATTAATGGCACTTTATGGATATGATCCTCATCATCACATCACCATTAAAGGGACTATAAAGGCTTAAGTAGGGGAGGACCACATATAATACCAACAACATGTTCTGAAATTGTTGAAGGACAACTTGGTTATGGCATAAAATAGGATGAAAGGACAAGAAAATCAACATTGCAATGAAAGGAAATTTGAAGTGGGGCATTGGGTATTTTTGAGACTACAACCATATAAACAAATATCCATCAAGCAACAAAGGAAGGAAAATAAATTAACAACAAGGAATTATGGCCCCTATAAGGTATTGCAGAGGATTCGAAGTATGGCTTACAAATTGGAGTTCCCTTCATCTTCACATGTACATCCAATCTTCCATGTTTATTTCTTGAAGAAGGTAATTGGTGACATAATCATAGTCCATAATATTCTAGCAGAGATTAATGAAGAAGGGAAAATAATACTATAACCAAAATAAATCATGGAAACAAGGACTAAATAATTGAGAAATCAAGTAATTGTTGAGTACCTCATCAAATGGAAGAACCTACCAGTGGAATAAGTGACACGAGAAGATGATTTGTTCATACAAAAACATCCACAAGTAGTCAAGTGTCGAGCGCAACAATTCTTTGAAGGGTAGGGGGATGTTAATCCCTATATAAGCCTCATTTTAACCTTAAAACCCCTTATTAAGCCCTAGATATTGAGTGATTACATTTCTATTGGTATGTTGTTATGTAGGTTAAAACCTCTGATGGTCCCATTTCATTATAATTGCATCCTTTGTCTCCTATATATATACTAAGGAGACCTAGTTTTAATATCATCAAATCTTGTCTTATACATTGTATTCATTGTAAAAGAAGTATGGTTCCCCCTTGAGAGAACTATAATTATTGGTTGCTTATCATTGTTAAGGCTCAAGGTTCATAACACTAACTTCTAATTGATGTTTATAATTTATAGTGGCGATAACAATAGTACATTCTTCGTGTTGCATGTTTTTACACTACTGAAACCATGTAAGTTAAATGGGTAATTAATGTTGATAGGCCCAATATCACTAACATTAAATTGTATCCTCCTACAATCAAGCGAACTTTCTTTAATCATACTTTTTTACAACAATGGTTCCTTCCCACTTTAATCCTTTTTTATTTTATTTTTTTAATTTTATTTTTTTTATCATCTTACTTCTTTTTTTAATCCTACTTTTTTACGCGTTGTTCTAAGATGCATGTGTGTTTTTTTTTTCCGCACAAAAAATTTCCAGAATCCCTTATTTCTAAAAATGAAAAGTTACACATAGCATATGCATTGAAGCATTTTCAGAAGTTGCCCATTGGGCTCGTGTGCTTTGCACACAATGCGACGTAGCGTGGCTACCGTGCATTCAAAAAGAAAGAAGAACAAAGAAAAAATAAGGGAAGAAGGGACAGAAAAACTGGTTCCAGGGAGTGAGTAGAAACTCACACCTCATGTTTTTCTCCCCTTCTTCTTTTCGACCTTGCGCCACTCTCCTTGGGTGGGCTCGATCGTAGCTAAGACTAACTGTGTTTCTGCTTTCTGTGGGCCTGTATCCTTGTCTGAGTCTGAAGTATCTGTGGAGTGATGCCGTTTGATCCCTCCCATACTCAAATCCTCACTTGTCCTCTCTGCCAGATTTGACTGGTGTTGTGAACCCTTGTTAGCTGAAGTGCTTTCCTTTTGAGTCTCTGTTCCTTGGGTAGGCTCAGTATTCTCTGTAGGAATGACTTCCTCCTCTGCTTCTGATTCGTCGTCCTCTGAGTCGGGAGGGGGGTATTGCCACCCTTTTCTCTGCTTGCCTTTCTGCTTCTTTTTACTGTTTGCTTTCTTGGCTTCTGGGCATGTACTTTGCAAGTGTCCTGTCAGCCTACAGATTCTGCATCTGAAAGTAGTGTTTTCATAGTCTAGTCCTTGCAGCCAGTTTTGTTGCTTGTATACCAGCCTTATACTTTCCGGCAGTCCTTTGCTTAGGTCGACTTCCACACAAATGCGTGCAAAGGTGTAGATCCTCTCCTCAATCCTCTCCAGATCAGTTTTGATGTATTTCCCTATGCTGTTCCCAATGCCTTCCAAAACTCTTTCACTCCAAAAGTGAAGAGGAAGGTTATATAGGCGGACCCAGACCGGCATTCTGGAGACAGTCATTTTGTTTGGGTCAAAATCTAGAAACCATGGGGTCATGAAAAGACCCGTTGTTCCCCAAAACCAAGGCCCTGCACTGATGATTTTATCTCTGTCTTCCGTGGATGCGAACTTCACAATGAAGAACCCCTTGGAGCATAGGTGTATATCACATTCCAAGGTCCAACTGGTATAGATCCAGCGAAATAGTTCCATTGGCTTTGGCCAAAAACTATTAAATCGACAAATTAGGGCCTGAGTTTCAAAACACTTTACGTATTCATCTAGTCCTGTAGAGTCAATGTTGAGGGCTGGGGTTTGCCCAAGCTGATCTACTATGTATGGCCTAGGTATATGTCCACCTTGGTCTGGAGGGGACCCTGGATCTCTGTTACCCTGTATGATATTTTTGTATGATAAGCCTCCCTTTGATTTTTGCTGAGATGTTGTCTTCTTCCCCTTGTCTCCACCTGTGGTGCTTGGATGTCCCTGGGGCACAGCACCTCCTCTCAGCCTCAAATTTAAGGCAATAGTTGTTTCTGGACCTATATCGTAATTGTTCAGGGTTCTGCTATCCTGAAGGGACCAGCTACCACTGACCAGATGCTGGATCTGAACAGGGTAGCCCTTCTCTGCCCAGATTTGCTGTTTCAGCTGCAGAATCGTGCTTTCTGCATGTACCCATACAAGACTGGTTTTCCCCACAGGGGGTTTAATAAAAATCTGGAAACAAACTGAAGTTACCTGTTGCGAGGGTTCCGGCTGATCTAGCTGCCTGTACCTTGGTGCTGCCTCAAGCTGCACGAAAAGAGGCTGTCCCCGTGGTATACATAGAAAAGACCCCTTCCTTGCCTCATTCCAGAGCTTGAGGAGCCCGACTCGATCTATGGCTGTAGACAGCGAAACTGTCTTTTGCCAGAGATCCTTAATGCGCTTCGTTCTTGCATGAAGATCTCCAAATCCGATTAGTAGTGTAGGGGACTCTTTCTGATTATGCCGATCCCTCGTCTCTGCCTCCTCTATGTACTGAATCGGCTTTGGGGTCTGCATAACAGACATGGGAGCCTCTGCTCTTGCTGCATGCAGATGAAGGGGCGAGCGAAATAATAGAAATCCCCGGTCAAAGCCGATTAACAGGCTTCCCTCGGGTTGAGGTCCCAGATCAGTAAAGTAATCGCCTCCAAGCGCTTTGTTCATCGTGGGTTGTTGCGCTCCATAGCTAAATTTCACAGCCGATCTATTCCTTTTCGGCCAGGTCTCTCTAACCATCGTGGAAGGACTATGTGAAGAGGCTTTGGCGGCGTCTCCCTTAGCAGGAGTGAAAGGATCCTGGAGAGGTCTGTAACAGGGCGCCCTCGATCGGGCCGGATCGCACCTTGGTCCTTGGATAGCGGGAAGCACTGCTTGAGATCTGCGATCTTCCTCCCACAACGTTCGAATCCCGCTTTCAAATCCATGATCCAGCTGCAATACTATCTCTCCCACCCTGATTTGGCCAGGAACTGTCGGATCGGGTTCATCACCGTATGAAAACCGACACAGGGCTGTCTTGCCACTGGAAGGAGTCCATGATCTTAGCGGCGCGATGATTACGAAGAAACCTTGGTAACCCTCGATGTATCCATTCGGCAGTCATCGGCACCTCGAGCTCGAAATTGAACTTGGTTTTTTATTGTGATGATGCCTGTCTCAATAGTACTTCAAGATGCATGTGATGCATGTGTGTTATTGTTGAAATAATTGAAATAAAATAATCGAAGAAAATTGATTAACTTCCAATATTAGGGTTAGAATTTAGTATGATCCCTTTATGTATGAAGATGGCGAAGAATATACCTTCTTTATTAAATCTCACCCATTCACATATTTTTTTTATTCAAACAATAAAAATCCAGGAAGCCCTATTTTGAAATAGAGTGTGATTGTTGATTGTTGCACTTAGTGGATTTCAATATGTTGTTTTTTAGGGATTCTAAACTTTTAAAGCTTCAACACTATGAATTTGAGCCATCGTTATTTCCAACTCAAAGTTAAGTGGGTTATTTGAGCATGAAGGTTTCATGGGAGTGACTAGTTACATTGAACATTTGAGTACTAATCCTTGGCATCTTAATAGTGTGTTAAGATAATTTTTAATTGTGGGGGCTATTTTTTTAAGAAATGATATATTTAATATTAAATTAATATTTATTTCTAATTTAATTTTAATAAATAAAAGAGGGTCACATAGTTTATACTAGTTCTACATTATGCTTATTAAATTGTTTTTTTAGATAGAGATAACCAATGTAACTATTCAAATTACTAAAGGGGGGATATCTATGCCTCATGGTTAAGGAGTAAATTGAAAGCTTAAGGTTGACCGATGGAGTTAAAGAGAGGGGAAACAAGTATTTGCAACACAATTCAAACCACAACAGATTATCATGGTAATTGATAATATGCAAACTAGAATAAAAGATATGTCGGGTGTGACAAACTAAGATAACATAAACAAACCTTATGGACCATAAATTGAGTAGATAAAGGAGCAAGGGTCAATTATAGAGAAAAAAAAAGACCATAACACCTATTCCTCCAATAACATGGTCAACCTCAAGGAATTAGCACCCTATTAAAAGAGAAATAGGACAAGGGAACAAAGGCATAACCTGAAGCTAAGAGAGAAACATTGAGGAGGCCCAAGGTTGCTTGGTCTTGCTAATGTCTGAGAGAGTACCCAAATAGCCACTAGATGAACCCAATCTATGGTGTATGAATGTCAGCTAAGAAGATTACATGGGAAAACTAGGAGAATCAAACCATCATATAAACAAAAGAAATCCCACATCTATTCATGATAATGATGAAGAATGAAATAATTAAGAGATTGGGGCACAACATGAATAAGACACATAACAACACTATGAGGTGGGGAAGAAGCAGGGTTTGGTAAAAAAAATGGCACGAGGTTAACGTCATGTAGTACCAAATACCTAACTAAGTAGATAATAAAAGAGGTGTTACAAAGAACCCATTTTTTAAAATCTTAATTAACATAATTATCAATAATCCTTTTTGGTAAGTGAAACTCTTGTTCCTTGAAAGATGAATGAAGAACTCCCCGCTTTAAGGTGTAAGCATCTTTTTCTAATTCATCAACCCTACCAATGGAAATTTGGAAGATTTGAATTAGAAAAATATGTGTTGATGAGATGTAGTCGAGTTACATAATGCTTCAAAAAAGTCAAAAAAATACTAATTCAAGACTATTGCTTGAATATGATTTCTAAGAAGTATGAGTACTAACCGTGCCATTATATTTATTGACAATGACATAAATTTGATTTCTTCAAAGTACATTAGTTTAGAATCTCTTGATGTACTTTGATGGTGTTTTGTTCCATTATCAGGTGCATTTTCTCCTTACATTATTGCATTACTTTAATGATTATCTTTGAATCCCTAGGACCACTAGAATTTTTATTAGCCATATGCTTGCCAATCATATCTCCATGCATAAAGCTAGATATTTAGCTTGGTTATTGAATGTGTCTCCCAATACCTAAGAAAAATCAAATTTCTTTGTTCCATCAGGGTTTATTAGAACCTTCCTAGTTTTGCCTCCCTTATTGGTTCATATGCATTTAGGTTATCTAGAATGTGTTGCATTTTTTAAATTTATGTTTGTACCATTGTTAGTTCCTAGGTGTTATGTTTGATTTGTGAAATCCTTACAAAATCACTTTAGATAGAGTCCATAATTTGACTCATTTCTAATCAAGTTAAGCTTGAAATGATCTCAAGCTAGGTTGAGTGACTACAAATGGAATAAGACTAGTGTCTATCCATATTTAACTCTGTATCTAGCATGTGTTAGAAGGGATCAAATACTTTGAGTTTGTAGACTTTTCTAAAAGTTTTTTTATTTCAAAAAATGTTTCACCTCGAGGGACTTGATCCCTCTTAGTGCATGATAAATCCTAAAGGTGATTTTTTTTTTGAAATTAAAAGAAGTTTAAGAAAAGTTTGCAAACACAAAGGATTTGATTCCTCCTAGCATATGATGGATCTAGAGTTAAAGATGGATAGACAATAGTATTATTTCATTTCTAATCACTCCCCTAGCTTTAATATATATGTGTGTGTGTGTGTGTCAATGTAAAGTCCATGATGAGAATTCAAGGAATCACACCTCTTTCATTCAACCCATACTGAGCAGCACACCATTGAAATGCTTTAATCATAAAGTATTTTTAGTTTCAAATGCGTGTGTGTGTGTGTGTGTGTACCTGATATTGAAATATTTTATTTATGATTAGTATTAAAATACTTTTTTGTCATTAATATATATATTTTAAATGTGACCTGTCACCTTTGTGTTAAGCATAAAATTAATTACATAACTCCCTTACACTTATATTTACAAAGGGCCTCTTGAGGGTGTAAGCATTTCTCAAGTCAAACATAACCCTAGGAACTAAAATGATACAAACATACATGATAAGGAACTATATATGATGTGGAAGTTAAGATTTGTGAATAGTCCTGAAATCAATTTCAAATGACTGATCTTAGAATGTGAAGCACGATATGACAATGCTTGGGAACACGACTACTTTATTTAATTGACAAAAATCAAGTAGTTTGGTGAAATTGAAGATTATACCTAATATTTTCGAGTTTAGCTAGAAGGTTCAATAACATAAGTGATGCAAATTTGTTGGAAATTTACATGGGTGGATTGAAATAATACATTAAACACGAGCCTTTCCTAAAACATCCATTTTTTTTATGGAAGTTATACAATTTTCTCGTCATATTCAAGCCAATAATAAGGATACACACAAGTTTTCCATGGGAGAATACACAAGAAGAAGAGATATTTCTTGAGTCCATAAGACAACCCTACCTCAACCTACTCAAATATCACAGAAGTAAAAGGAGGAAAGAAGAGAAAAATGACTTTGTTTTGGTTGTAACAACAAATGGTCAAAATAGCATATGTCAAGAAACAAATTTTTGCACCCTTGAAAATAATGATGAAGAGGAAATGGAGACATGTAAACAAAGGAATGAGGAAGAATTTTTTAACTTAAAATAATAGTAAATGGAGACAAAAATAATGTACAACATTGATTTAGACGGGTGTGAGATATATGTTCATGCATTGGAAGGTTTACAAATTCCTCTAACCCTAAACATTGTTGGTTACATTAATAAGCAAAGGGTCATAATGCTTATTGACTTAAGTAGTACCCATAACTTCATTCATTAAATATTAGAAGAGTTCCTCAATTGTTTTGTATATCTAGTGACAAATTTTCAAGTTTTAGTTGCCAACAGAGGGAGTATTTATTGTGTGGGAAAATTCCATAACATTAATCTTAGTATGAGAGAATATATTTTGGAAATACCAATGTATGTCATTCCAATTGGAGGCATATATGTTGTATGGGTTGTCACATAACCCCTACCATCCCTAGCCCCATTAACCAAGGGTAGAAGGAGGCAGTTACTGGGTTGACCCAACCACCAAAGTCTAGTTATAGAAATGGGGTCTAATTTTTTCGACCTTCTCAAAACAATAAATGGATGAATCATTGTGTCTGTCTCCCCAAGACCTTTCCAACAATATAAAATTTACTCTGATCTGGCTCCCATATCAAAAGATATGGCTGATTAAATATCGGCCTATCCTATAGTGCCACATCATCTACCTGCCACATGGCACCCACATGGATATCCAAGTCATGGGCCACATGGTAGGTGTCGACTTGTTCATGTTTGGGGTCATATTTATATTTAAACTGCTAACCCACTCATACTCATTAAACCTCTTATAAAGTCCCATTACATAATCCACACACACACACACACACATATTAGGCATAGCAGGCAATGTGGACCCATCTCCCTGCCACCTCATCGCAAAGATTTAATCTCGAGAATCTCTTTGGAAATCTATTGGAAACTCTTCCGCGGTATAAAATTTTGAGATAACATGGGAACTTATGGACCCTGTTGCTAACATGGCCCAATACCTCTGCATGACTCTAGCATTTCACCTCATGGTATGTATGTTGGCATGTTATGCCACGTCTACCCAGAAATAAAATCTCAAGAGTTTCCACATGAATCCTCCAGAGACTAAGTGTAGGGACACGTGGATGGATATGAGCGTTCAACTCTTGATGGTTCAAATTTCTCCTTTTCCACCTGTGGTTGTCACCCTAGGGGAAAATTTTAAGGATGGAAATTTATCTTAAAGTTTAGAAACCTTGGAAAATTTCACTGGTCTGTAATATGCTAACTATAAAATGTAACAATATTAAACTTTA
Source organism: Pinus albicaulis (assembly GCA_034641835.2). Lineage (NCBI taxonomy): Eukaryota > Viridiplantae > Streptophyta > Pinopsida > Pinales > Pinaceae > Pinus > Pinus albicaulis. The sequence goes on along the minus strand of CM076581.1, from coordinate 925,892,337 downwards.
TAATGATTTTATATAGAGTCTCTATATAATTTTGGAAATTTTTAAGTTAAAATAATTTTATATTGTAAAAAATGGGTGAATCATTAAAAAAAAAAGGGAAATTAGCGAATCTTTTTTTTGGAAAAAACATGGAAAATTAGCCCATTTGCGAATATTAGCCCCTAAAATTTTCTAGGCCCCCTAGTGACTTGGCTTACTAGGATTGGGTCTCTTGGCTCCTCTGAGCCCTAATCTTCTAGCCCTCAGCATATACAATATATGTGAATACTTGGGCCTTTCCACCCTTAGAAATCGGTCACGGTGGTTCTATTGCACAAGGGCTTCTTGCGGCTTAGTGCATGAGCCCTTAGATTTTCAAGACCCCACACCAACCCCCCACACCCCCGCCCCCCGCCCCCCCCCCCCCAAACCTTGATCCACAGGCACATAGATATGCATAATTAGGCTTGAACCTAGTGGTTTTCCAAAGGGAGTTAGTCCAAGTCTTGGTTGGAGGGAGTTACTAAATCAACTCCAATGGTTATTTGGACTGTACCATTGGGTTTAGAATACCATCATACCCCTGGAATGGCTGCTATATCTCTGGAGATGGATCTCGGCTCCCTTAGACTTGACCTCTTCTGTCGGTGCCCTAAAGCTTCCCTGAGCTTCTCTGTGGAAACAACTCCTTAAGAAATCCTTTTCTATCCCTAAAAAATTCTCTACTGTATCCATCATATATCATTCATCCAAAATAGACTAATTATTTGCTCCAAATGAGCTTTGGCTTCCCAATCTAGGCCTCCAACCCTTGTTGGCCCAGGGCTGCCCGAAAATTCCCTATGGCTTCTTCGGCTCTATAAATTTCCAAAAGTCTTTGAAATCCTTCCAATAGATTCAGAATGTTCAAAGTAGTCAGAATAGACTATTCACTTGCTGAAAAAGGCCTCTAGTTGCTTTGGTTATGCCCCCAACACCTGGTGCCACCATGTGGCTCTAGGCTCACTGAAAACTTCCCGGAAGCATCTCGACCTTCAAAAGTCTCCAAAAGCTTCTAAAAATATTTCCATTTGATTCAGAAGGTTCAAGATAGTCAGAATAGACTATTTTTTTGCTGAGAATGGTCTCTGTCTGCTCTGGCCAAACCTCTTTCTCCTGCTGGCCCTTGGTGGCCCTAGTGGCCCTTGGAATATCTTTGAAGCAAAATCCCACTCATAAGTTCCTTTATGGCTTTGAAAACCTCACCAACTACTCTGGAATGTCCAAGAAAGTCGAAATTGACTATTCACACTCTTGTAATGGTCGAATAATGCTCAAGATAGAGCATAATCAATTTTTCCCAGTAACCCCTAGGCAAACTCCACTAATTGTGGAGCACTTCAGTTTAGCTGGAGTTATTTTTGGAAAATTCTGCACAAAATTAGGGTTGGCTAAAACTTCGCCAGAGATAACCACTGGGATAACCATTACATTTATCGGTTAGTGGTTGGGTGGCCACATGCCAACCCAAACCATGTGGTCTATCCGCAACTGCAAGCGGAACCCACGGTTAACTGTATTAAATTGGAGTTGAAACCTGACCGCACATAGATATTAGTGTGACGGCCGCATGTGATAAGTTTGAACAATTGGCGGGAATCGTCACCGAAACCGTGCAGAGAAACTGCGCATAAAACATCGCATGTGATAGCCAGAACTGTTGGTGGTTACGGTTGGAGGTTAACACTTATCCATCGTGGATTTGACATAAAACATCACCATCTGAACAGTCCACACAGGATCGTTGGCGGGTTGTGGACCGCCGACGGTCCCAACCCCCAAACCACAGTGCATTACTCTTCAAATAAAATCCACAACACTATAATGTTAAGTAACACTAGTAGTGGAGACGGTTAAGACTTGTGCATGTGCTCGGCGGTAGGTCGCATGATTGATCCCAACGGAGTCCCAAAAATTTTATTACGCATTTCAAGGGCCACATGGCAGCCTCAGGGCTAGCCATGTGGCACCTTCCACTTGGTCAACAAAAACTACGTACACCCAACTGCCCAGTAAAACGATGCTACTTGTCATCCATTGACTGGCCTGGGAGGAATATTCTGGGGAATATTCCCTAGAATATTCTTTTTTTTCTAACTGTACCTTTGACCAGTCAACCTTGGTCAAATGCCAAAATTTGTAGTTTACTGGACTTTTCAAATCGCGATAACTTCTTCATACCGTGTCGGTTTTTCGAACCGTTTGTGGCGCCGGAATCAAGAAGACGAGATCTATCTGGTCGCTCAGGTTTGGCACACTTTCGAACACTTTTAAATTTGAGCTATCACTTAGGTCCTTGATCCAAATCTGATCACTTGAGATTAAATGCAACTTAGCCTAGCCTAGTCTTACACATTTACATGTTGGTATAAGCATACTTATCAACATAATAGCTATGGATTTCAAACATGTCAATGCAAGTAACTTGTCATAAACAAAGATCACCCATCTCTTCTAACTTAGGCGATCGAGGTTAATTTATAAGCCCATAAATATTCATAGGGATTGAGTCATTCCTTTAAAATATTTACATAATACATTGACAACTTCATTCATACACGAAACAACGCTCCTCAACATTAGCATGAAATTCATGCAATACAACAAATAGAGACATAATATTCACAAGAACTAGGTTTAAGAGAATACTTATCTTATAAGAAATATGACAGTTGTGAGTGGGACCTTAACTCTCTACCCAACGATAGACACACTACATATAATCCTTTCTTTTGGCAGTCACCCTGAGCTAGGTTCCAGAGCTTGAGAATGAAGTGCTAAAACATGTAAGGCCAATAATTATAGTTGATACAGGGCCTCCAAGGTAAACCACCTTTACCCACAAACCACTCAAATAACCAAATGCACAGGGACTCACTTCCCTAAAATATTCTCAACAACTCCCCACTGTCATATCAGAGGGCCTGATCTCAATAAGTTTCATCACTAGGATATTTCATATCACAGAGAATCGAATCTCTGAACTAGGAGAGAAATATTATTATGTCATGGGAGGTTCTTTAGTGGCAAGATATTGATCAATCAGTAGGTTCTTCATACCACAAGATTCCTAGTGGTTTCTTCAATCCTAAGGCAAGCCACCCTTGGTGGTTTCTTCAACCCTAGACAAGTCATTGCTCAAATACTAGAGGAGGAGAGCTTAATAAGCAAATGTGGGAAGGTTCTTTAGGGGAAATCCATTAATAAATTAGTAGGTTCTTGAGACCACAATATTCCCAATGCCTCCTAAGGAAAGAGACACTAGGTGGTTTCTTCAGTCCTTAGTCAACCATAGGAGTATGAGAGTTCAACATGGGAATATTCCTCAGTTAATTAAAATATCATGGAAGCATAGAGATCACCCTTTTTAGGTAGTTCTTAAAAGAATTCAAGCACTATTTTTCCCATCTCAGGGCCACACCTGGTGTTTCCTCAGCACCCAAGTAGTTTGGTGTCTCTATCTCTTGGCCAATAGCTTCATCAGTCCACAAACTTCCCAGTGGGTTCTTCATTCCAAGGCATACTACTCTCGGTGGATTCATCTGTCCTTGGAAAAAAATGCTCTCTATCCTCCACCAACAAACCTCTTGGCTTCATTAGCTAGTTTGTTTTCAGTTTGAGATCTCCCTCTCCGTCGAGTTTACTCTTCTTGTTTTCTTCCTCTTCATGAGGAATTTCTTAGTTCCTTTTCCCCTTGCATTGAATTTCCCCCTTCTGAATGGAAAAAATGTTACCAGGAGCCTCTTGGCCTCCAATAAATTTACCAGGAGCCTCTCGAACTCCAATCACTTCACTAGGAGCCTCTCAGCCTCCACTCGTTTCAATAGGAGCCTCTTATCCTCTAGTCACTTCCTTAACATGCATAGAGTATTCTTCCTATGCACAAGAATTGTGTATATTCCCTAGACCCCATTTTGGTCTCCAATTCTCGTGGTTGTTCTCACTTCCTCAAGGAGTATCTTATTCTCCTTTTCCATAGACCAATAATTTGTATTTTCATGGGTTTGTTGAGGCCCTCCTCGTGGCCAACACAACCCATACTTCATATATTTTGTCCTTTTCTTGCTTGCATTTTTCTCCAACAGGAACATGGGCATGTCCTTGTTTTCCAGCTGAAGTTAAAACATAGTTAGATCTATTCAAAACCACTCAGTCAGCCCATGGCTGATGTTTAAAACAACCCACTTCCTCAAGAAATATCCCTACTTAAGCAATGGAATCTGTGTCCCTCTTCCAACCATTTTAATTCATAATTACAAAATTATAAGGAAATTTTTTTACGAGGGGAATTAAACCATAGGGGATGTAACAACCCCCACCCCTTAGAAGAAGGCCATCCTTAGTGTTCTATGACCGAACACCAAAAAAACATGATTTAAACCCAAGCACAAGTGATTTGTAGCTTTATATTTACAATTCGATTACAATTACAGTTTAAATGTACAATTGCTCGCCTAAAAACTAAATAAACAAGAAATTTATACTTGGATCAACCACTTTTTGTAGCTCATTTGCAGTATTCTTGTTGCTTTTTCTTTTCACTTTGATACTTCAAGCTGTTATTTGTTTGTCCTACAACTGGTTCCATTCGCCCAGATTGGGAAATTCCCATGCTTTTTGGTAACATGGCATACAATCTCTCATGGATTCATCATAAATAATGTCCAAAAATTTAAATGATACCTCTTGTATTGTCCTTCGAATGGTTGCCCAACAATTCACACACGTCTTTAACAAATCCCATTTATCAGGCGTTTTCAACAACTCCTTTCTATTACACCACAATGACCACAAATCAAAATTTTCTTGTCATCTGCATGGCATGACAATAACATATAAGAGTCATATTCTTATGACATTAAAATAATCAACGAACTAAGGATTTCCCCTACCCCATCAATTCCTCTTTAAACTAGGAATCTCATTGGACAATTTATTATGTCATCCCATTCATCCATTTTCATTTGCATCAATCAAAATTTTAATACAATAATTATTCTACAAGAATGATTTTTGACAAGAACCTATCAGACAAAATGCCATTTATACATATATATCATCATGATCATACACATACAATTGTATATGTAATTAAAGTCAATTTTAATAGAACGTCCTTTGAGCCACTTTCATGGCTACCATATCACTGTCCATTATTCAATGGACTAGACCAACCTTCTTGTTTGTCATAGTATTGTCTACTTAGTAATGGACATATCATATATTAACACATGTCAACTAGAATCAGGGTTTAGATAACTCCATTATTTTATGCAAACATGCATGAAACTTCAATAGAATTTTCCAAAGGGATTCTTTGTCCCATTCCTCCCTTTTACCATTTTAACTTGTTGTTATTACTTGTATTCCAACTTACTTGTGTTCCAACTATTGTGTTATGTCAACACTATTTTCACTGTCAAATTCCAACTGTGTATATTTCCTCATTTATGCCTACTGTCATATTTAGGAGTAATGTTTCACAATATTCTAATGATGGATTTTTTTTGGCCCATCTACAAAATATCAGTATGTCCTTATTCATGCTATCTTCACACTACCCATTTTCAACCTTCCTCATTTCGTTCATGCTCTTTACTTATTCATAGGGCCTCTTTTAGGTTGTAATTTCAATTTTTCCTTCTCAACACTCTTACTAAAGCCCCATGGAATTCCTACCACGCCTAGCCAATGTTCCCAAGCCCCACCCCACCCAAAGCATGACAAACGAAAGGCAAATCCAAGGGAAAAGAGGGAAACAATAAAAAAGGAAATAAATTCATGACAATAGTCATAAAAATAGAAAAACATAATAACATGGCCATGTAAAATCCAATAGTAAAAAAGAGAATTCAAACATGAATCAATCAAGGAACAAAAAACATAAAATATTCAACAATATAAGAAACCAATCCCCATGAGTTACGGTGTTTCTAATGGTTCATGAATAAAATCCAAGCAATTTCCAACCATTCAAGCATGTTGCACCATGCCATGATACATGCTTCTTTTACTGTCATTGAGTCTTTTTTATGTTGCCACATGCTCTCAGTTGTTAGTGTTTTAATGAAATATAATAATTATACCAGGTGTTATCTTGCAATGCCAAGATAAGCACCTTACCCAACAATTGTACACATGTCTTCTCTTATTCATTAGTCACATGTCTCAACCAAGACATAATTTAGGCATACTTATATCTCATTTTCAAAATCAAAATTTTTATGCATATGAGCATATCAGTTCATTTATAATCATTCCTACACAAGTTTAAACGTCAGCCTTTTACCAAAACCAACAAAGTTAATTACAATTAGCCTCTTTACCAATGCTAGAAAAATTAATCAAATACTAGTCTCTTTAGCGAGACTATAATTATAAAATTTTAAAACTGAGCCTCAACATTTTTTTTGTAGTTAGCCTTATTTGCCTAGGCCAACAACTATTGCCTCTGCAATCTCAAGGGAGATTAGTTATAAAACCACATGTGACATCAACATCTTCCATCAACATATGTCATTTATAAATGTATCATGGTTATGCATGCAATCAACTCATGTCCATTCCATCACAATGCTACACCCAACATTCACTTGCATAAGAAAACAATCAACATACAAACCATTATCATACTGCTATAAACAACACTCACACAAGAAATTATCAAACCACTTGACTCTCTAATAGATTCATAAACACTATACCTTAATTTATTCTATGAAAAACCCATCCAGTCCAAGTGTTGAACTTGGAAACTCTGCCAATTCTATTGTAGAGCCCATCTAGTCCAAGTGTTGAACCTAGAAGCTCTTTGAATTCTACGATAGAGCCCATCCAGTCCAAGTGTTGAACCTGGAAGCTCTGATATCACTCTGTAACATGCCCCTTACTATCCCTAACCCCAACTAAGGGTAGAAGGAGGCAGTTACTAGGTTGACCCAACCACCAAAGTCCAATTATGGAATGGGGTATAAATTTTTTGACCTTCTCAAAACAAGAAATGGATGACATCATTGCATTCATCTCATCAAGACATTTCTAATGATATAAAATTTGATTTTATCTGAATTCCAAATTAAAAGATATGGTTAATTAAGATTGGCCTATCCTATAGTTCCACATCATCTACCTGCCACATGGCACGCACATGGCTATCCAAGTCACGGGCCATATGGCAATAGATGACCCATTCATATTTGGGGTCATATTCATATTTAAGTTATTGACCCGCTCATACTTTTTAAACCTATTAGAAATTATCATTACATAACCCACATATATATTGGGCATAGTATGCGGGGGAGACCCCTATCCCTGCCACCTCATCCCAGAGATTAAATATTGAGAATCTTTATGGTATTATCTTGACATCTCTTCTGGGGTATAAACTTCTGGGATTGCGTGGGAACTTGTGGACACTGCTACTAATGCGGCTCAGTACCTTTGCAAAACTCCATCCTTTCACCTCATGGTATGTACGTTACCTCACTATGCCACATTTTCCTAGAAATAAAATCTTGGGATTTTTCCACACAGTGCCTCCATGAAAACCCTCTGAGGACAAAGTGTCAAGACGCATGGATGTCTACGAGCATTCAAATCTTGACGTTTTATATTTCCCTTTTTTTTCCTGTGGTCATCGCACCTAGTTACTTGGATTACGAGGCTTGGACCTCCCAGATCCTCCAAGCTCTAATATTCTATCCCCTGACATATGCGATATATGTGAATACTTGGGCCTTTCCATCCTCATAACTTAGTCATAGTGATTCTATTTCACAAGGGAATATTGTTGGCTTATTGCTCGAGTAATTAGAATATCGAGACTCATCACCCTTCCCCCGCCACACTTGATGCATATGTGCATAGATATGCATAAGGCTTAAACCTAGTGGTTTTCCAAAGGGACTTAGTTCAAGTCTTGGCTGTAGTGGTTTTGGTAAGAATTTGGGGTCTGACTCAAAAATGTGATTATGATACTTGCGATTTTATATGTCCCTCGAACTGTAGCCTGCAAAAACACGTGTGTGTGTATATATATATATACACACTCACACACACAAATGTAAATGGGTTTTATCTCTCCTAAGATTAAATGTGACTCAACCTAGCATGGTCTTACAGATTTACATGTTGCTATAAGAAGGCTTATCAACACAATAGGCAAGGATTTCAACCATGTCAATGCAAGTAACTAGCCATAAACAAAGACCACCCATCTCTTCAGGCAACTGAGGTTAATTTTCAAGCCCAAAAATATTCAAAGGGAATGAGTCATTCCTTTAAATTTTTTACATAAGACACTAACATCCTCATTCATGTAGGAAACTACACTCCTCAACATTAGCATGACATTAATTCAGTACAATAAAGAGAGACATAATAATCACTAGCACCATGCTTAAGAGAATACTTACTTTATAAGATAATTGGCAACTAAGAGTGGGGCTCTAACTCTCCACCCAACCATAGACACACTGCAACCAAGCCTTTCTTGTAGTAGTCACCCTCGAGCCACATCCCAGAGCTTGAGGATGGAGTGATAAACCATGTAAGGTTAAAAATTCTGACTGATACTATTGAAAATGACAACGAGAAATGTTGAAAATGACACCCAGAAAGAATCTAATTTAACTTTTCCTTGAATTAAATTAGAATAACATTGTAATTCCACATCACAAGACAACTTGTACGAGTTAAATAAGTTAGTATGACTTAGTTAGTTTAGTTAATTCGAGTTGAGGGTATAAATTGGGTCATGTAGAGTTTCTCATATATTATAGGAGCCTTGGTTGAGTTTATTTTGAGTTGTAATTAATTAACTCAATTTATCTAAGTTAAAATGTGTTTAACTAGTTCTAACTGATGGAGGAACTAGTGAGAGGTCAAAGAGTGGAACTTGGAATTGAACCACATCTAGTGATCAATCATATAACTAATGATTCACTCATAAATAACTCATGCATTTCAGTTATGAGAAATACCCAGTTGAAATTGGAGTTCAAGGGCAGTGTACTATCAGTTGTATAATCATCCAAATTGTACATGTGGTGCATGCAGTCAGAGGAAGGCCCTAGATGTATTGCACAATTCATATTTGGAATTTCCCTAATTAATAGGGGCTAATTACCCAAGGAAACGATGCAAGGAAATAGGGATCCTGGAGGGTAGAAAAATGGTTAAGTATTGGCCAAGGGTAGTATAGGAAGTAATGATATAGATAGAGATGGTGCAAAGGTTTCTCTAGTTGGAGAAAAGCAATGTAATATTCTCATATTTTCTGACTTATACAATATACAGATAGTGGGGTTTTTAGTTGAGGCTTTCCCCAGGAAATCTTTGTGTAATGTGTGATTGAAATTCCTTCTCTTTCATGTTTTGTGATTTCGCGATCATAATTGGTTTTCCAAAATTGGTAGAGTAGATTCAAGTATATTGTTTTAGCATATTACAATTATCAGTTTGAATCTACATGGATTTTATACATGGTATCAAAGCAGGAATCACTATAGAAGATAAGAATACGAGTTTGTACTTGCAGGAGGAACAAGTTTTGCAGATATCTTCTTCAGAGCTAGTAGTAGGATCATGATGGCGTTATATGGTTTGAGGCTCGAGTATGCCCTTGAGGGTAGCTCGAATTGCATTTCTTGGAGAGACCAGATGGAAGTAGTCTTGGAAGAAAATGGATTGAAGGATTTCATTGAGAAGGACATCCTAAAATTAGCTCCAATTGATGCATAGGATCTAGCAGAGTGGAAGAAGTGTGTAACAAAGGCTAACAGGATTCCATTGGAATCATATTGTCTCGAACCTCCACTGAAAGGAAAATCCATTTGCAATGTGGAAGTCCTTAATATATTTGTTTCATAACAACAATGACCACATGAAGTTGAAACTTAAGGAAAAGCTTAAGAAAATCAAGATGGAGAAGGGCGACATAATACCAAAGTACTTGACCAAGTTTACCCAATGTCAGGATGAGCTTGGAAGTGTTGGTGTTACAATTGCCGAAGATGATCTGGTGAGCATTGCTCTTCTAGGCCTTCCCAAGAGCTGGAAAAACTACCAAGATTTGGTAAATGGGAGGGAGAAGCTACCATAGTGGGAGCATTTGTGGTTTGACTTGGTGCAAGAAGAGATTCGACAAGACACCAAAGGTGGGACCTCCTACAAAGAAGTGGAAGAGGATTTTTCATTAGTCAACAAGGAAAAGAAAGAAAAGGGAAAGAATTCCCAAGGTGAAGAGGGAAATAAGAAAGACTTGTCCAACATCAAATGTTTTCACTGTCATGAGTTCAAGCACTATGCCACAAAATGTCCATAGAAGAAGGCAGGTGAGAAGGAGCCAGCAATAGTAGTAGTAGGGGAATCTCTAGTTTCACATTTCCAACTTGATTTCAATCTCATTACATGCATGGAAATCACTGTAATGGGATGCATGTGGTATCTTGACAGCGGTGCCTCATTCCGTATGAAGGAGAATAGAGATCTCTTAAGTGACTTGGAGGAGAAAGACCTCAAGCAGAACATAGAGTTTGGAGATGATGAGAGGTATAGCAGAACCGATATCAGTAAAATTACTTTTCAGAGGGAGTTTGGCTCCCCTCTCAGACTCACAGATGTGATGTATGTTCTGGGACTAAATAAGAATCTTGTTTCCGTCGCGATATTGGATGACCTTGGCTATAATGTGATATTTAGCAAAGGGAAGGTTTTCCTTAGACACATCCCCACGGGATGGGTGAAGCAGATTGGTGTGCGATTCAAGAACCTGTATGCACTTGAGGTCAAAGATGCATGCAAAGCCTTGAGGATTAAGGAAAAGGTTAGATACTTGGTGGTTGAGAGGGAGCATGAATTACCTCTCAACATGCATCCTTAGTAGCATTCTCAAAAATTTGTGGAGCAACCACAATTGGAGAAGCAGAGAGGAGGCCGAGTGGAGACATCCACTCAAGAATAAACCTCCAGTAGGGGGAAATTTGAATCCAAGTGGGAAGAGGGAGAACATGCAGCCATACCTCCAGGTGAGAGGTGGGGCGATGTGAAGCAATAGTCCCAAGAGTTCATAAATTTGGGTAGGGTCCATCAAGATGTTTTTCTCATGGATCATTACCTTGCTACGAGGGCCCACATTATATAGTAGTAGGATGGATCAATGGTGGTTGATGCAGTCATATGACATAATGATAGATGCAGATACTAGCAATAGTTATATACTGGGGAGTGCAGTGCAGAGTTGGCATCAGTGCAGATGGCACAATGTAGAGTCAACGACAACATAGAGTTTTCAGTAAAAAATGCAGTAGCTAGTACCAGTCAAGGATCGAGTGACAGATGCATTATACTAATAACAATTGATTCAAGTTGGATACTTTTCAGTTTTAGAAGTTGTAGTAGCAACAACACCATAGAGAAGTGTTGCATGCAAAAAATTCCATGGGTAACAAATCCGGATAGAGTTGAATTCCTTTCTTGTTGAGAGTGAGTGTTGAAAATGGCACCAAGAAAGATTCTAATTTAATTTTACCTTGAATTAAATTAGAATAAAATTGTAATTCCACATCACAAGACAACTTATACAAGTTAGATAAGTTAGTATGACTTAGTTGGTTCAATTAATTCGAGTTGAGGGTCTAAACTGAGTCATGTAGAGTGTCTCCTACATTATAGGATCCCTGGTTGAGTTTATTTTGAGTTGTAAATAATTAAATCAGTTTATCTGAGTTAAAATAAGTTTAACTAGTTCTAACTATTGAAGGAACTAGTGAGAGGTCAAAGAGTAGAACTTGGACTTCAACAACATCTAGTGATCAATCAGATAACTGATGATTCACTCATAAATAACTCATGCATGTCAGTTATGAGAAAGACCCAGTTGATATTGAAGTTCAAGTGCAGTGCACTATTAGTTGTATAATCATCCAAATTAGTCAGAGGAAGGCCCTACATGTATTGCACAATTCATATTGGGAATTTCCCTAGTTAATAAGGGATAATTGCCCAAGGAAACAACGAAAGGAAATAGGGATCTTGGAGGGCAGAAAATTGGTTAAGTATCAGCCAAGGCTTGTCTAGGAAGCAGTGAGACAGATAGGGATAGTGCAGAGGTTTCTCTGGTTGGAGAAAATCATTGTCATCTTCTCATATTTTCTGATTTATGCAATATACAGACAGAGGGGTTTTTAGCTGAGGCTTTCCCCATGAAATCTTTTTGTAATGTGTAATTAGAATTCTTTCTCTTTCATGTTTTGTGATTTTGTGGTCATAATTGGTTTTCCGCAATTGGTAGAGTTGATTCAAGTATTTTTTTTAGCATATTACAATTATCAGTTTGTTCATGAAGCTTCGTGGGCAGAGAGCTGGTTGTTTGTTCATGGGGATAGGGTCGAGCTTCTCCCTTTAGGCCTCTTGTTCCTACAAAAGAGGAACCACCCAAGGGGATAAGCGATTTCCCCACCTTAAGTGGATCCATGTTCCCTATCCCATCACTATAAAATGGACATCCTCCCATACCTCTGCTAGTTAGAATAGAGATAGAAGAACAACATAGAGAGAATTGTTGCTATAGGCATTGAAGGAGAGTTGAGACATTTGGCCTTCTCGTACCGAGTTGAAACGAGTGCTTTAGAGACGTGCCTGGATCCGGACCCATTGAAGGAGATCTTCGACATCAAGGCACAGGTTATAACTCCTCCTCTTATATTAATATGATACAACTGATTCTTACTTTCCACTCTTGTCCATGATTCGTGATTATATTTCTAGTACTCCTTGATCAACTAGATAGATTGTTTATGTAAAATGCATGTTGTCCTTTCAAGTTTTGTGTTGTTTGATCGCTTATACAGGTAAATGAGTGCTGGCAAAAATGAGGATTTAATTGAGAAGAGTAAATGATCAAAAAGACTTGGGAAAGGAGCAGCATCACAGCGTCAGATCGAGGTAGGCCATCTCCATATGATCTGTGTTCATTTACAATCTAGGAAAGTAGGTGTTAGATTGTTATATTTGTTACTAGACCCATCCTAGGGCTAGAGGGATTCTCTTTGTCCGCAGAGAGGATTTTCTTGCATTAGAAATTGGAAAATCCACTGGGGATTCATTGCCTTTAGTCTCTTTCTTCACCCTTTGATTGTTCACTTTTTCGTCGATATTTTGTCGAGTGTCCATCTCCCTTTTTCTGTGGCTTTTGTAACTACTTACAGTCATTTATCTCTCCGTTGAAGTGATAAGCTTGGTCCCATTTAAGCAAAACCTTTTTGTTTTTGACCATTTCCATTGACCAACGTTGTTCTTTCTCTGATAAACGCATCAATCAACGCTACATGCTTTAACACAGTCGCGCTTTTCCTCTTCCAGCATGGGGTGCAGCTTCACAGGCACACCGATTTCTCTGTGTATGTTTTTAGGGTTTCTTTCTATTACTTGCCGGTGTGTCTTGTCCTTCTGAGTTTATTTCTTTGTTCAAATAACTCATATTCTTCTCTGTTCAGCAATATCTTTGCCTTAATTTCCCTATATTTGGTCTTTTATCTTTCGAGTCATGCATCCTTATCATCCTAGGGTTTCTAGGTGTTTTTGAGTCATCCGAATGGTTGCATGCTTTGTTGATTTCCAGACCTGCTATTGAGTCAAATCTTGTCATATATTTCATGCTTTTTGTTTGATTGAGTTTGTTTTTCAGTTTATTTTTGTGATTAGAGCTTTCAAGTGTTAACCCTGTGTGCATTTGAGTCTCTTCTATGCCAACAAGCATAGATCACATTTCTTTCCTTCGACTGAAGCTTTCTCTTTGTGTGTTGATCAGTGTAAAAATGAAGAGTGTCTTGTTTTGAGGAAATGAGTTTGTGTCTCTCTTTGATATTCATATCACTGTCTCATGTAGCATTTTGAGAGATTTCATTAGTACTCAAAGCGAGTGATTACTTTTGAATTGCATTCTACATATTTTGCATTGTGCTCATAAAAAAAAACAAAAATACTTTTTGCTTTCATTTTGCCTTAAAAATGAGAAGTTTCATTTCGATTCGCTTCTAGTGCATTTAGTGAAAGTTAAGAAAGTGAAAATAATTTTCATTTTGCTTTAGATTATGCACCTGAAGAAATAATGAAATGTCGTTCCATGCATTTGTTTGCCTTTTGTGTTGATTATGTGAACTTATTCTTCCCAATTAGTGTAACTTTCATCAAAATGAATGGTTTCTTTTTTCACATGTAGCTGCATCCTGGGAATTCAGGTAAAATCGGTAGGGCTTTGAAACTGAAACCTAATTCAAGATAAACTATAAAATTTATTCAATCAATTTAAGGAGCATTTTGAACCTAACGAAACACATTTAGAGGTCTAGGCTAGAGACGTGTTCCGACGTCATAAAACGTAGGAGATGTCATTAATAGTCTGCGTTACAACCTGGGAGTGATATCCCATCCCACGTACGGAAGTATATTGACGTATGATAAGTATATTTGGGACAATCTCATCGAACGGTTACGCATCAAACAACACTACTACGGACTTGGACTCCGATGTACCATTGATTATATTTTGGGAGACACCATTAGGCTGCAAACCCGCCATAGGTAACTGAGTCGGCCACCTTGTAGACATGATACACCGAACACAACATTCGGGGATATTGGATGCCATACATTAAGTCCTTGGTAAATTTATTTTCTAAGGTGCATATTGTAGTTCACGGATACCTGGTAATCCTTTATTCCTAGTTCACCCTTTTGGATTTTTTGTTTTTGTTTTTTAAGTTCTAAAATTTATTGTCCACGATAACATATCACCCGTGCTCATTTCCTTAGCTGATCTTAGGTTGAGATTAATGGAAATAGTTCCTGAGTTTACCAACCAAGGAGCCTCCTCAGATGGGAATCTTGGTCCTTTTCCTTCTTTTGGAAATGTTGGAGCTCCTTATATGGCAACGTTGTCCCTTACGAGATTAACCATTGGTCTGTTAGTTTGGTTATTTTTGACCCCTATGGTTTCGAACGTCTAAACTTCCTTTCAACCAAGTTCTCCTCCGCCTGAACAATGTCAACCCCATGTTGATCTTCAGGTTGACCCCTTGCCTTCTTCGCTCATTTCTTCACCTCGTTCTTCCTGTTTTCCTGGTGAAATCTTTGATTCCAGTAACTAGGTGGCTAATAAGAAGAAGAAGAATTCGAAGAAGAAGAAGGACAATAAGCAAGGGGAAAACCAGCAACCATTTCTACCTATGCAACTAATGTTGAGAAACTGTCTACTTCATCCCACCTACGGTTCATCAGGTCTTTTTCGTAGAGAGTGGATCTCATACCACTCAGGTTCTCTTTGTTTCCTCAGATTCCCCGGGATCAGAGGGATATCCTCCCGTTCCCATGGTCCATGAGGGTGATCCTCTGACTCCCGTTCCTGTAGTCCAGGAGGGTGATCCTCCTACTCCCGTAACGTAGGGGGGTAGTCCTACCATTCCTATGGCACCCCCTCCATTTATTTTGGTCCCTTATTTTGATTGGAGTCGACTGGAGAGATATCGTCTTCTATCTTACGTACCATTTGAGATCACTGTACAAGCCTATAATGTGGCCATACCAAGCACGATTATAGATGAAGGCACATCTGTTAGTATTCTATCCTCAACTACCTGGAAAGCTTTCGGTTCTCCACAACTTGTGCCCGTTACTCAAAATCTATTGGCTTTTAACAGAGGAACCAGTCAACCGTTAGAGATCCTTCCGAAGTTGCCTATTATTTGGGAGGAAATATTGTCTATATAGACATGATGGTTGTCCAAGGCCCTTTAGATTTTAACTTACTCCTAGGGAATGACTATACTTATGTCATGGGAGCACTTGTCTCTTCCCTCTTTCGTGTGATCTTCTTTCCACATGAAGGTCGAATTGTGACCATTGATAAACTTTCATTCATTGGTCCTAATGTGACATCTAGTCTACCATCGTCCCTTAATGGTACTTACCTGCTAGTGGTGTCTTCCCCACCACAGGTTAATTATGTGGCCACCTGTTCCATGCCCACATCCCTTGATGGTTCTGTCAGTGAGGTCGTATACCGTGTTCTGGAGGCATTGGATCCCGATTTCCAGAGTGTTGTTCCCCCATCAGATGAGAACCTCTTATTTTCCATGATTAGGTTTCAGAGCATAGTTCCTTTTCTTGTGTCAAGCTCCTTATAAAATGAAACAAGCTATTGGGAGTAAAGTTCTTTTCTTGTGTCGAGCTCCTTAAACAATGAAAAAATGTGTCATGAGGATAGTTCTTGTATTGTGTCAACCTCGTTAAAAAATGAAACGGGTTCCCTTGCAATTTGATTCTTTGATTAGATCTCGTAAAATCTCAGTCGAGTCTTTCACTTGATCTCGTAATTGAACCTTCACTCCATTCACCTGTTAGTAACCAATAGTCTACCCAGACGAATGAACTGAAGCTTGGGGGCATGCACCTCGAATTAAGTCACCATGCTGGGGGCATGTGAAATTTTTTCAAGCATAGTTTGTCTCTGTTTCAAGCTTGTGTAAAAATGAAATCAGTTTCAAGCATAGTTTTTATACATGTTTCAAGCTTGTGTAAAAATGAAACCAATTTCAAGCATAGTTTTCCATGTTTCAAGCTTGTGTAAAAATGAAACCATTCTCATTTTACCTCTCGTGATTACCATTTTATCAACTTGTTTTTCCAGATGAACCTTGGTTTTCTAATTCCATTGTCACCATATGCTTGACCGATCATACACCTTCACTTGGTTGTTTTACCCATTCCCGAGGAACTGTCGCAATGAGTGGTCTTGTTAGCCAGCCTCTTGACCTATACTTTTTCTGAGTAGTTCCACCATAACCAGAACAAGTCGCTATCCTTTAAACAACTCGTTCCTTCAGGTCGAGTCACCTTTAATCTCTTTTCTGACTCTTGAAACATGAAAATATTGTCAAGTATTTGTCAATTTGAACTCTTTAAAGTAAACAAAAGTTTACCAGTATACGTTTACCCCTTTTTTGGGCTGGGATAAACTATTTACGAAAAATGAATACCTCAGTTGATCATGACTAAGAGGCTCTCTCGAACTTTGTTTTATACCTTTTCGGATTCGAGAGACTATCTACAAAAAGGGCCTTGTGGATTTTTCTTTGCCGCCTATTTTAAAACTCTCTAAACATGAAAAGGTGCCGAGTTTCACCTTTGTCGGACTAGTTTAAATTTAACGACATTGGACCCGTCACCATGATGATATTGAGTTCCTCCTTCCTAGGGCTCGTAAAATGTACTAGGATGTATTTTTCCGAAGGAAAAAATTATGTGAAAAGCATTTGCTATCCCCTTCAAGCTTGTATTAAAAAATAATTGGGGTACTCGCCAGAAATGATGGGGGAAAATGGAATTATTTATCAGTTGCGTCGACAGTATGTCGCTCTTGAACATGACACTTGTCTGTATTTCGTGTCGGGTTGGGGAAATCCTACATTCATCACTTTGTCTCCATGGGTTTGGGAAATATGTTTGCCTCTCATTCAATTATCATTTCTCAACATGAACTCTGGTTCCATTTGAGTCAAATACTGCCAAATTCTGGAGTCGTGTTGCCGATATGTTCAAGAGCAGTTCCTTTTGCAGTTTTTCATCCCTTGATCTTCTATTCAGTCTTGATTCATAGACAACTTGTTCCTCTGTATCGTGTCGATGATCTGGGATACGTCATGGCCCTCATTTGACCGATTGCTTCTTGTCGACTTCACTCATTGTCCAGGAAGTTTATCTAGAGACTCCTTTCAGTACCTAGAGCCTGCATGCCTTAATGGCAGGTTTTTCGCTTTTGATGACAAGTTCACCTCATTGGCCTTTGATCAGATGATTTCATGAGTGTTTGAATTTAGTTCCTTATTCACATCTTGTGAATTGTACTGTTAGTACCTTGAGGGCCATCATCATTATTGGTGGTCTCTCTCGTGCCTGTTAACAATTTACATCATTGGCTGGTAATCAGGCATTTTTCTTGCATGTTCGACTTCAACTCACTCATTCACATGCTTTAATTTTTACTCGATCGGGTCGTGATGGAGCTCAAGACCCTAGATTTTGTCTGATAACGTCCAAGTTGCGAGGCAATATGAGTTATTCATAACTGTATACATGAATCTTTTTTACGGATGACTGCGACCATACTTAAGTTCATATTTGTGATCCTTATTATTGCTGGATGGATGTGTCCATGCCATGGATCCTATTTACATGATCTCTTCTATGGATGGCTACGTCTATGCCTCATTCTCATGTGTTTATATCAGAGATTTCAGTTGTATATATGTGCTTGATTCACAGGTTTCCTGACGATGACGTCTTGGTCTTGGCACGTTCTCGTAAAGAATTTCATCCCTCACTTTCGTTCAACCTTCATGCTTTAGGGGGCATTTTTTACACAATTTTTTGTCATTTTCCTTGTACTCCCTGTTCCCAAATCCTAGAGGACCTCAACAGTGATCCTTGTGTCTCTTTTCCATCATGAAAATATTCCATTACATCCCTTACAGTATGCAAAACAAACTCTTTGTTAATCATTTCTGGAGTAGCTCCTTAAAAACATGCTTATTTGGAGCAAGGCGGTCCTTATTTGTCTCACCCGCGCCGATGAATCATATTAAGCATGTAAGCAGCACCGTTCAACGCTAGTATGGAGATCACACCTGCACCAGTCCACTTCTGGAAGGTTTTTTAAAAAATGGAAACGAAGCTTCATGTGCAAAGAGTTGGTTGTTTGTTCATGGGGATAGGGCTGAGCTTATCCCTTAGGGCCTCTTGTTCCTACAAAAGAGGAACCACCCAAGGAGATAAGCAATTTCCCCACCTTAAGTGGATCCATGTTCCCTCTCCCATCACTATAAAATGAATATCTTCCCATACCTCAGCTAGTTAGAACAGAGATAGAAGAACAACAGAGAGATAATTGTTGCTATATGCATTGAAGGAGAGTTGAGACCTTTGGCATTCTCATACTGAGTTGAAACGAGTGCTTTAGAGACGTGTCTGGTCCAGACCCGTTGAAGGAGAGCTTAGACATCACGACACAGGTTGTAACTCCTCCTCTTATATTAATATGATACAACTGATTCTTACTTTCCACTCTTGTCCATCATTCATGATTAGATTTATAGTACTCCTTGATCAACTATATAGATTGTTTATGTAAAATGCATGTTGTCCTTTCACATTTTGTGTTCTTTGATCACTTGTGCAGGTAACTAAGCACTGGCGACATTGGGGATTTAACTGAGAAGAGAAAAGGATAAAAAATTCTCGGGCAAGGAGCATCATCACAACATCAGATCGAGGTAGGCCATCTCCATACGATCTGTGTTCATTTACAATCTAGGAAAGTAGGTGTTAGATTGTTCCCTTTGTTACTATACCCGTCCTAGGGCTAGAGGGATCCTCTATGTCCATAGAGAGGATTTTCCTGCATAACACTTCCTCTCCTTTTCCATAGACCAACAATATGTATTTTTTTGGGTTTGCTAAGACCCTCCTCATGGCCAATGCAACCCATACTTCTTCATAAATTTTTTCCTTTTCTTGGCTTGTGTTTTCCTCCAAGAGGAACATGAACATTTCATTGTTTTTTCAGCTGAATTAATACATAGTTAGCTCTATTAAAAACCAGTCAGTCATCCCATGACTAATATTTAAAAAAACCCACTTCCTCAAGCAATGGAATCAGTGTAACTCTCAGCCATTTTAATTTATACTACATAATTACAAGGAAATTTGTTTACAAGAGGAATTAACCCGCAGGGGATGTCACATAGGGATTCAATGGTTGAGAAAGTTGGGTACAATTTCTAAAAATTATAATGAATTATTCATGAGATTTGAATTGGAATGAATTCAATATGATCTCAAATGATTAAAATCTAGACCTTCTCGAGTCATCAACTCTCATAGAATGGAAAAGCTCTAGGTTAGAAACAAAGTTGTCGTTAAACTATATTTTATGGAAGCTCAACAGGAATATGAAAACATTTTCAAAGAATTAAAATGCACCTTGGAAAAGCATTATAGGTTTTTCCAATAAATTCCTATAGGAATACCTCCATCAAGAGACCATGAATATCAAATTGAATTAATACTTGGTATCCTCATCAAAAAGGGGGGAGATTGAGAAAATGGTACAAGACATGCTCGATCTAGGCATTATTCAACATAGTAGGAGTTCATTTTTAGCTCCAGTACTCATGGCGAGAAAAAATATATTTTATGGAGGATGTGTCCTAATGATAGAGATCTAAATAAAATCACCATTAAGGATAAATTCCATATTCCAAATATTGATGTGTTATTATATGAGCTTCATGGAGTAGCTTATTTTACAAAGCTTGATTGTAAATGAGGGTACCACTAAATCATATTAAGAAAATAAGACATTCCCAAAAAAACTATAGATTACATGAATGACACTATGAGTTCTTGGTCATGCCTTTTGGGTTGATTAATGCTCCTTCTACTTGTTAAATCCTTATGGACACTTTTCTTTGATCCCATATTTGAAAACTTGTGTTGGTTTTCTTTGATGGTATTCTTATATATAATAAATCAGGGGAAGAGCACATTAAAAATGTGGATAAAGTTCTATAAATTCTTTATAACAACCAATGATATGTAATAATATCCAAATGTGCTTTTGGGAAACAATAAGTAAATAATTTGGGTTATATTTTTCAAAGGAAGGAGTTAATGTGGACCCTCAAAAGATACAAGCTATTACAAAATGGCCTATTCTTAAGAACAACAAGAGTCTAAGAGTATTTTTGTGACTTATAGGATATTATCACCAATTTGTTAAGAATTATGCATGCATTGAAACCCACACATTTCTCTTCGAGAAAAATGCATTTGTATGGAATGACGGGGCTACTTTGGCATTCTTATCTTAGAGGATGCCATGCCTTCTACATCGGTATTGGAAACACCTAATTTTGGTAAAACATTCATAGTAGAATGTGATGCATCAGGAAAAGGATATGGAGCAATGTTGACATAAGAAGGGAGGCCATTGGCCCATGAAAGAAAACAATTCAATGGAAAATATTTGATAAAATCAACATATGAAAAATAAATGGAAGCAATTATACTTGTAATAAAAATGGAAACAATATCAAATTAGGAGACACTTTAAAGTCAAGAGAAATCATGGAGCAAAGATTGTTGTTAGAAGACAAACATAAATGGGTAGCAAAAATGCAAGTGTTTTGATTTTGAAATATCTACATGGAGGGGAAGGACAACGTGGTAGTCAATGCTCTTTCTAGAATAGAAGAAGTCTTTATTTTATATTATATTATAGTGTTGCTGGAAGAAACTCGTCATGAATGCAAAAATTGACAATATACTAAATAAGAATAACAATGCATAAAAGAATGAATCGCTTCTATGGAACATTGGGAATGGGAAAGATATATAATTTCATAAAAGGGTAGAATATTTTTATGCCCTTAATAAAAGTTAAAGCAACAAATATTAAGGGAGTTCCATGACTCTCCAGTGGTAGGGCATGAAAGGTTCATTAAAACATATCAAATGATAGAAAAATTTTGTTTGTTTTTTTAGGGGGATAAGTAAGAATGAAGAAAGATATTCAAAAATTTGCCAAAGAATTATAGGTTTTCCAAATAAATAAAGGAGAGAGAGAGTAAAATCTCCAAGGTTACTTTACCCATTACCCATATCTATTCGAAGATAACAAGAGATCTCAATGGACTTCATTATAGAGTTACCAAAATATGATGGTAAAGTTTCCATTTTTGTAGGCATTTGTAGACTCACAAAATATGCACATTTTTGCACTATTCAAAGTACATACATGACAAGTCAAGTGGAAAAAGTGTTCATGAAGGAAATTCATAGAATTCATGGTATTTCCAAGGTAATAGTAGGTGATAGAGATCCATAATTCAGAGGAAATTTTTGGAAATAATGATGGAAAATGAGTTGAACAACACTAATAATGAGTTCAACATAACATGGACAAATAGACGGTGAAACAAAAATAGTTAAAAAAATATCTAGAGGGTTATCTACAATGTTATTCTTTAGATAATAAATCTAAATGGATGAAGTGGATTATGATAGCAAAATGGTGGTATAATACTACATATGATACAATTATTAAAATGATCCCATTCGAGTTTTCTTATGGATATCAAACTCCTTGTATCTCATTTTTGTTTCCATGATAATTCTAAAGTATAGGAAATAGAGTTACATATGGAGAAGACTAAAGAAAATTTTGAATTTTTTAATGAAAACCTTCAAATAGAATAAAACAGGGTGAAACAACAAGCATATCAACATTAAAGTGAAAGACAATTTGAGGGTGAGTAGGTATTTCTGAAACCATTACCTTATAAGCAATCTACACTAAATAAAAATAAAAATAAAAAATTAGCTCCAAAATTTTATGGACCCTACAAGATTATTCAGAGGAATGGAAAAGTGGTGTATGAGTTAGTTTGTCCTTCTTTTCACATTCATAATGTTTTTCATGTATCTTTCCTCAAAAAAGGTTGTGAGACAAATTATGTTGGTGCAAACAAAACTTCTAGAATTAAATGAAGAAAGGATGTTGATTATTGAACCAAAAAAGTTATGGATCAACGTTCTCTATCTCTTCGGAGTGGAACCACTATGGAGTACTTAATCAAGTGGAAGAATATGCCTCTATAAGAAGCTTATACATGGGAAAATTTAAAGTTCATGAAGAAACACCTTCATTTGCAAGCTTTGAGGGCAAATATTTTTTAAAAGAGCCCCAATGTTAAGGGCCTTGAGCCCATATATTAAGGCCACGATAAGCATTCATTATTAGTTTATTTATTATAATATGAGGTCGGCTAGAACCTTTCATTGTAATTGTACCCTTTTTCATATATATACCAAGAAGAGCTAGTCTTAAGATCATCATATCTTGTCTCACACATTGTATTCATTGTAAAAGGAGGTTCCCCCCTCGAAGTGGATTGTAATTATTAGCTTCTTAACATTTCTTAGAAAAATGTTCATGTATTATTTATAAATGGAGAGGATTGGAGTCTTGGGAAAAAAATTAAAATTAAATTAAAAGACAATAAAATTAAAATAGAAAAAATAAGAAAAACTAAACCTATGATTAATAGAAAATGTTTTTCTATTAAAAGTTAGTGTATGTAATATAGTATAATATTTTTTTTTTTTGGTTTGTTAAGGTGGTCAAGTTTTCTAGAGACTACATCGGGTATGACTAGTGGTTTGAGAAATCACAATTAGGGGCATCTAAGCAGTCAATATCACCCTGGGCCTAGGTCACAACCCCTTACCATGGCTGGATTTTGCCCACATCAAGGAGTGGCTTAAGAGCACACCCCACCCGGTGACCATAAGTATAATAATATTATATATGATTATTAATAAATTTTTATAAATACCAAAAATATAATAACGAATTTATTATTAACTTATGAATTAAGTTTTTAATTATAATTTTTTACATTTATTATATTGCTTTACATTTACATTAACAAAAACATGTTATGTATTTTTTTAAATTATTTAATTTATTTTTTCTACTCTTCTATATGTTATTGGTGGATATATTTAAGCATTCTTACCCCGCTGCATATAAGCTCTAGTTTTCTTGAGTTTTTGTTAAATTTTTATTGAATTTCCTTACTTTTATAATTTTCTTAACTAAGCTTTATAATGGGCCTAATGGTTAAGAGCATGTGTTTCCTCCTAAGAGATCACAGGTTCAAAACTAGAGGGGGATAGAGTATGTATGCCTTCGTAGACTTAGAATTCAAATCGCTATGCAGAGGTGGGTCCCTTGTCCCACAAACAAGGGGGTCTCATACACCAATTTGGTGTCTCCCTTGGCAGTGACCTTAAAATTGAATAATAATAATAATAATTATGGTTTTCAAGCTTCTATGGTTTTTGTTGATTGCAGAATCTGGATTATCCACAGTATCATAAAACGATTGTCGATGTTTCGAATCCCAACGGGGATCCATCTTCAGGACGATTCGAAATGTCGACAATTGTTTTATGATACTGTGGATAATCTGGATTCTACAATCAATAATAATAATTTTAAATGTATGACTCTAACTTAATTTTATTGATTTTCCTTACTTTTATAGTTTTCTTAGCTAAGCTTTATAATTTTACATATATAACTCTAAGTTTTCTATCAGCATTGGTTTCCAAACTGCAATTGTTTATTGGCCCATCTCCTTTTCTTTTCATGACCTCGCATGGCTTCATGATAGACTCCATTGTTTCACAACAGGGTCCACAAAAAATCCCAATATTTTATCTGACAGATCTATACTCTTGGCCCTCACCGATCCGATCGGTAGATCAAAGGGATAACATTATGAAAGACTGGAATAATTGCAACCTTCGATTTCAAAATCAACGTAAGTTCATCTAGGCAGCATTTTTATTAGGAATACTTTGAAGAAAGGATGGTTATATGAACATAGGTGGTTGCAATAACTCCTCCTATTTGAGAATCTAAGGTGTGTCTCGGCTACAGTTCTCATCAGTGGAAAAAGACTCTGAAGCCATGGTCAAGAAGATGATGGTAGAAATAATTGGCGAATTCTAAACCAGCGTGGTTGTTGAATAAATCATAATGAGAACTGTAATTGGTGTTGGGAGATGTGGCCGTAGACAAGACAAGATAATTATATTTATGTCCAATTATTGACCAAAAAGTAGGTCAAATGGACTCTTGAGTACAATGATGTCCATACAATGTGGGAGAACCAAATGGTCTCCTATAAAAGATATAATGCGAAACTATAGAAAATGATCAAAGAAATTGCAAAACCAAAAGCAAACAGATGGACAAATGGAAGTCATTTTCTCTTTCTGCCATCTTCACTTTATATTGTTTTTTATTTTGGTCAAAAAGCTTTGATTTTCAATTAGTTTTGAAAATTTTGAATCTTGAATTTTATTAAATTTTTGGAAAAAAAATATTAAATTGAATATTTTGTTCATACTAAAAATTATTTTTAATATTTTAAAATGAAATTTTATTTTTATATTTATTTTTTATAATTTATTGATGAATAATTATGCCATAAGGCGTTCCTCTTTGAAAAAAACTCCCCTAGCTGCCACTGTGTACTAATTTGCACCATTGGATGAAATGTTAGACGATTGAAGATTTTTACGTCGCTAGATTAGTAACTAATAGTTAAAAGAAAACTAATAGATAAAATGCTTAATGAACACTTTCAAAAAGTAATCAAACAACTACTTCTTGTTGAATGGTTTCTTGATGGATTAAAAAAGAGGCTTATTCCTAAATCTTCTTAATAAAAATGTTTCTCTTGCCATATTGGTTTATTTGTTCATCATGCCTTCTAGATTCAGTTCTTGCTGTAAGTTCTTCATTCCGAATTCGGTCACTGTTTTGGAAAAAATATCTAATCTGCATGTTCGTTTGAATAAAATCCGCTATTATTGTGGGGTGGATGAAATGGTTGGGCATGTAGATTTCAGAGCAAGAACCGAATTTTGGGGATGGAAAGAGAAATTTCCTGTGAAATGACACATCAATTATATGCAGTCGAGATATTTAGGAGGTTATTCTCTTTCCCCATAAACTTCTTCTATTTCTTCACCAACTACACATTGAGAAGAAAACCCTTCTAAAATTATAGCATTGGATTCACCAATCACGACGACTTCTAATATTGCCTCTCTTCTAGCCATTGTACTAGTCCTCTGTAATTTTTTGTACTAGTCACCTGTAATTTTTTCTTTTGAGCCTTCGCGTGCGCAAGATTTCTACATGGCAGACTTGTCCTCGAAGCTCACTCCCATCGGTCATCCTTGTAAGGTGGCTTCGTCCTTAAATGTAGATAATTTTTTCTTCCAGATTGGAAGTGGTCGGGAATGTGAGCAACAACATCAGCGCCGCAGTAACTCCGGCCTTCTCAGCACAATTTTTTTGCAGTGAACGACCTTGGCGTGTTGCAGTTTCTTACAGTGAATGTTCTGATTGCTTCCACGATTCTTTCTTTTTTATACTAATTAGAACAATATTGGTAATTGACAAGTGAGAATGCCTTAAAATCCTGGTTCTCTAAGAAATTGTATGGTGAGATTGCTTGCTTCTATAAGGGGAAGTATTGGATCATTTGGATTTATGTGTGGAAAGTGGTTTGCTTTTAAATTTGCATTGTTTGTATATTTCTAAATTTGTGCAAGAAGAATCGATATCACGTGCTTGATTTTGCCTGACAATAGGAGGGAAAGGAATACCTTCTTATCCCTTCTACAATCTCTTCTATTCCCCGCATTTCTATCCCTGAGGCTTGAGGAAAGAAAGACTCTTCCCCGTGCTTCGATCTCTTTCCCAGTAAGGCCATGTTAGAATAGATAAATAAAAATAGCACAAATGAAAGAAATAACTGCAATAGATTACAGAGGAAAATTCGTTGGACCAACCCATAACTTCTCATGAAAAGGAGGTTTGACCAAAAGAAATTTCTAATAATATCATCAGTTATCTCACGAACGATAAAGGGTTGTTCCAACTTCTAGGGTGTAAAGCCTATCGCTCCACCCACCACAACTGCCAAGAAGGGGGAATGATATGTACTCTCAATATGGAGGAAAGTATGCTTTTAGCATTGACGCTTAAACAAATGGATTTGCATAAACTGATCAAACTTGAGATTAGCACCTAGTTGATTTGGATTGCTTATCCATATAGTTGCACTTTGGACATTTTAACATTTCGGCAAAGCTAATAGACGTGTAGCTGTATTTGGTGAATTTGTACATCACTACAGATTTATTTGTTTTGTTTCTTGTTTATGGGATAATTCAAAAGTATTTATTTAAGATTTAAATATACATCTTACGTTATTTATACATACACAATAGCATTGACTATGTAGTCTATTTAAATTAATTTCAGTTTGGCTTAAATTTATTCAAATATATAAATTGTATTATTTTGTTTTGGTTAAATTAATAGTCAAGCACTTTTATTCAATTTGTCAAACATAATTTGTATATATTTAATAGATTTAAAGTGGAGAAAAGTCAAATAAAAAACTCTAGAAATTGGATGTGCTTTTCCTTCAGTAAATTATCTCTAAAGTAAACTTTTGTTGAAACTGACTAGAAGTTGGATGTGCTTTTTCTTTAGTAAATTATCTCTAAAATTCCACTAGTGATTGGTAAAGTTTGACTATGTATTTTATTTAAATTAATTTCAGCCTCACCTAAATTTATTCAAATATATAAATTGCATTCTTTTGTTTTAGTTAAATTTATAGCCAAACACTTTTATTCAATTTATCAAACATAATTTATATATATTTAATAGATTTAAAGTAGAGAAAAATCAAATCAAAAACTTTTGTTGAAACTGAAATATCACTGGAAGTTGGATGTGCTTCGAATAATATGAGCAATAGACATGTTAGGTTGAAATGATATTATGTTTAAAAATATTTCAAGTTTTTAATAAATGAGAACTAGTTAAAAAAGTGAAATTCTTTACTTAATTTCCGTTAAAAAAAAAAAAAGATTGTTAATTCCCTAATTGGGTCTTCCTCTGTTTATGACTTTTAGTATTATTTGGTGTGATTTTATATATTTTTAAGTTTTAAAAAATAGATTTAAGCAAGGGGCTTTGAGTGACAAGGTTTATTAAATTATTTTGGAAAATAAATAATGAATTGGTATAAGTGGATTAGTGGGTTAATGAGAGGGGTTGAATTATGAGAAAGACAAATAAAAGGTTATAGGGTCAAGCAGTTTATCCCAAATATCATTTTTGAAATGAAGAAAATTTCCTTGAAATGTATGTTCCATATAAAAATAATAATAACTACGAATTGATCAATTCACTGCAATTTTTTTATAATACTTTATATGAGTTTGTATATCTTCTTTCATTTTGATACCCTTTACTTAATTTGGAAATAAGATTTCAAATATATAAATTCTATTCTTTTGTTTTAGTTAAATTCATAGCCACACACTTTTATTCAACTTGTGAAACATAAATTTGTATATATTTAAAAGATTTAAAGTAGAGAAATTGAAAAAAACAAGAAGCTCACTAGATATAGTGTAACACAAATATTACATTTTTCCAAAGTGCAGAGCTCCAAACTTAGCATACATTAATTTATTACACATGAGATCAAAATATTTATCACAATATGTCATAGCTTCTCTGCCTTTTTTTTAACTTTCTCTATAAATATGAACTAGTAAGAAACATTTCTATTAGTTGAGAAATTATATTAAATTTTGGAATCTTCATAAAAATAAAAAATCGCCTTATTCATAAAAAAACTTATCCCCATATTAATTGGAATAAATGATATTTTGATTTCTCTTTTTATTTGTATGGAATATATTTCCATTTCCAATTCCAAAATATTTTTTTTATAATATTTTAAATAAGATGCCAAAACATATATATATATATATATATATATATATATATATATATATATATAATAGTGTTTGTTTTTAAAAAGACTTATATGTAAATTTCCAAACCCATTCTTTCTTCTTTTTCAACTTCTTTTCATTGAACTTTTGTATTTTAATTTCATTGCATATATACAAATTTTTATTACAACATCCTCTTCATCTTTCACTTTTATTGTATTATATTTTTAGCTCTAGGTGAGATTAAATATTCTTTCACAAATTCATTTGTATCAATGTTTCCATATTGAATTTTAAAAAAATTAGACATATTTGCTAGGTGATAAAACCTTGGGTGGCATTTTTTTCCTCTTATAGTTTTCCATGTCAATCATTTTCTTGTGAAGGGAAAAGTTGTCACCATTGTTTTCTAAACAATTGATGCTCCACTATAAGATTTCACTTTTAGTGCTTGAGCTATTCATGAAGTCATTGAGAGATGGTTGATATAAGCTGATATATGCGTGTATATATTATGTGGTTGGGCTAGTTGATGGTGAATAAGTGATTTGAAAATGGAACTATTTGTAATGCTATGCAAAGTATCCATTTCCATATAATTTAGCGTGCAAAGTGTTCTCCATGACTTGCAGGTTAAACAAAGTAGTTTTGGTAATGTTTATGAGTTTTATGTGTGAGGATTTGTTATTTAAATTTACTGTTTCACATATCATAGCAGAAATACACAACAAGTAAAATTAACCATGACATAATACAACAAATTTTTGAGTCAATTCACCCCTCCTGGGCTACATCTGTCGGTCCAAGACTCCCCAATGGCATGTCCTTGCTCTATTAATTTTCTCAAAATGGTTACACAGTGGAAAATAGGCCTAAATAGGAAAAAAAATATAAATTCAACTTCAGAAGATAGAAAATAGCTAGAAATGGCTTTTGTTTCACTTTAAACAGTGAAATACAACCCAAAATAGTGCCTCCTCCATGATGGCCCTAATGGCTCCTTCCTCTTCCCTGAAGCAAAAGATAATGTAGATCACCTATGTTTGCTCTAAAACCTATACCAAACTCTCTAGAAAGTCCCAAAATTGACTAAAATTTCATCTTGTTTGGTCGAAAATTGAGAGAGTTATGACTTCTGCAAAAAAAATGCCCAATGTCCCCCAAAAACCCCACTAAAAGTGGGAGAACTCCAGTTAACTCCACTAATTTGGAAATTCCACCAGAAATTGTGGCACGCTCTAGAAATAGTCGGGCAGTTAAGTCCAGCATTAAATGTGGAGGCGAGGAGTGGTCACATGACCCTCCCGCCGTAACTGTCGGATTAAACCCCGCTCCTAACCGCAATCTCCAACCGTTTGCAATAAATGTTAGTGCTGGCCACATGGGCTATAGAACCACCGGTTACAGTTAACGGTTATGGTTTCAATACCGCACCCTTGGTCACAGTTGCAGGTCATATGAAGACGGGGCTAGCTCTGTGGGCTAGCCCCTTACATTTTCTTCGCTGGTTCAAAGGGTTAAGCCCTCGGTTCTCCGCAGGTGGTCACGTCGTGACGGGGCTGGCCCTGAGGGGTTGGCCCCCAACCTTCTCCGCCCAACAACATGCTGACCCGGCTCTTCGTCACACTCCTGCATGAGTCGTTCAATCAAACGCCCTAGACGGGCCGGTCGGGTCAGCCCTGCCCGAACTGTCGGGTCAGGGTTCGAAACCCATGAACTTCAAATTTTTGTGCCATTTCAAACCCTTTGGCTTGGGGCCACGTGGCAGCCTCCGGGAAGGCCACGTGGCACCCTCTGATAGGCCCTCTTAACATAATAAAAAAAAAAAACTTTCCCTTATATATATATATATATATTTTAAATTGGCATAGTCAATTAAGTCAAAAAGTCTTGTTTTGGAGTTCATTGGACGATTTCAAACCTCAGTAACTTTCACAGACGACCTCGGTTTTGAGAACTGTTTGTGGTGCCAGAATTGCAGTGACGAGGCCTTTCCAGTCGTTCACATTGCAACCATTTCTGAGCACTTCCATTTTTGAGCATTTTCTTAACTTGGACATGATCTTCTGATCACACCTCCCCATTGGGAAGCTTTTGGACCCCAAAAGCATTCAACTACCTGTTCAAAAGATGAGGGTACATATCCCTCACCTTTTCCACCTCCATCCCTTTTTTATTTCTCGATTTGCTGCCTTTAAGACTAATCTGAAGATAATCAACACTTCCCCTACTCGAAGTGCATGTCCTTCTGTCAAGGATAGCATCCTCTTTCAGCTCATCCAAATATTCTGTCGAGAAATCCTCTATGGATGGCAGCTGAATGTCACTCTCATGATCAGAAATTAAAGGAGGTTCATACAAACGTAAATTTTCCACATTCACAATGGAATACATTTGCATATATGAAGGCAAATCTAGTTGTAAAGCATTATTTCCAATTTGTTTAAGAATCTTGAATGGACCATAACGAATAGGCTTCAAATTTTTACCTTCTCCTTGCATTCTTTCCTTACTAATATGCAGCCATACCTCATCTCCTTCATGAAACTTATGATCAATTCTGTGTTTGTTATGCCTCTCCTTGTACTTTCCTTGAATTTTTTCAAGCTGTTCTTGAACCTGCTGATGTATGAGTTGAATTCTTTCAATGAACATGCGAGCTTTTTCAATGTCACTATGCCCATCAATGTCAACATCCTTCTCAAGAATGAAATCTAAAGGTGACTTAGGCAAATACCCAAAACATTAGCTTCAAAAGGTGAAGTATTTGTAGAAGAATGTTTGGCCCGGTTGTAAGCATGCTGAATGTAATGCAAGTGCTCATCCCAAAGCTTGGGATGCTTGCTGCAATAACCTCTCAAAAGATGTACAATGGTTCTGTTCACTACCTCTGTTTGGCCATCTGTTTGCATATGAAAAGCAGTAGTCTTTTTCAACTTGGTGTCCATCATCTTCCATAAATTGGACCAAAACTTCCCAACAAATCTGGAATCCCTATCACTAACAATAGAAGTAGGCAAGCCATAATGAACCCATACATGTTGAAAATATAAATCAGCAGTTTTTTCAACAGTTATAGATTTCTTACATGGCATAAGAATACACATCTTGCTGAATCTATCAACTAGTACATAAAGATAATCATGCTGCTTTCTAGACAATGGTAGACCTCCAACAAAATCCATAGAAAAACTTTCCCATGGTCTAGAAGGTACTGACAATAGCATATATAAACCAAGCTTCATATTTCTAGGCTTTCTTGTAGCACATAATGAACAACCTCTAATGAAACGTGAAACACTATCTACCATGCGAGGCCAATAACAATTCCTCTGTAAATGTGCCACCGTTTTGCTTACCTCGAAATGTCCAACAATAAGAGAAGAATGAGCTTCTCTCATGACACTTAGTCTCTCTCCCTGTGGTATACATAACTTGCCCATATGAAACAAAAAATTATTATGACAGTGATAATCATTCTCCTCAACATGATTCCCTTCACTCAAGTTAGCATACACATCCTTAAAATCAACATCTGATGCATATTGTTCTATGTAACTCTCATGTACAATAGAATCATTCTTAAGTAAAGTAGTAGCACTAATAATAGGCCTTGAAAGCATATCAAAAACTTTATTGAAAATACCTTTCTTGTACCTTATTACCAAGTGAAATTGTTGTAGGAAACCCATTCATCTGAAATGTTAGGACGACTGTAATTTACTTTGCGACTGCAAGTACTGTAAAGGCTGATGGTCAGTATGAACAACTGTCTCTTTGCCCATCAAATAGTGTTTCCACTTTTTGATGCTTTGTACCAACGCATACAACTCCTTATCATATGTAGGATAATTCACAACAACACCATTAAATATCTCAAAATGAAATGCGATAGGCTTACCATGCTGTAAGAGAACTGCACCCATGGCGTAATCACTAGCATCGGTCTGAATCTCGAATGGCTGTCTCAAGTCCGGTAATGCAAGGACTGGAGCTGAACTTATCTTCTCTTTCAAAGATTCGAAAGCTTTCTGTAATTGGAAAGAACACTTCACACTTGTCACTGCATGCATAAGAGCTACTACGACAAAGAAGTTAGAAATAAACTTCCTCCAATATTGAGCTGCACCCAAAAAAATTCTTACCTTTGTAATGGATTTGGGAGTAGGCCAATTCACAATGGCTTCTACTTTAGAAGGATCAATTCTCAAGGCACCTCCTCCTACTATGTGTCCCAAATAAACCAAAGAAGTCTTTCCAAATTCACACTTTGACATTTTAAGAAATAACTGATTTTTCTTCAAAATATCAAGTACTTTCTTAACATGCATGACATGCTCTTCTCTAGTCTTGCTGAAAATTAAGATGTCATCTAAGTAAACAATAACGAAATCATCAAGAAAAGGACGTAAGACATCATCCATTACCCGCATGAATGTTGCAAGTGCATTGCATAAACCAAACGACATAACAAGCCACTCAAAGAGTCCCTGTTTGGTTTTAAATGATGTCTTCCAAATGTCACTTTCTGCAATTCTAACTTGATAATAACCACTACATAAGTCTAACTTAGTGAAAAATTTAGCATCTTTCAGATGATCTAACAAATCATCTATCCTTGGGAGTGGGTAACGATTCTTTACCGTTATTTTGTTCAATGCCCTGAGGTCCACACACATGCGCCAAGTTCCATCTTTCTTTGGAATCAACACTATTGGTGACTCACATGGCGAAGTGATTGGTCTTATGAAACCTTTGTCCAAGAAGTCCTTAATTTGCCTCTTTATTTCAGCATTCTCCATGATAGACATGTGGTACATGCCTATGTTAGGAAGAGGACAATATTGTTGCAACTGTATTTCATGTTGAATCTCCCTTTTAGGAGGCAAAATTGTTGGTTCCTGAAACATCTCATGATGTGCATCAACTACATCATATAAATCTAATTTATCTTGGAATTACAATTTTCAATTGACTCATGATTCAGATCAACCTTAGGCTTAACCATAAGAAGTACAAAAATCTTACTAGAATTCACTAGCCTTTTTACCTGTCCCGCATTTACCATCGCTATATTTGTCTTCTTGTGATGTGCTCTGACAATAAAATCCTTGCCATCTTTGAAAAGATGATACTTATTTTCATGGCGATGGAAGATCGCTTTCCTGTCAAATAAGTAAGGACTTCCCAAAACAATTCCTGATATATCAAGCGACACTACATCGAGTTCAATTGTGTCAATAAAGTGTGCAGTAATTGCAAAGCGCAATATGCACTTCCTTGAGACTTGTAAGTTTGCATCCTTGCATATCCATCCAAGTGGATACGGCTTTGAATGTGGAATGGTCTCAAGTTTTAGCTGTTTGACCAAGTCTTCTGATATGAGATTTGCTTGTGACCCACTGTCAAACAATGTGTCAATTTTTGTATGTTTTGAGATTACCCTCACATGGAACAATTCAATTCTTTCTTCCTCATTTGGAGCTTGTACATGACAGTTTGAAGTACTAGTGCTTGGCTTAGTTTCAGTTTCCTTTCCCTTCATACTCTTCAAACCCATGGATGCAATTTTTGTTTCATCACCTGAATCATCACCTAAGTCTTGTTGTGTAGTTGTAGTAGCTACAATTTTCTTCTTTCCTTTGTTTTTGTTAAATTGAGTTCTTTTTTCATGACGAAGTTTCCAACAATTTTTCTCTTCATGGCCTTCTCTTGAAAAATGTTTACATATCACTTTCTCACCCTCTTTTTTGACAGATGCATTCTTTTTGCCTTTTCCTTTAGAGGTTTTATCTTTGTTTTTCCCCTTAAAAGGCTTGTTTCTACCCTCATCAAAAGTATGTTTCCCTCTAGCTTCTAAATGCATGGCTTGTACACAAACCTCGTCTAGACTAGTAGGATTGAACATAAGGATAGTATGTCTAAGGTAGCTGTGCAACCACCTATATATTTCAGCAAAGTATCTTGACTTTGTAAGTCTAGCCCTAATAAGAGTGCTCTTCTCCTAAACTCTTGGGTGTAGTCTTGTACATTTTTTCCCTTAAGTTGTTTGAAGTTTTGCCAATTCATGATAGCCTTTTGAAAATGAGCTAATGGATAAAATTGTTTTTTAATTCCAGTAATAAATTTAGCCCATGATAAAGTGATCTTACCATGTTTTTTAATTTCATCCTTGGTCTTATCTTCCCACCATACTAATGCTACTCCATCCATTCTCAAAGAGGCTAACTGTATCTTTGCATAAGAACAAATGCAGAGCAAAACTCTAGCTCTGATACCAACTGATCTGAAAATGGAACTATTTGTAATGCTATGCAAAGTATCCATTTCCATATAATTTAGCAAAGTGTTCTCCATGACTTGCAGGTTAAACAAAGTAGTTTTGGTAATGTTTCTGAGTTTTATGTGTGAGGATTTGTTATTTAAATTTACTGTTTAACATATCACAGTAGAAATACATAGCAAGTAAAATTCACCATAACATAACACAAAAAATTGTTGAGGTAGTTCACCCCTGTTGGGCTACATCTGCCGGTCCAAGGCTCCCTAATGGCATGTCCTTGCTTTATTAATTTGCTCAAAATGGTTACACAGTGAAAAATATTCCTAAACAGGAAAAACCAACTGTAAATTCAACTACAAAAGATATAAAATAGCTAGAAATGGCTTTTGTTTAACCTTAAACAGTGAAATACAACCCAAAAAAGTGCCTCCTCCATGACGGCCCTAATGGCTCCTTCCTCTTCCCTGAAGAAAAATATATTGTAGATCACCTCTGTTCACTCTAAAAACTATTCCAAACTCTCCAGAAGGTCGAAGAGACCCAAAATTGACTAAAATTTCATCTTGTTTGGTCGAAAATTGAGAGAGTTATGACTTCTGCAAAAAAAATGCCCAATGTCCCCCAAAAACCCCACTAAAAGTGGGAGAACTCTAGTTAACTCCACTAATTTGGAAATTCAGATGGAAATGGTGGCGCGCTCCATAAATAGCCAGGTGGTTAAGTCCAACATTAAATGTGGAGGCGGGGAGTGGTCACATGACCCTCCCGCCGTAACTGTCGGATTAAACCCCGCTCCTAACCGCAATCTCCAACCATTTTCAATAAATATTAGTGCTGGCCACATGGGCTGTAGAACCGCCGGTTATGGTTAACGGTTAGGTTTCAATATCGCGCCCTTGGTCACAATTGCAGGTCACATGAAGACGAGGCTAGCTCTGTGGGCTAGCCCCTTACATTTTCTCTGCCGGTTCAAAGGGTTAAGCCCTCAGTTCTTCGCAGGTGGTCACGTCGTGACGGGGCTGGCCCTGAAGGGCTGGCCCCCAACCTTCTCCGCCCAACAACACACCGAACTGACTCTTCGTTCACACTGCTGCACGAGTCGTTCAGTCAAACGCCCTAGATGGGCCGGTCGGGTCGGCCCTGCACGAACTGTCGGGTCGGGGTTCGAAACCCATAAACTTCAAATTTTTGTGCCATTTCAAACCCTTTGGCCTGGGGCCACGTGGCAGCCTACGGGAATGCCATGTGGCACCCTCTGATAGTCCCTCTTAACATAATAATAATAATAATAATAAAATTAACTTTCCCTTATATATATATTTTTAAATTAGCATAGTCAATTAAGTCAAAAAGTCATGTTTTGGAGTTCATTGGACGATTTCAAACCTCAGTAACTTTCACATACGACCTCGGTTTTGAGAACCGTTCATGGCGCCAGAATCGCAGCGACGAGGCCTTTCCATTCATTCAGATTGCAACCATTTCTGAGCACTTCCATTTTTGAGCATTTTCTTAACTTGGACATGATCTCTTGATCAACAAGTGGTGAAAGTAATTGTTATTCGAAGAGTAGAAAAGGTGGTTGTTGTTGATGATACTGATTGCCACCATCTATAAAGACTAACTTTGGTTTATCTAAGTTTATGGGAAATGATAACAAATTATTTCTTTTGTTTTAGCAATTTGTTTCTATGCTCATAAATATTGGAGAGAAGTTTTCCTCAATCTTTGTACTTTTGATGAGTATTCTTAATGGCATCAATATTATGTGAAATGTATACCTCATTTATTCACAATGGTTTAGAAATTTTGTGCTAACCTCAATTAACTAAATTTTGAAGCATTCTTAAGAAACCTCTAATTTTTCATGTTAATTGTATCTTAATTTTACATAAGGTTCATAGTCACAACCATACTCTCAATGGATGAAATACCAACTTCTATGAAGGGGATAAGATATGGCATACTGCTTTTGATAAGACTAAAAATTATAAGCACTTATCCTTTTTTCAATTCCTCTATAATTCTCTAGAGATGCTACAACCCTACACTTAACATCCATATAAGATAACTAGAGCAATGAGAGTGTGAAAGAGGAGCTTCACTTTCTCTTATATAGCATTTTTTTTGTTAGATTTTATTAACATGCACAAGCTAGAAATGACTTTTTTGAGTTTTAATTCCTAGTTGATTAGAATCAGGGGAGGGTTTGTTTTACAAATGCAATTAATTTTAAGGATAATATCAGAACATGAAGGGTTGATGTAGTTTCTATCTTATGTCATGAAGTAACTAAGAATTCTCCAAGATTTCTATTCTTGTACATGTATACCAATAAACATTGACAAGATAAAGGTTGCGACAATTATATTTTAAAAGACTATTTACACTAACTTTGTGTATGAGATTATCAATGTAGAGGAAGTTAATTCATACAAATATCTTAGAGTTGACCTTCATCACAAGATTCATTGGAGCTCTAGCATTGAGAAATGATTAATAAAGGATGGAAAGCTTCTTTGATCTTCACAACTATAAACAAGTGCTACAAGGTAGCTTAGTCCCTACCACCTAAGTTAGAAATTATGCTCTCAGAAAAATTGCATATAATATGGTTGTGACCAAATTAACTTAGAATCATTTGATGGGTCGAGAATAATTTGGGAGGGAAAATGAGCCTAAGTTATAATTGATAGAAATCTGGCAATAAGAGCTCACCATGGTATCTCTGAATAGTGAATTAAGGAAAATGAGCTTGAGCTATAATTGATAGAAATTTGGCAATAAGAGTTCACCATGGTATCTCTGAATAGTGAATTAAGGTTGCTATGTCAGCTAAAAGAATTATTTAATCAATCCTCAACAAAATACCCACTTCTCTCCTATCAAACAATGTAGAGTTGTTCCACAACAAAATATCCACTTCTCTCCTATCAAACAATGTAAAGGTTTTATGTCGGTGACAATATATCTATTTCATAGCTCTGCTTTAAACTTGTTCATCCAATGGAAATACTTTGAATATAAACCTTCTGCATCACAAACCAGTCCAAATCCCCAAAATAAGTTAAGTAAGGACAAGCAATGGAAAATCCAATAACCTTAAGAGAAAGTGGTAAAAGAATAAAAGCTTTTGAAGTGAGACAATTCAATATTGAAAAAGTGCACATTCTCTTCAACTTCTAGCTTTGAATGACATTTTGTTTACTAATTTTAATATTCAATGATCTTGTATCTCTCACGATCCTTTTCAAATTTATGCCTTACGGCGTTTCCCTTGCAACAACTGGAGCAATGGCTAATTTTATATAGTTTTAAATTAAATTATGAAATATAAAATTATGTTAAAAAATAAAAATCTATTTATTTATTTATTTGCGAAGTGTTATAATAATGATTCTTATTCGCACAAGAAAATGCTAATAGTATAATTTTATATAAATTTAAATTATAAATAGAATTATTATTATTATTTAGAATTATTAATTACTTTTTACTTAAAAGATAAGATGAATAGATAAATTTAAAATATAATGAAATTACAATTTTAATTTTATATATATTTATTATTTACTTTTGTATTAATTAACTTTTAACTTTTTATATTTATTATATTGTTTTATATTAACAAAATATATTGACTATTTTGCCGTAGTCTAACTAGCCAGAGGAATCGCCCTGAAAAACATGAAAATTCTGATAAGATTTTCTAAAAATCCAGCAGGAATTTTTCTAAATCCATGTTATAACTATCAAAGTTTAATATTTTGGGTGTCCTACAGGTTTTGATGGTGCTGAATCCATTTCCAATGTCAAAATCAGGATTCAAACACTGTTTCTGCAAGATTTTTTAAATTTTTTTGACCCGGATTCTGGCCAATTTTGACCGTCCGGGCAATTCCTCCGGCTCGTTAGACGACTCCGACTATTTTTTGAATTATTGAATTTCATTTATCTATTATAAATTTAGAAATGGAGAGTTTTTTGAATTATTGAATTTCATTTATATAAATTTAGAAATAGAGAGTTTCCACTTTTTTGAGCGTTGCTATTTTTCTTAGCTTTTCTAACTTTATAGTGCTATAAAGTTAGATTACCCTATTTTTAAAGCAAAAAAGTCTTCAAAATTTGTGAAATTTTGCTACAATTAAAAAAAACTACAATTTTTTTACAGTTGCTTCATTTTTATTGATTTTTTGAATTATTGAATTTCATTTATCTATTATAAATTTAGAAATAGAAAGTTTCCACTTTTTTGAGCGTTGCTATTTTTCTTAGCTTTTCTAACTTTATAATGCTATAAAGTTAGATTACCCAATTTTAAAGCAAAAAAGTCTTCAAATTTTTTTACAGTTGCTTCATTTTTATTGATTTTATGATTCTTAAAACATTGTGTGATAATAAAACTGAAACTTGAGCCTATCTCACTATCTTAGATATTCATTTCATTTGGTCAAATATAAAAGTTTGTATACTATTTTTATTATTATTTCATATTCTCAGTCCAATGTTAATTTTGTTTGGGTCTCATAGGCCCTGCTCCAAGTCTCAGTTTCGATAATGAATAAACATATCATATTCTATTTTATTCCTTGTTATTTCAATGATGTAATTATGTCATGGTTCCAATTTGCCAGTGGGGTGTTGGGTGCAGGGGCACTATATAAATGTTCTATTTGTGCTGACCATAACACATACAAGTACAAAGGCCATTAACCATGATATTCCTATGGAGCATTGTCAAAGTTTTAACAATTGGACTCTTTTGGAAGCCAAAGCGTTCTCTCTCTCATATATATATATATATATATATATATATATATATATATATATATATGGCGTGGGTTGAATAGTTGCTTAGAGGATTTTTTAGAACGTAGAGTATGCACTTAAATTATATTCATATACTATCTTATATGATTCGATTTTATTTGGTTGTTGCAATGTTGCTAATGGGAGTACTCAAAGTAATAGAACAAAACCACAAAAAAATATCGCTACTTGATGCTGAGGAGGATCAAATTTTGACCATGCCCTTTCGAATATTGTTTTGGAAATTATATGCGCTCCTCTGGCTTCAAAAGGATAGTTGCAACATTAATGCCATTTTCCTTTTATGAAAGGCAGTGGCCAATATTAATGAAGATCATTAATATCGCATGCCTAGCATGTACAGACCCATTCAAGAAAGAATATATCTTTGTTTTTAGAAGCCCAAAATAATGAATGCCCGAGAATCTATTTCAGTTGAATAGATTTGATTTCGGTGCGATCGAACCCTTGGTATGATCATATTCACTCTCGAATGATCTGGCCTCTTTGAAAATGAATAGGTTTCCATGTTGGAGTCCCCACGTAATGACAAGAGTGAACTTTTATTTGAAATGATTGCTTAAATTTTCAATCTAGTTACATTATTTTCATTTCCTTTTCTGTTTTGCCAAAAAAAGTGTTATATATTCTCATATATTCGCTTGTAAACTTTATTATTTTTATATTCCGTAAACTTTATTATTTTTAAACTTTGAAATATTTTCTTAGGGGAAGATTACATGTGTCATTAACTTGTTTCGAGTTCGTGTCTCATAAACACATTTCTGATTAATTATTGAGATTTTCCATATTTTTTATTAAGTTTTTCCTGCAGGGTTAGGGTATAATAATTAGTTTATCAATTTATTGTTGACTTTGTCCGTAGGTTATGCCTAAAGTGATCATCAATTGCACAACATCAATATCATTTGGAATGGTATAAATTACTTCCTAATATTCTATAGTTGAATTTTCTTGGGTAATATTTGGAAGGTATCAGTTGGAAAGCTAAATGACACATAAGCTATACAAGGTTGGCTATTTCTGCTTCATACAAATAATATGGGAGTCCATATCTTTAGAAACTGTTATAAATTTTAATGGTTATTTCTACTTCGTACAAGTAATATGGGGAGTTCATTTATTTATAAATTGTTATAAAATTTGATGGCTATTTCTATTTCATATAAGTAACATGGAGCCTATTTCCTTATAAATTGTTACAAATTCTCTCCCATAATAAAATTGAGAGAAATATGGTGGATTTACAAATCAAAAGCTAAGAATCATATGGAGTAAATCAATAATTGTTGAGTCACTATCTTCACAAGACCATATCTTGAGCTCTCGATGCCCAATTTGAGTAAACGAGAGCTCGTTGGAAAACTAAAGACATAAAGAACAACTTGGAAATGGTTTCTATGGATGGAATAATAGTTATCATTCCTTAAAAATTAAAATAATGGCTATGAATATTTTTAGCTTGGCAACAATTTATTTTGGAAAAATGATTTATTAAACAGAAATTCCGAACTTCTAAAGTTGGACCCAGTTTGGAGGACAAATATTACGTTCAATTAGTAGAAAAGGACAAAAACCCTAACCATAAAGTAGTTCCAAGAAGATGAAAATAAGATTATAAAAAAGATGTCAAGCACATTCAAAGAGGGAGAGAGACACATCATTCAATCCATAATTTCTCTACTATTTTGGCGAGTTCAATTTTTTTTAAGCATTTCCCTTATTTTGTCCTAGTCTTTGATCATCCAGCTTTATGGAGCCCCATCTCAGTCCATTTGGACAAATGCATTTCTTTTATTCATTTAAGTATCAGGAAGATTATGTTCTGTGATAGACAAACACTTTATTCAATCTTGACAATCAAATTGTGATTTTTTTGACTTTTTCATAGAGTTATTCAATGAGTTCATAACATTTGTGGTTTAAACTTTATATAAGCAACAAGATCTCATTTATGTTTCTCCTATACATCTTCAATAAATGAAATCATTTAAAGCTTTTTGCATTTTTTGGTCATTATCTTATTTTATGTCTATGAATCTTGCTTCAAATCTATTTCTCTCATTACTTGAATGGATGGATGTGATAGAATTATTGCAACAATTCTATTTGTTATATGCAAGGTTATTATTTTTCCACTATAATTTAATTGCTACTTGTTCAACTATTCGTGACCACTTGATCCACTCAGGTGTAAATAAAACAAAAGCTTGACTTTGTTTGATTAATCAATTATATTGAAAATTCAAGTGAGAAAGAGGAGTATCACCTCCATAAAAGCAAACAGGGAATCTTAATACTTTATTTAATAATAACCTAGGAGTTTGAATCTTGTCCCTAACAAGAAAATAGATCAACACTTTTGGTGATTAGTGTTTGATCACACAGATTTATTGATGTATTATTCATTTACAAATTAGATCCATATCTGCACTTCTCATTTTATTCTAGGTTTTTACTATTTTTTTACTCTCACAAAGAGCTATTCCAGTGATTTATAACATTTTCAATTTTGGACATTATATAAGCAATGAGATCTCGTGTATGTTTCTCCTATGCATCTTTCTGATCTTGAATGAATGAAATTAAAATTCTATGATTTTTTTGGCCATTATCTTATTTTATGTTTACAAGTCTTGCTTCAAATCTATTTCTCTCATTACTTGAATAGATGGATGCGATAGAATGAATTAAGCTATTTTGCTTGTTATATTTGAGGTTATTATTTTCCACTGTAATTTATTTTTTACTCATTCATCTATTCCCTCACTTGGTCCACTCATAGATTTAAACATAATGAAAGATTGACTTTATTTTGTTTGGTTAAACATACCAAAAATATAAGTGACAAAGAGGTGTACCGCCTCTATAAAAACGAAGACTCAGGAGATATTTTTGAAGACTACCCTAGGACACTTATTCTTGTCCCAAAACAAAAAAGAGATTAACAATTACGTGTTTACTACATGCCATATAATTTTGATTATTCATTATGTATTTTCTAGCTTCTTCGACAGGAACGAGGCTGCCATGAAACACTTGTTTAATTATTAATATGATTACTTAGGGTATATTAAACATTTTGACGAAATGATAATATTATAAAAAATGTTTTTTTTGTTTGAAGTTTTATCTATCTACTTATTTATTTATTTGCGACTAGTGGAATCGACAACTGAGGTGATTTCATACTCATGTGACAGATTGATTCCATCCACTAGGCACTATAACCAGTAGGTGCACCATGCTTGCCCCTAACGTCGACACAAGTTAATTGGGGATTGAACCAAGGACCTCATAATATTTTACGTAACACATTTACATGCTTTGCCACTAAGCTACCCTTGGGGGCTAAAATGTTTTTTTAATTATTGATATAAGTAATTATGTGTTTTAAAAGGAAATGATGACAATTATTATTTTATAAAATTAATTGTGACTTATCGTATTTTAATAAAATTTATAATCAAAAGATTTTAAATTTTTTTTCTTTTATAATTAAAAAGTTTGTATATAACTTTTTTAGTCCTTTTAATTTCCTTGGGTTACAAATTATGAAGATTAATAATGATACAAATATTGTAAATTGAATTATAATGTATATTTAGTAAAATCATTGAAGATAAAGTTATTTTGTTCCTATAATTTCTTACTAACACGGATTATAAACTCTTTCTTCCTAAGGATGTTCAGGTCTTGCCCAATGCCTAGTTTCACCAATGAAGCCCGTGAACATTTATTCCTTTTTAGGAATTTTAATTTTCTTTTTTGAGCTAGCAACAAAGAATCCTTCAAACAAAACATTCAACACCAATCAATTCATAGAGGGGGCATTGCTCTAGGTGGTTATGGTTCTTCATACGATCAAAATTCCAGAGAACCATATCCCAAATCCCCCAATTCCATAACTATTTGATGTCATCAAATCTAATGCCAAACAACATTAATAATTCCTCAATGCCAAGCCGCAATACCAAATAATCAAGGAGACGGGGTGGGGAAATGAAGATGACAAAACTACTTACATTTCCAACAAACCAAACTCTGAAAGCTTTCCAAACTTGCATTCAATATAGACAAGAGAAAACTATTAGCATTAATGCATCCAAATGATAGCCCTTGAATCTAGGAGAATAAGAGAATATGTGTTTTTTTTAGGGGACTTACCTTTTCCATTAAACATACATTGAAACCTTTTCAAGAAATTGTTGAGCACAAGTTGGAGGGCACAACCATGATTATCACCTCGATGATTGAAACAATATGATGGTGTTTAAAGGCTAGAGAGTGGAGACAAATGCCTAGACCCAAAATAACCTCATAATCGCACCTTCACCCATAATTACAATGAAATTGGATTGAAAGGCCTTCCTCGCCATAATTATGGTCAAAGTGTGTGGAGGTACAAGGAATGAGTTTCCCCTTTAACTTTGTCTACCACTCTTTAATTGCACGCCTAACTTGTCATTGTTATTTAATGGCATATAAAACTTTAGGTTGACTATTAAACATATAAGTTAGGGCATTGGGAAGAAGGACATCACTCCTTTTACAAGCAATGTTTCAGAATCTAGGTGAGTGTCTTCATTAGCTAAATGATTCCTTTCCCTTTAAACATGGAAAAAATCCAAGTTCAAAGAGGTTGGCATCTTTTTGAATTTGTTAAAAGGGACTTGATAAATAACCACTAGACAGGGAAGAATGTCGAATGAGATTGATGATTATTGATAAGTATCAAAAGATAATTAATTCTCCTATCCACCTGGAATTAAAATCCTTAACCCTTGATATGCAGCTAAATCAGTTGCTTGGTTATCGATTGCTTCACCCAAGCCCCATTCAAAACTACTTCTTGGTTTCCCGCAATATAAAAATGATTCCCCACACTTTCCATCTCTTCTTGCCAATCCTTATTATTTTTGAACTCAATAGTATTATTTTAATACAACCTCATCATAATAGTTGTCAACTCTAAAGAAACCTTTAAATTTCTCAATCTTT
This sequence comes from Pinus albicaulis, assembly GCA_034641835.2. Lineage (NCBI taxonomy): Eukaryota > Viridiplantae > Streptophyta > Pinopsida > Pinales > Pinaceae > Pinus > Pinus albicaulis. Next base: position 925,847,735 of record CM076581.1, on the reverse strand, counting down.
TCCAAAGATTATTTTTAAACAATGTCCTTGAAGGACTTTCAACAACAAGACTTGTCATTATAAGGATATACTCATTATGAACTCAACATATCACATGCTTGAATTGAATATAGCGGAGAAGATAATAACATTTCTCCTAATCACCCAAACTACATCCAATTGACTAATAAAATCAATTTGATTAAAATATAATAAATAATAATGTTTAAATTTTCCATTTATGAATTATAGTAATAATTATTATGAATAAAAGAACATAAATTCACCATTCAATTTAATTTTGATTTATTAACACGACAAACCCAGAACTTTCATATGATATGAAGCTGTTAAATGTGAACTTTATAGGTCTTTACCAACACAAATATCACCCATTCACCTTAAGATAACCCAATATTTCCATTAAAGGACATTGACAAGTCAAACACGTTGAAGATCAAAGGTTATCATCTTTCAATTTGAATTTATTTTTATGGAGAATTTGAATTTGAATTTGTTCAAAATGAATTTATTTGGGATTAAAGATGCCTTTTGATGTTGTCTATCGAGGCGATAAATTTGCTTGGATGGTGAAAAAGTTGTTGGAATCCAGCTATATTTTTCTAAAAAAATATGATGGTATAAATGCTCGAATCCTGTCTTTGATGGTGGAAATGGATTCAACATCATCAGAAACCCTTGGGGCACCCAAAATATTGAAATTTGACAACTGTAACCGGATCCCCAAAATTTCAGTTGGATTTTATCAAAATATTGCCGTAATTTCCATTGCTTTCCGGACAAATTTGAAACCTCGTTAGGCTACGCGATGCGTTTTGACATTATCATGATAATTCAAATTTGAAAACGAAGGTAGTATGAATGCAACATTCTATAAGGAGATAATTTCCTTTTTCCTGAGTTTTACATCTTTGGGCTACCCAAAAAAACTCGTCAAGAAAATCATTTTAAAGATTTAATGTATATATAGTTTTATTTTTTAAGAATTTTGAAAGTAATTCAAAATATTATACTAGGAATTTGAATAGGAATTTATCACAAGGAGAGTAGGGGTGATTCTTATCACAAGGGGCAAAAAATACCCTCTTATGGGATTTGAAATTGAGTTGAGGGGATAACATACCATTGTACCAACCACTTGGTCATCCCACAAGGGGACAAAATCTTGACTTAAAATCTGAGTGAGAAAGATGAGTACCACCTCCATAAAAATGGAGACTCCAAATATCTTAATAATAGTACCACCTCTATAAAAACGAAGACTCCAAATATCTTAATAATAACACCACCTTTATAATATGAAGACTCAAAAGATCTTAATAATTTCTTTAACACTATCCTAGAGGCTAATTCTTGTCCCTAAAAGGAAAATATATTAACAATTGCTTGTTTACTTTGTCATATTAAGTTTGACTATTTATTATGTATTTTCTAACTTCTTCCACAGAGACTAAGCTGTCAGGCAACACCTGTTTAATTATTAATATGATTATTTAGGGTATATTAAACATTCTAATATCATATAAACTATTTTTTAGCTTTATTTATTTATTATGATTAGTTGAATTGACAAATCTTGTACTCACGACACATAGGGTCGATTCCATCCGCGACCACTAGGTGCAACATGCCTGCCCCTAACATGCGCACAGGTTAATCAAGGATGTAACCACAAAACTCATACACAACACATTTACATGTTTTTCCAAGTGAGTTACCCTAGGGGGCTAACTTTTTTTAAATTATTGATATAAGTAATTATATGTTTTTAAATTAAATAATGATAATTATTATTTAATAAAATATATTGACTTATCGTATTTTAATAAAATTTATGATTTTTTTTTTTAATAATTAAAATGTTCATATAGAATTGTTTTTAGTTATTTTGTTTTTTTGGGTTACAAATTATGAAAATTAATAACATTAAAAATATATAACAAGATCATTTAAGATAAAATTATTATCCTCCTCTACTTTCTTACTAATACTAAGATTATATACTCTTGTTTCCAGAGGATGTTTAGGTCTTGCCTAATGTTTGTTCTTATTTTAGCAATGTTGATTTTCCTTTTTAGACTAGCAATAGAAAAAACATATTTTTGCTCTTCTAGCTTGGGGTTAACTTATCTCTTTATACTATGTTAGAGTTCTCTTATTCTCTATTTCTTTGTGGCACAATCAATTTTCTTTAAATCCAGTTTTGATATTTCTTTTGTGGCACTATCAATTTTCTTTAAATCTAGTCTGATATTGCTTTTATTATTGTTAATATTTAAAGAGAGGCCTCCTCCTAAATCCTCTAGTGTTTTTTTTTTTTTTTTTGCATAAGACTAGTTTATATTTTATAGTACAAAAAAGTACAATCCAGCTTCCAGACCAGGATTACTGAGCTAGCCAACCCCGGTTGGAAAGAGATAATTCAAAAATTCAAAAATGGGCCTGCCCCTTAGGGGGAAACCAACCCATAAAGCATTCCACAAAATATAGAGAGAGCTGCCCCTAATGGGGAAACCAACCATTAACAGAAGATCCAGGAAGCTAAGTTTGTTGTGCAAAATGAAAATAAACATAGAGACTATACTAAAGCAAGAAAAAACTGGAGAAAGAGGAACCATGGTGCTACAAGTTTTGGTCCTTTGCATCCTGAAGCTGCAAAAGAGGCGGTTCTTCCACTATGTAGCACCCGTAGTTAGAGGGGTTGTCCTCCTTCTTGGAGAGTTGAGGGTCTAGCTCTGGTGTGGAGGTGGAACGAGGACCCGTGTCTTCTGCCTTGTCCGACTGCCTGGCACCTTCAGCTGAGTTGCTGCCCCTACTGTCTGAGGTTTCCTCCATGCATTTGACAGGCAGAGCCACCATTTTTCTAGGTTGCGAGGAGGAAGAACGAGAGAGAGTGGATTTACGTGGCCTTTTCCTAGAACCATCGCCAGAAATACTTGGCTGAGCTTCCAGAATTCGAAATGAGATATGGGTTGAGAGGAGTTGTGGGTCATAGACCTCCTACACTTCCATGGCCACCGAGAAAGCCACAGTGCTCTCTGCCCTGGTTGGAATTGGAGGGCGAGAGGGTGTACCTCTGCATCCTCCCCTATGACAACGCATTCAGTGGCGGCGAGGCATGCTATCAATAGAATTCTGGGAATGCAGAGGAGGAAAATGAGCAGAGGGAGATGGATGAACAAAGGAGCGATGTGCAACGTGAAAAAAATGAGCAGAGGGTGACTAAACAACATCGTGAGGGGCGGAAGCACAAGGAGGACTAGCAAAGCCAAGAGCAGGAGCTTCCAGAACAAGCCCGAGGGAAAGATGGAGGGAGGCGCGGGACAATTGCGGGTAGGGGTCAGCGCCATTTCCCATAAAAGGCCAGAGCACGCTGCAATTCGGATGAGTTGGAGTGAATACGCATCAAATGGAATTGAACGCCAAGGAGTGCATTAGGCCGAGGACCAGCGAGGCGAATTTAAGGCTCTCACGCCTGGGGCAGGTACTGCCTCGTGGAGAGGACAGCTGCCTGGCGGAGGTGAGGCCATGTGGCTTGCCAACAAGGTGCTACTGTTCACCCACATCCAGGGAATCCTCTAGTTCTTTAGCCGATAAGCAACATCCTGATTACATATTCTCTTAAGCTTCAAGTGACATTTATTAGAATTCAAAAAAATATAATGAAGTTGTATCATGCATGTTAACTATATTGTGCTTATACATTAGGTATATCATAGCCTTACTTTTAATGTGTAAAAGTCAAACTCTAATAGAAGAATGAGATAGGGGGTATGCCCTTAATTTTAAGATTAAAAACTACACAGTGCTTTTAAATCTACTCAATTTTCCTACATTTTTCTTTAGAAATGTTGCAACCCCAAACTTAAAAACCATAAAGGATAACTAGAATAACAAGTGTATTTTAGAGACATTGTTTTCTCCATGAACAAGAAATATGCATATTTATCATTGTTGTTGAAACTAAAATAGGGTTTCTACCCTTCATTAATCCTTTTCTTCACTCTATCATTTAATTTAATCTTGTGATGTATGTTGAGTCCAAGGGATTTGTATGGATTCTCTTCTTCTAAGTAGTTATTGCAATAAGTAAAATTAGGGTAAGTGGTTTTCTTCGACTTTATGGTCATAACCTTGTTTTTATCAAAATTCATCAATATACTAATGCTAAACCATAAGTTTTTGAGAATTCATGGTTTCTTTTCAAGGTGGTAGGGGATCTTTGTTAAAAGAACAATACCATCAACATAAAGAAGAGTTTTTATGACTATCCCAATAAGGTAGTGTAAGCAAAAAACTACTTCTCTCAAACATGCTTCTAACTTGTTAATATAAATTCCAAAATGGGTAGTAGAAAAGGAAGAACTTTGCTTAACCTTCAAATTACATTTCATTTCTTCTCACCCATCCTCATTTTTTAAACAATAACAATTAATTTTTGGATTAAAAGTGTGTTGTGGCATCAATGGTTAGTTTAATAATACAAAAAGGATTGTCCTCTAGTCTATAATTCAAAAATTGTCTTAAAAATTGAAATATTACTAACAAAAATATGGGATAGTTATTCACAGAGGATGTCCAAATTTTATCTAAAAACTTGAAAAATTACTAACAAAAAGACGAAATTATTATTCTGAGAGGATGTCCAAGAGTTTTTTGCTAGAATACAACTGAAAAAAGACCCCTAAAAAAAAAACAACTTTAGAAAACATAATATGTCCTCGTGTTTATTAAGAACATTTTTTCTATTTGCTTAATATTCATCATCTAGAGAGGGTTAAGGATCCTATTTAATTTCATCCACTTCTCTAGGCATCTATAATACAAATTCTTCCTCATTTTTCTCATCTTCCTTTGAACCAATAAACATTTCATAATTTGAAGTGGCTGACTGTGAGCTTATAGTAAAATTCACAACTTGGTTAGGCAAAGAGTAACATTCAACCTCTATGTTTTGAATATGTCCCTTCTATTGAAGTAAAGTTTCTATACTAATTACAATATCACTATTATGGTTCTCCTCCTAAGCATGGATTTTCACTATTGTTGTGAAAATAAAGGTCCTATTATTTGTGATAATTGCCTCTTGCCTTCAAACATAACATTGAACATCAACAAGTTCATAGAGGGCGCATTGCCCAGGGTGGTCATGACTTTTCATATGATCAAAATTACAAAGAACCATATCCCAAATATGTCAATTCGATACCTCTTTGATGTCATCAAGCTTAATGCCAAAAGACATTGCCAATTCCCTAGTGCCAAGCCACACTACCAAATAATCTAGGAGGCAAGGTGGAGAAATGAAGATGACAAAACTAATCACATTCCCAACAAACCAAACTTTGAAAGCTTTTCAAAATTGCATCGAATGTAGACAAGAGAAAGCTATTAACATTAACGCATCCAAATGATAGCCCTTGAATCTTGAAGATTAAGAGAATATGAGTTTTTCAAGGGGACTCACCTTTTCCATAAAAAATACATTGAAAACTTTCCAAGAAATTGTTGATCACAAGTTGGAGGACACAACCATGATCGTCACCTTAATTATTGAATCAATATGAGGGTGTTCGAAGGTTGGAGGGAGGATCCAAATGCCTAGAATTAGGGGAATTTTGAGGTCTAAAATGGGCCTCCTAAGAAAAATGTACAACCAAAATAAAATTTATAGGAACCAATAGGATTCAAGGTGATGATGTCAACCATGGGGGATGATTCACCATTTTTGGAGTAAAAAAGTAAAAAGATTAAAAAATAATAAAACTATTTTTTCAACTCGTATTTTCAACTTATCTCCCTAAGGTGTTACTCAAATTTCGAGTGGGAATACTCATTGGATGCAAAATTTAACTCTTCATCCAAAGAGTACCCATGTTGCATACTTTCGATGGAGCCTTCTACATGAAAAATAAAAATACATGAAAAACTTGATTGCAATCACGTTTTTAATGTATTTCTCATTTTTCATGTAGCAGGTCCATCAAAATTATGTAACATGGGTACTCCTTAGACTAGGAATCAAATTATGCATCCAACGAGTGTTTCCGCTCGAAATTTGAGTAAGCCCTAAGGAGATAAATTGAATTTTTTTTTTCTTTTTTTCCCTCTAAAATTTGATGATGTAATCTAATCTTATTTTATTATTTCCACTATTATTTTATAATTTCCTTAGGAGGTCCATTTTAGACCTCAAAATTCCCGTAATGCCCAAAACCACCTCATTATCCCATCTTCACCCATCATTGCAATGAAATTGGATTGAAGGTCCTTCTTAGCCATAATCATGGTCAAAGTGTGTGGAGGTACAAGAAAAGAGTTTCCCCTTGATCTCTGTCTATTGCTCTTTACTTGCATGCTTGACTTGTCATTGTTATTTGATAACATACACATTTATGTCAACTATTAAACACATAAGCTAGGGACTGGGGAGAAGGACACCTCTCCTTTTACCGACAATTTTTCAGAATCTAGGCGAGTGTCTTCATTAGCCAAATTATTTGCGCTGTGATTCCTTTTCCTTTAAACATGGAAAACTAGGTGTTCGAAGTGGTTGGCATCTTTTTGAATTTGTCAAGAAACTTGCTAAATAGCCACTTGTCAGGGAAGAACATAGAATAAGTTTGACGATTATTGCTAAATATCTAAAGGCAATTAATTCTCTTATCCACTTATATGTAGCTAACTCATTTGCTTGGTTATTGATTGCTTCACTAAGTCCCCATTCAAAACTAATTCTTGATTTCCCGCAAGATAAAAAATGATTTCCCCACACTTGTGACCTCTTCTTACTAATCCTCATAATTGTTAAACTCCACAATATTTTTTTAATATAACATCATCATGGTAGCTATCAACTCTAAAGAATCCTTTATATTTTTTAATCTTTTGCCAAGATTATTTCTAAAAAATGTCTTTGATGGACTTTTAGACAACAAAACTCAAAGCCATTACAAAAATATATACATTATAAACTCAACATGTCACATGCTTGAATTAAACTCGGTAAAAAAGATAACAACCAATATACTAATCACAAACCCTAAATCTAATTACCTAATAAAATAAATTTTATTTAAATATAATAAATAATAACTTTTAAGTTTTTTTCATCTCTAAATATACTTAAACCTAAACATAAATTCATTGTTAATTTTGTTTTTGTTTTATTAATACGATACATCGTGCACTTTAATATGAAGTTGTGAAATGGGAACTTTATAGGTCCCTAGGAACATAAATATAACTCATTCACCTTCATATAATGTGATATTAAATTTTTATTAAAGGACCTCCACAAGTCAAAAAAAGGTTGAAATTTAGAGGTCATGGTTCTTTGAATTTGAATTTGTCTTTGTCTTTGGAGAAATTCGAATTTGAATTTGTTCAAAACGAATTCATATGGGACTGAAGATCCCTTTTTCACTTTATCATGATGAGATGGAAAGTAGTATCCAATGGAATATTGTGTCGTGAGACAATTGCTTTTTCCGGAGTTGTACATCTTTCGGCTACCAACGCATCGGGAAATTCATTTTGAACATTCAATGCATATATTTAGCCGTTGATTTTGGTATAATAAAATACATATTTTTATTTTTTAAATAATAACGGTGATACATTTTTAGATTTATTTATTATTTTAAGTTTCGAGATTATGATTATTAAATATCTCGCTATTAAAAAAATAACATTACATCAATTCAAAAACTAATATTTTAAAGTTAATAATTTTCTTTAGAGGAGTATAAGTATAGTTATGAAAGTCAATCATATAATTTTTAAGTCACGCCATCTGGTTCATAAAATCAATCATATAATTTTGATTTATTTGATTTTGTAGTTGGGTTAAGTCGAAGGTAGAGTTAGTTTGTCTATTGGATGAAAGATTAATATATTTATTAATAGGATATTGGATGAAAGATTAATATATTTATTAATGGGATATTGTTATTATGATTATGTCAAAGTTTGGTTGAATTTGGATTTTAGTTTGGTTGAATTTGGATTTTTTTTTTTTTTTTTTTTAAGGATAATGTAATTTTCTTAAAAATGATTTTTATTTTCAACTTTTTTCATAAAATTTAAATATGAAAATTGGTAAAACTAAACTCCACTCAAACCAACCAATCTATACCTAATCACTATTTTAAAAATATTATTAAACTAAATAAACCAAAATAACTATTTTAAAAATATGATTAAACTAAATAAACCAAAATAAATACATATGATTTTCAACGTTGTCACATATAATATGGGGTTAAAGTGGATTATGATGTTTTCCTATAACATTTGGCATTTAGTCCACTAAATCTATCATAGATCTACCACTTCCTTCCGTGGTGTACAAATTTGAATGTTCAACTTCAAAAGTCCACACCCTAGTGGCATGGAACACTTGCCCACGAGTTATGTATTCTTTTTCTGAATTGGCTAGTTCTACCCACTAAACCTCTACCACAATATAATATTGACAACACCCACATGTATGAGAAAGCACACCATGATGTCAGCTTTATGAAGGGTGTTGAGGTTATCCTTAGTTGTTTGAGGAATAAATAAATAAAAAAGACATATTTTAAGATTTCCATGTGCTTGAAAACCTGTGTGGAGATGCAAGGGAGATGTGTAATTTCCATTTGATGGAACTATTAGATTTGGCTTTTTTTTGTTAATCTAATTACAAGATTACTAGGGTTATGTATGATGTAAGATGTATAAAACTTATTAGATTTGGTTTTATGGGTTAATGTAATTACAAGATTAATGAGGTTATGTATGATGTAAGATGTATAAAACTTATAAAGTATAGATAATTTTTTGGTTTTTGCCTGAGTTGACCATATAACTTCTAGAGATTCCTTTGCTATTAATTACTGGGGTTATGTATGATGTAACATGTATAAAACTTATTAGATTTGGTTTTTTGAGTTAATGTAATTACAAGATTACTAGGGTTATATATGATGTAAGATGTATAAAACTTATAAAGTATAAATAATCTTTTGGGTTTGTTGTGTTTTGTTTTGTTTTTTCTTTCCAAAATTAACCATATAATTTCTAGAGATTCCTTTGCTATTAAGGTAACCCAAAAATATATTAAAGCTGGCAGAGGTGTAATTGTTGGCATCCATATCAGAGAATGAGAATGATGGCAGCGATGCCATGGCTGGCTAGTCAGAGAATAAAAATTCACTTTCGAAAATTCCAATGAGTGCCATGTATATCATGATATAACCTTTAGAAAATGACAAATAATTGAGACCTTGAACACCTCGATCACCACGTTTTCCTTACGGGTCAAGGAATCTGGAAAATTAACCAAAATAATTTAATGAGTAGACTAGATAGGAATACAATTTTATGATATTATTACTATTATTATAATTTTATGATATTATTATTATTATTATTTAATTTTAAGGTTATGGTAGAGTTAAATACTAGATACTAAATTAGTATGTTTGTATGAGATATTTTGTTTGTGGGATAAGGGATTCATTTCTATTTTTGTTTGTGGGACAAGGGACTCATTTCCATGTAACTATTTGATTGCTAAATTTACTAAAGTATATATACTTTATTTCTCTTTATTTCTCTGATTTTGAACCTCTAATCTTTTAGGAAGAAATACATGTTCTTAACCATTTCACATAAAATAAAAAATAACTAAAATCTGAATTGATCGACTTTTAAAACTATCTGACATCCAATATGGTTCATCCTCAGAAAGAGATGAAAAAATCTTAATCTAAATTCAGAATAAATAATAAAAATGCATCAAAATCAAGACAACTAGCTATTATTTAGTTAATTCATTAATACATTAGTTAATTAATTATTAGAAATTATATTTATAATTAATAAAAATTTAAAAATAATTATAATAAATATTTTAATTTTTAATAATAATTTAATAAATAACCATATTTTAATGATTTTAATAGAATTAGTTATTTTAATAGAAAAAGGTTTAAAAATATTTTAAAAATATAAGAAGAGAAAATTAATAATATAATATAAGGAAATTGAAAAAGTGACCAAAATAATTTCTACACTACGTAGCTTGTGGAATGAGAAGACTAGATATCTTGTTTCACATTTTGGCTAAATTTCTTAGCAAAGTCTTCACCAATGTTCGTATTTACATTTCTACAAGTAAGAAGTAAGTCTCCACACACGTAACTTCTTTAAATATTAAAAGTGGTACACAACTTTGTATAGCCGCAAATACGGCAGTGTCTAATTTCCAAGTCATATTACTCAGGAGTCCACGTGTCATTTCCTTTTAGCGGCTCGGTAGTAATAGATTCCTCTGGAAACCTATGAAGTTTGCTCCATTGTTAAGCTATCTATGCCGTGTCATGTGCTGAGCTGGAATGAGAAGCCTATTTAAAAAATATATTTTATTTGATTTAAAGATATTTTTTAATATATTAGGTACTCGGCACTTTTACTTTTTGTGGTTAAAAGGTGAGCACAAAGGGTCCACTCAAAACGTCTTGCGTCGAATATTTTATATAGTCAAACCGAAAACATTCAAATATGTCAATGTGTAAAATCCTGTATAAAAATATATTAGAAACATATAAATTGAGTAATTTTTTTAGTATTAAGATCTTATTAGTTTTATTCATTGAATAAATAAAGTTACCTATAATGTTTAATTTTGAAAAATAAATATTTATTTTTTAATATTATTAAAATAATTTTTTTTAAATGTTTAATTGGATCAGAACTTAAAGATTTTAAATATTTCTTTTTTAATATTATTAAAAAATTGATTTTTCAAATGTTTAATTGGACCATAATTTAAAAGTTTTATTGAAGCATTTGTACAACATAAATTATTTTTCAAATGTTTAATTGGACCATAACTTAAAAGTCTTATTGAAGCATTTGCATAACATAATGCCATGTAGATAACTGTCGCACATAAATATCTACTCTAGCAATTGATTTGTCTTGACCCCTATTATTTTAGCATCAATACAACTTATAATATTTCACTTTGAAAAATAAATATTTATTTTTCAATATTATTAAAAAAAAAAATTCAAACATTTGATTGGACTATAACTTGAAAGTTTTATTGCAATATTTTCACAATTTAATGTCATGTGGACAACTGCCTTAGATATCTTATCCCATAATTTATGGATATGGTTGCAATATTCATGCAAGATTTTTAGATATTTTTGTAGTGATTTTTGCCCAGGTGTGCCAGTATGGAAGAGATGTTGTAATGTCTTGTCCTGTCCTGTCATGTCCTATAAACATTTTGACTTGGTCAAATTACATAAAAATAAAAACGAAAACAAAATTAAATAAAATAAAAATAGTTAATAATTATCATTATTAATTAAAATATTCTGATTCACTCACATCACATGAAAGTAAAAATAAAATTAAGAAATAAGAAATAAGAAATGTAATTAATAATTGTAATTATAATTATAATTCATTACAATTAATAAACTTCATATCTGAGAGGGATTAAATCTCTTGAGCCGCAAACCTCTTCTAGATTTGATCTTTCTCGGGCTTCCTAGATCTCGAGTTAAGACGGATCTAGGCTAGTTTAAAATTAAGTTTTGCAAGAAAACCATTCAAAATAAAATTATTGAAAACAACTCATACTCAGGTAAATAACATATTTACCATCCACTACATCCCACCACAATTTAAGCAAATCTTTGCATACAAATTTAGATAGGAATAAGATCTAAATAAATATAGTTATGAACACTTATTTCTCACCATTATTTATATTTCTCTATAAGTGTAAAACCATAAATGTGTAGACTTATTAGAGGTTACTATCCACCAAAATTTATGCAAGTTTTTGCTTTTGAACAAGCAATTAATTTATCCACTTGACATCTCAATTTATTAGTTCCTACACAAGCAAGACTATAGGATTCAATTTGCCTATTGACCACTAAATTTATGGTTGGCCATTATAGGTTGTAATTTTTTATGCAATTTTTCCCAGAGCATAATTTCTAACTTGAGTGTTAGGGACTAAGCTATCATACAACATTTGTTGTTTCTTGTTATATATCTTAGTTGTAAGAGTAAGGAAAAACTAAATTATCACCTTTAGATTGAGATAATTATTAGCAGAGCAATTACAAACCTAAAACATGTTGGTTTTTTTAACAAAAAATTGAAGATATTTGTATTAGTAGAATTGCATAGAGAGGATACATTCTAAAAAGTATAATCTGATTTGATAGCCATCAATAGACTCCATAGCATAAGTATAGTGACTAGAAGGAGTCTTAGCAATATATGTAAAAAATAAAACAAAACTTTCAAAAAGAAAACTGAGTGCATATTCCTTGAAGAAGGTATCTAGAATAAGGATAACAAAACACAACATGAAAAATACCCAGGAGAGGATAAAGCACGCTATGTTTGGTTACTAGCTTGCATATTTACAGAATTAGGAAAATTCAAGTTGGAAAGAAGACATTCTAGTGTTGATTCTTCTGACACTATTTCTGTGTAACACTCCCTCCCACCCCCTTAGACTTTCCAAATTGAATGGGAGGTGTTACTTTCAATTAACCCAACCTCCATGGTCACATTATGAAAACGAGGTTACAAAATTTATCCTCTCCTAAAGTTAGCGACATTAACTTTGGATAACACCATCGTGTTAGGCTCGTTGAGATATTTTTGATGATATAAATTTTATCGCGATCCAATACGTGGATCAAAAGTTATTGATCCAAGGGATAAAATATATATTAAAAAATCAAAGTGCTCAAAATATCCCCGAAGTGACGTCAAATCGTATATCTTGTTGTTCAGATTCCAACGACGCTTGAATCGCCTCAATCCGACATCGTATAAAGAAGTTATCGCATTTAAAAGTTTTTGGAAAACAACTAAAAAATCAACTTGCAAGGTTGACTGGACAGTGTATGATTGCCATGTGGTAGTTCGTATGATGATGTCATGCTAATGTTAGCATACTGACTAGGTGGTAAGGTTGTCGGACGATCCAATCCTGAGCTAACATGTGGCAGCTAATGGTTGGACGGTGGTGGGTGAATATAATTTGGACACATGGGCCAATGGTTGGGTGACACATGGCCCAATCATGAGGTGCCATGTGGCACCTTGGATTGGACCAAAATTGGTTGGATTCGATTGATTAACACTCCATAGGAATCGACCCCATAACCTCTCAACTACAGAACAAGCACCCTACCACTTCGCCATTGACGATGCTTATTATAACCATACAACGGATATTTATTTAAAGTGCTCTTGTTTGGGGGGAAGGCGCACTCGACCGACCCTAGCCCCAGAGCATATAGATACACAGTGACCGTGTCATAAGGAAAAAAGGGTGGGGTGGGTGGCACCCTGCCCAGACTCTGGCCCTCAGTTCTATTTAGTTGACATGATCGTCAAAAAAAGAGTTAACTATAACGTGACCAGGAGTGGGGTTGGTTGGGCCCATGGCCTATGGCCCGTGCCCCATGGTCATATATGCACCATATGATCGATTGAAAGGTGGAAGTATAAGGGCGCCACCCGTTTTGTTTGCCTAACCATTCAAAAAATTACACCTGACATGACAGGTTTCGTGCGTCGAACCCGCCACCTATACCTGTTAAAATCTCTCCTTGCGTATCTGACAAAGGGAAGTTTCATTGTCAGTTTTGCAGGGAGGTCGAATTTGCAGAACAATTAGCAGAGAAATGGAGAAGGAGGCCTAACTTGGCCATTTTCAGGCGTTTTGAGCCCAAGAAGAGCCTGCACAAGGGTTTTTGTGTGTTCTGGACACAATGGCAGTGTTATTTTTAAAATTTGAGCGTTGTGTGTTGATGTAGTTTTAAATTTGAGAATATAATATAAAGGGTCACTATTGGAAGTTGGACCTAGATATGTAGCCCCAGAGCGGTGAACTCCGTCATCAAATTATTGTGTTGTGATGGTGCTTGTTGTCTATTTTTCATTGCTAAAATATGGAAAATTTAACTTAGTTTGTGTGATTTTGCAATATCGATCCTTTACCCATAAGACATAAACTAGCTTGCAAAACTTTACATGAAACCTTGAATTTTAATTTAAGATCAGTTTGGTATTAGAGCCAAGTTTTTGTGAAGGCTTGAAAAATTGTGCAAGTGCTTTTCTTGAATGATGACAAGATCTAAATTAAAAAGAGCAGAAGGAGTGGTTGAAGAATCAAACCCTCAAATTGGGTCAATGAGGCCACAAACTTCACAAGTCATGGCACATGAAGAAGGACAAGGAACATAGTTGATGTCCGAGGATGAGAGACCTTTTAGAAATGTTTTCTATGATATGAATGAGATGGTGAAATTGTTGTACCATGAGAGGACAATAAGGTTGCAAGGAGAAAGTTATAATTAACAAAAAGCTAATGGTGGTGATGGGAGAAAGTCTCCACCTCCATATACACCTCCATACTCACCACCTTCTTCACCTCGATCTCATAGACCTACTTCTCCTCCATCTCCAAAAGGACATGCTAAGTATCCTTTGATTAAGCTTGATGTCAAAGTTTGAATTTCCTATGTACAATGGGTAAGTAAATGCTGAAAATTTGGATAATTGGGTTCATCAAATTGAAGTCTATTGTAGGATTCAAAAGATTGATGATGATGTCACTAAGATCCAACTTGCTTATCTTTGCTTGGAAAGTGCAGCCCTCATCTGGTGGGAGGCCATAACTCAAGAAGATTTGAAGAAATGTGGTAAAATTATCTATTCTTGGAATGGTTTTATAGCTACATTAAGAAGGAAATTTTATCCATTAGCTTACATGCAAAAAGAAATTATGGATTGGAAAAATTTTAGACAAGCTAAACGTCAAAGTGTCCAAAGTTACACAAAATAATTTAGAAGAAGAGCTTTAATCTTGGGTGTTGATTTGTCTTCATGAGATAATCTCATTAAATACATAGGTGGATTACATAGTTATTTGAGAAATACTATACTTCTCTTTAATCCCACCAATCTAGATGAAATATGTGTTTAGGAAACTCATTTAGAATCAAGAGGCAAGAATTTTCCTCAAGGGACTAGAAAGAAACCTTCTAATTTGGAGACAAAGTAAAGGGGAAGTTTAAAGGCAAAGGAAAAAATAATGCTACTATTCATAAAGAGGTAGAGAAACTTACCTGTAAACATTGTTCAAAATAAGACCATGATGAATACCATTGTTCAAAATTACATCCAGAAATGAGACCAAAGAAGTTCAATAACAAGGGGAAACAAAATATTGTTTCTACAACTCAACAAGATCTAGGATATGATTCAGTTGATGAAACCAAAATCACAACCATGGGAATTAAAGGTACAGCTTCTAATGCAAGTACTAGTTCTTTTAGTAAGCTTATTGAATCTCAAAATGATAAAGAAGAAAGTGAAATTTTTCATATCAGAGTCATTACAAAACATATAAAGGTTGATACATTGTTTGATAGTGGATCCCAAGTCAATTTTATCTTTGAAGCAATTGTCAAGAAACTAGATTTAGAAAATACACCTCATACTAAACCTTACCCTTTGGGTTGGGTATGTGATAATGGAAAATTACAAGTGACAAGAAAATGTAAACTCAAATTCGCCATCACTGCTAATTTTATAGATGAGGTAGAGCTTGATGTTGTACCACTTGATATTTGCATAATTGTTTCAGGGAGTCCATACTTGTATGACCAAAAATACATATTCTATATTCATGAGAAAAAATATCATATTTTCAAATATGGAGTTGAGTATATTGTTAGAGAACATCGCAAGTAGATGAACTTATCTCTTGTTAGTGCTGGTCAAATGAAAAGGCTTATAAATGCTAGTAATAATTTTGTGTAGTTAATCATGATTAAAGCTAAAGATACTACTGAATCTAAGGCTTTCACAGGATGTGATTCTAAAATCAAGCATGAATTGGTTGAAGTTTTTAACAGTTACGACAAGATGTTTCAGGAACCTGAAGGGTTACCTCCAAAAAGAGGAATCCAACATGAGATTCACTTGTAGTAGGATGCACCACTTCCAAATATTTGCATGTATAGAATATCAGTTTTGGAGAACGCAGAGATCAAGAAGAAAATTCAAGAGCTGCTTGAAAAAGGGGTCATAAAGCCTAGGACATCCCCTTATGGGTCTCCTATTTTATTGGTCCCAAAGAAAGATGGTACATGGCACATGTGTGTGGATTTCCGAGCTTTGAACAAGATCACGCTAAAGAATCACTATCATCTTCCTCGCATTGATGATTTGCTAGATCAATTAAAGGGAGATGTTTACTTTAATAAGTTAGATTTGAGAAGAGGTTATCATAAAATAAGGATTTCTAAAGATGATATTTGGAAAACTAATTTCAAGGCAAAAAAATGTTTGTTTGAATGGTTAGTTATGTCATTTGGGTTTTGCAATGCACCTACCACATTCATGAGAGTTATGAATGATGTGTTGTTGTAGAAATTATACAACATGAATTTATATCTTCGATTCACCCGATCTAACAATGTACTAAAGTTAAATATTGAATTTCTTCTACAAATATTTTTCGGAATTAAAAACAAAATCGCTAATAAGATGAAGTAAAGAAGAATCAAATCACACACAACACAAATAATTTCCCGGGGAAAGCTTACAGCTAAAAAACCCACTATCTTCTATTGTATATTCAACATGGATCATGAAACAATTACAAAAAAAAAATATTCTCACAAGAGCCCTCCAGTACTCAGCTAATTGTCTCACACTATCATGGACAAAACTGACCAACACATAGCCAATTCTCAGCTTCTAGACAACTTGCCTTGCTTGCGCAATCCCTGATGAATGCAATCCCTAAAAGATAGGAATTATTGCCTTCCTTGACCGCGCAAGTATCATGGGCGCTCCAATGGGTGTTTGGTTGCATGTGTGCAACCCAATAATCCTACAACTGATAGTCAACTTCCATTTCACCTAGATCTCAACTGGGTCTCCACTAGATCTGACATGCATGCAACTAATAATAGTAAATACTCAGTTGCATGTGTGATCACTGATTGTGAATTAATTAATATTTAATTCACTTGATCTCTCACTAGTTTTTCTTTAGTTACAACTAGCACAATTGAGTTTAACTCACTTAACTGAGTTAAAATGATTACAACCTGCATTAACTAATGCATCACTGCACTTCGAACTCTGTTACAACTAGAATTACTCTGCATGCATCACCAAATACCTCTAACTCAAAATCCACTAGCTAACTGAGTTTATCACTCTTAGTTAACTATTTCAAGTCATCATTGAGAATAGATTACAATTTATTGTCCATCTTAATTAAGGGATAACTAAAATAGATATGCACCCAAAAATAACACTGTGGGCCCCACCCTAGTGTAGGTGCTTAACGCACTAGGCATGGGTGCTGAAATTTTATTGTTGAATCTCAACACTCCCTCTCAACAAGAAAGGGATTATCCTTCACCTCGATCCTGTCTCTATGGTATTCGAATTTTCTCTTGATGAGTGCCTTCGTCAGAATATCTGCATCCTGATGTTAGTATGAATCCTTTGTCGAAGTGTACGAAAAAAGACCACTTTAGCTACGCATAACTAATAGCCCTAACAACAAAAGTGGCTGCCAATATCTTCAGATCTGCGGTTAGTTGAACATAAAAGAGCTGCAAAAACCAGCTCTATGCATGGAAAGACATTAAGGAGAAAAAATAAGGGTTTGCTCCATATACCAATAGACAAGACAAGAACAATTTTGAAAGAATTTTTGTATTAAGGCACTGGAGGAAAACAAGAAGGTGTATCCAATTCTCCTCAATGGGATGGGTTCTTGGAAGTCCTCAGCACCGTTACCCCTGGGGTTTTCCCAGAAGTTGTGTAAGAGGAAAGTATACCCGAGGTAACCACAAACCAACCTTTTAGATGCAGAATCTAGCCAATCTGCATCCAGAGAGGGCTCTCTCTTTATGATTTATCTTTGTTTTTGAATGATTTTAGGCTAGTTATAGATGCCAAGTTTGTTTTGGGAAAATGGTGGAATCCACAAACTAAGGGCAAGGTTGAGGGCTTTCAGTCCATTGGGCTATGGAGTCTAAGGATGGCTTTACTCGGATTTCTATTTTACTGCCAAGATGGTATTACGTGGCAAGATAGCTAGACAGAGAACAATCCTTAAAATTTAAAGTGGATGGGATGATCTTGAAGGGATGAAAGGCAACTGAGAATCTTTCACCATATTCAAGAGAAAGAAGAGAAATGACTACAAGCAAAGAGCAATTAAGGGTTCTTTGTTATAGTAATCAACAATGATTAAATTAGCAAAGCAGGAGCATTTAAGAATTCGTGCTTATAACTAATTCAGAAGAAAACATCAAGAATAATTACATTTGAAAACAGAGTACAATTAAGCAAATTCTGTTTCAATCCTTTATGTAAACTATTCAGAAACGGATATGATGGTATTAAAAACTAATATAAAAATTCAGACAAAAGGTAGAAACACTTATTGAACTGTAGTCCAACACATGAATCCTGCAACAAGTCCAGTGCTTTCAAATCGTCATCCAGCAAGCCACAAGTAAATTTGTCCAAAAGATTTTTATTCCGAAAACCTCAATGTTACAGCAGAGTAATAGAATTCCACCCCAAATGCTTCCAAGAGTGGAGTATTTATACAAATTCTAAACTAAAATATCTTGAAACAAATATCAAAATTGGTTCACAAATCTCTCCAACTATTTACATAAATAGAACTAAAGTAAAGGACACTCAAAATATTTGGCACTATTTTTGATGGATAGGTGATGACAAAGAGGAGAATTCGAATTTGATCCAAATCTTAGTTGATGATGAGGCATCCAAGTCACTAACTGCTTCCTTTCTTTGTGCAATCTGCTCCAACAATTCTGCAAACTTGGGGTCCAATGATATCTTCGTATTTCTCAATCTGTAATAGATATGTAAAAAGTGAAAGAGGTTATTGTGGATTAATATGTTGGTGAGATAAACCTCTTTCAGTTTTCCAAAATTCCTCTCCAGCTGTGCATAATATTCTCTGTAAAAAATATGCGTAAAACAGAGTTTTACAGAGTCTGAAAAATGGCCTGTAAAGATGCGCATGTATCTCTCATTATAAAACCACTGTGCAAAAACTGAGATAGGTTTTTGTATATGGGTCTCTTAGGAACAAAAACCTCCTTCATTTTGGTGAAATGTATTTCTAATTGGCCACAATATTCTCTGCAAAATTATGACTTGACTGTAATTTTCTGCAAAAAGTGCTTTTCAACATTGTTTAATATTTCGAAAACCATAATAGCTGTTAGGAAAGTGAGAGAGGTTTTTGTAGATGGTACTCTTAAGAACATAAACCTCCTTCAGTTTTGCAAAATTCATCTTTTATTGGTCACAATATTTTCTGCAAAATAATGACTAAAACATGTAATTTCTGCAAAAATGTTCCTTCTTGTTATGTTTTTTCATCTTTTTACTTTCTTGCTCTTTTGACTGTTTTACTTTCACTTTAGACAAAATTCAATTTTGGTGAAAGTAATTTCATTTATTTTTACCATTTTACTGCCTCTGTAACTTCATTTTTACTGTTTACCTTTGACTGCTCTGTAACTTTGTTTTGACTTTTCACTCTGACTTTTACCTGATACACTTTATCCACTGATACTCTTAGATTTTGATACGCTTTGACTTGGGGATAAAACTGCTTTCTGATTTGGATCATAATTGGCATGATAGCAGTGGATAATTTCTGGGAAAATAAGGACTGAGGGGATGAGATATCTCGGGAAATTGGATTCCCACAACCCTATAAGATCTTGCCCCTTTGAGTATTCGTCTCTGCAGCGACAGAAGCTCAATCGGGGACTTTCATTGAAACCCAAGTCTTTAATTTGGAAATCTTCATCTACCAGGGGTAAATAGTCTAATTCACGGTGAGGAGCATTCAAGGGAGTGATATTTAGAGCTGTGGGGACCTCCATTTTGGTTCTTGTGGATTCAAAATGGAGGTTTTCGTTTTACTTACAGACCGGACGGGATTTCTGGAATGGAGGAAAATGAAACAATTTGCAGGTTTTGGAAGCAAATTCACAGGTTTAAAATCTTCAGGGAGGACTCAGCAATGATTTTTAACCACTTTCTAAGCGAAAAAACAAAGGAAACTGAGTTTTTCGTGCAGTCGGGGCGTAAAATGATAAATACCTGTTTTTAGACGGAAACTGGTTCTTTGACAGGTAATGAGCAATGGCAGGGACGTTCTTCAATACGGGCGCATCAGAATTTTGGGGCGAAATGGTCAATCACCGCAGAAATTTCGAAAATCGCAGCGGGAGCAACGTTCTTCTCAGAATAATGAAAATAACTAAAAAAACACGAAAAAATGGCTTATTCACAAGTTAAAGGGTTTTTTGTTTTTTTTCGAGATGTGACGTCATGGTAGTACGGGATGACATGTGCAGCGTCAGGCGGTAAGTGGTAAGCGGGAAGTGCCCGCACCGCTTTTGGTTGAGGGCGGTATTAATCGCGGGGGGAGCGATTCCACAGAGCAGTTGCCACGTGGAAGTTTGACTTTTCAAAAACCGCCCATCCCCCGCTGGTTAACATGCTGGCAAGGGATGGGCAGCGGGATCAACGCTGGCCGTTGATCTGCGGGAGGCTGATCCAACGGCTAGCGCGATGGGAAGATGGGCGGAGGTTTCGCGTGGGCCCCGTCGTACTTTAAAACACTTTTAAATGTTTTTAATCGCTCCGGGGGCTTTTTAACTGGCGGAAATAGTTATTAATTAGTCCAGGCGACTTAATTAATCCTGTATGCAAAAGAAAGGGGTTGTGGCGGGGGTTTGCTTAGGTGGAATGCCACGTGGACAGACCACGGTGGCACAAATCTTTCGCGAAGTTTTATTGGTGTTTTTGGTATTAAACACACATTGTATGTCTAACGTTTTTTTATATATATTTTATTATATGATGAATTAATTAATACAATTATTTCATCATAAGGGCGGGATTAATGTTATAACGATATATTTCACCAAAGGGTTTATAAGACGGGGTTTTATTTTCAATGTGCGGGGATATAATACTTTGGTAAAACATTATAATAAAGGGTTTTGGGGATATTTATAGAAAAGGGAGTTATATACTTAGGAAAAGGGATTTCACTAGGGATTTAATATAGTAGAATTAAATGTTAATATGGTAAAGGACAAGGAAAATCAAAACATCTTTGTACATATAAGAAAGTGATAACTTATGAAGTAAATTGCAACATTTTATCTTCAACACTTAACTTAGAATAACAAATTATTTTGAGGAACTTCTTATGGAATTTTGCATCAGTTTCCTAAGTAAAATAGGATTTTACTTAGGAAAAGTTAAAGATGGAAGATGAAAATGATGAATTATTTCAAGTGCTTAGGTCTTTTTGATCATTAGGCCGAGGGTCCGGTCCCTCCAGAAGTCAAGGAAATGCCTTGAGCCCCTTTGATCTCAAATTACCTTAGTACTTTTGGGGAAATTAGTAAAACTCTTGAGGGGGGAAATGATGAGGGAGGTTAATGAATTTGACTTTGCTTGCTATGATTTTCCAGTGTATTTCCTGCTTTAGTATTTGTGATGAAAGTAAATGATTAACCAACACTTTGCAGCACCATTCATCAGATAACACTTTGCAGCACCATCTACCTACCCTATCTACTTAACACTACCATTTTCTCTTCTTTATTAGGGTGCATTTAGACTTGCAAACCCTGATCAATCTTTTCTTTTACATGATGAATCCATCCATTTCTACCCTTATTACATCCAAGAGCTCAGATTAAACTGTTGAGCACCTTTTATTCACTCTATCTAGCTACTTATCTGCCAAGATTAAACTGTTTGGCTAGATGTTTATTCTCTAATCTATAACATGAAATTGAAATATGACTAAGCCAAGTTTAAACAGCTTGACTTATTCATGAATTGTGGCAAAGCTGCACACAATTACTTTATTACAATAGATGAAAAAGTAGTGGCATTTGGATTTGCACACTTTCCTTGGTCTATTTTTTGCTTGGGGTTCATTTCTTTCTCTTTTTGACCATTTTATTCTTTTTACCCTTTGATCTTTCTTTTAGGGTATACCCTCTTTACATTTTTTAAATTTTTTGATTTTTTTGGTTTTAAAGAATATGGAACACCCTTGCTCAAGTAAGAAGGTTTGAACATATTCCACACTTCCATCAAGACAATCATGAAAGATGAAACCTATTGATATAGGAGGCTAACACTGGCTCCACTTGGGGATGGCTTTTCCTTGTGGAAAGTCAAGAACAGCAGGTCAGATGCCTCAACATGTCTTCAAACTGAACTATGTAATCTCCTTCTTCTGGTAGCTTTATTGTACATATGATAGTGCAACTTCTGAAGCTTAGGGCCTTCAATTTCGGGCTTCAACTTCAGGAATTCACCATCCATTCAAAACTTAAAACTTTGTTTCCTAGTTGGAAATCTTCTGCCTTGTTCCAATCCCAAACATGCATTTGCTGTGGTTGAAAATCTTGAATTGAATATAGTCCTTTTTCTGCAACCTGAAATCTGATCTGAAACTAAAACAACACACAAAAATTTTCAAACCAACTTAATGAAAAACTAGCTGAAAATTGACAACTAAAAAAAATGCTCAAAATTCTGAGCTTATTAGTACTCATTTACCTATTCTAATCTACTAAAAGTCTTATTGAATCAGGTAATACAAAAATGCCAATGAAGCCAATCAAGTAGCTGTAAAAATAAATGGATAACTTGATTGCTTGTGATCAAAATCGGAAGTATGTTATGATCATGTGCCTTTATAATAAATGATACGATGTGTAAAGGCCACTTTTGATGTATTTGATCCTCATAGATAAAACATGTTTCCAGATTTGAGGTAAAAATATTCTCCATATAATTTGCTATAGGATCATTAAAAGCATGATGTATGTTATTTACTTCTAGGCCTTCAACGACTAATTGTTCAATTGAATTATGAATATTAGACCATGAACTTATTTCTTCAGTCTTGTGTTTGAAAGAATAATCATCTTCAATATGCAAGTCAAAAGATAGTACAATTTCCTCTTGCTTTGGAGAAGGAGGATTTTCAAAGAATTCTTTAGGATTTCGGAAATTGTATGACTTAATTTGAAAATGCAAAAGTTTGATTTCATTTTCATAATTTTCGCAAATTATATCAAGAAGCCATTTTTTAACTTGAGGAGAACATTTTCTTGTTTTCAAGAGAAGAAAGAAAGCTCTTAGAAAATCCTCATCAAACTGAATTTTTGATAACTCATCCCTGAATTCATTTAAAATTTCATCAAATGAAAGATTTTTCACAAACCCTGTCATCCAGTATCATTATTAATGCTTTGGACTATGGATTATTTGGTTGTGGAATTTCTCTGAAACTTGAAGCTCTGGATCTCTGATCTACAGTGTCTTGATTGGAAAATGATATCAAAAGAGTCAGAAGAATGATGCTCGACTGTGCATGGAGATTTTATATTTACAATTTTCAAAACAGATAAATTAAAAAATACTCTAAGATCTTCTCTAAAATACAATATACATTGGAAAACCATATCAATTTAGAAAGAACATAATGTCTTAGATAACAATCCAAGTTGAAAGCCTGATCTTCCCATATTGTTCTTCCAGGTTCATTCCTCCAGTGGAGTCTTGGTAGTGAAATTGATTTTGGAGTCGCCAGGTGGATGATTTTAACCTTTGTGTGTCTGATCCCTGTCCACCATCATAGATCAGATCTAAACCTGTAAAACAATTCTGAAGAAAAAGTTAGTTCTTCAGGAAACCAAATTTTTGTGAATTTTCAAAACAACTTCTACAAACTCTTCAAGAAATTTAAGATTTTTAATTAAAATTTTCTCAAAGATTTATTAAACTAGAGAGTCTGATTAAACATTTGAAACTAAGGTTCAATGTATAAGCTAAATCAGAGATAGACTGAAGCAGCTTTTATTTACTTTTGCAATTGCAGAGCAAAAGCAATTTTAAAGGCTACCTGGCTGATCTTCAGACTCTGTCCATAGCTTATAAATCAAACAATAGTATCAATAAAATGATTCAGATCCCCAGTGGAGTCGCCACTATGTTCTCACTCAGGTTTTCCTAGAAGTTGTGTAAGAGGAAAGTATACCCGAGGTAACCACAAACCAACCTTTTAGATGCAGAATCTAGCCAATCTGCATCCAGAGAGGGCTCTCTCTTTATGATTTATCTTTGTTTTTGAATGATTTTAGGCTAGTTATAGATTCGAAGTTTGTTTTGGGAAAATGGTGGAATCCACAAACTAAGGGCAAGGTTGAGGGTTTTCAGTCCATTGGGCTATGGAGTCAAAGGATGGCTTTACTGGATTTCTATTTTATGCACAAGATGGTATTACAGGGCAAGATAGCTAGACAGAGAACAATCCTTAAAATTTAAAGTGGATGGGATGATCTTGAAGGGATGAAAGGCAACTGAGAATCTTTCACCATATTCAAGAGAAAGAAGAGAAATGACTACAAGCAAAGAGCAATTAAGGGTTCTTTGTTATAGTAATCAACAATGATTAAATTAGCGAAGCAGGAGCATTTAAGAATTCATGCTTATAACTAATTCAGAAGAAAACATCAAGAATAATTACATTTGAAAACAGAGTACAATTAAGCAAATTATGTTTCAATCCTTTATGTAAACTATTCAGAAACGGATATGATGGTATTGAAAACTAATATAAAAATTCAGACAAAAGGTAGAAACACTTATTGAACTGTAGTCCAACACATGAATCCTGCAACAAGTCCAGTGCTTTCAAATCGTCATCCAGCAAGCCACAAATAAACTTCTCCAAAACGCTTTTATTCCGAAAATCTCAATGTTACAGCAAAGTAATAGAATCCACCCCAAATGCTTCCAAGAGTGGAGTATTTATACAAATTCTAAACTAAAATATCTTGAAACAAATATCAAAATTGGTTCACAAATCTCCCCAACTATTTACATAAATAGAACTAAAGTAAAGGACACTCAAACTATTTGGCACTATTTTTGATGGATAGGTGATGACAAAGAGGAGAATTCGAATTTGATCCAACTCTTATTTGATGATGAGGCATCCAAGTCACTAACTGCTTCCTTTCTTTGTGCAATCTGCTCCAACAATTCTGCAAACTTGGGGTCCAATGATATCTTCGTATTTCTCAATCTGTAATAGATATGTAAAAAGTGAAAGAGGTTATTGTGGATTAATATGTTGGTGAGATAAACCTCTTTCAGTTTTCCAAAATTCCTCTCCAGCTGTGCATAATATTCTCTGTAAATAATATGCGTAAAATAGAGTTTTACAGAGTCTGAAAAATGGCCTGTAAAGATGCGCATGTATCTCTCATTATAAAACCACTGTGCAAAAACTGAGATAGGTTTTTGTATATGGGTCTCTTAGAAACAAAAACCTCCTTCATTTTTGTGAAATGTATTTCTAATTGGCCACAATATTCTCTGCAAAATGATGACTTGACTGTAATTTTCTGCAAAAAGTGCTTTTCAACATTGTTTAATATTTCCAAAACCATAATAGCCGTTAGGAAAGTGAGAGAGGTTTTTGTAGATGATACTCTTAAGAACATAAACCTCCTTCAGTTTTGCAAAATTCATCTTGTATTGGTCACAATATTTTCTGAAAAATAATGACTAAAACATGTAATTTCTGCAAAAATGTTCCTTCTTGTTATGTTTTTTCATCTTTTTACTTTCTTGCTCTTTTGACTGTTTTACTTTCACTTTAGACAAACTTCAATTTTGGTGAAAGTACTTTAATTTATTTTTACCATTTTACTGTCTCTGTAACTTCATTTTTACTGTTTACCTTTGATTGCTCTGTAACTTCATTTTTACTGTTTACCTTTGACTGCTCTGTAACTTTGTTTTGACTTTTCACTCTGACTTTTACCTGATACACTTTATCCACTGATACTCTTTGATTTTGATACGCTTTGACTTGGGGATAAAACTGCTTTCTGATATGGATCATAATTGGCATGATAGCAGTGGATAATTTCTGGGAAAATAAGGACTGAGGGGATGAGATATCTCGGGAAATTGGATTCCCACAACCCTATAAGATCTTGCTCCTTTGAGTATTCGTCTCTGCAGCGACAATAGCTCAATAGGGGACTTTCATCAAAATGCAGGTCTTTAATTTGGAAATCTTCATCTATCAGAGGTAAATATTCTAATTCATGGTAAGGAGCATTCAATGGAGTGATATTAAGAGCTGCCGGGGCCTCCATTTTGGTTCTTGTGGATTCAAAATGGAGGTTTTTGGTTTTCTTCACGGGCCAGGCGGGATTCTTGAAACGGAGGAAAATGAAACAATTTGCAGGTTTTGGAAGCAAATTCACAGGTTTAAAATCTTCAGGGAGGACTTCAGCGATGATTTTTAACCACTTTTTCAAAGAAAAAACAAAGGAAACTGAGTTTGACTTGCAATCGGGGCGTAAAATGATAAATACCTGTTTTTAGACGGGAACTCGTTCTTTACCAGGTAATGAGCAATGGCGGGGACGTTCTTCAACACGGGTGTAGCAAAATTTTGGGGCAAAATGGTTAATCACAGCAGAAATTTCAAAAATCGCAGCGGGAGCAACGTTCTTCTCAGAATAATGAAAATAACTAAAAAACACGAAAAAATGGCTTATTCACAAGTTAAAAGGTTTTTTGTTTTTTTCGAGGTGTGACGTCATGGTAGTACGGGATGACGTGTGCAGCGTCAGGCGGTAAGTGGTAAACGGGAAGTGCCCGCACCGCTTTTGGTCGAGGGCGGTATTAATCGCGGGGGGAGCGATTCCACAGATTTCTCGCCACGTGGATGGTCTGACTAGTCAAAACCACCCATCCCCCGCTGGTTAAAGAACTCACATGGGATGGGCAGCGGGATCAACGCTGGCCGTTGATCTGCGGGAGGCTGATCCAACGGCTGGGGTGATGGGAAGATGGGCGGAGGTTTCATGTGGGCCCCGTCGTACTTTTAAACACTTTTTAAATGTTTTTAATTGCTCCGGGGGCTTTTTAACTGGCGGAAATAGTTATTAATTAGTCCAGATGACATAATTAATCATATATGCATAATGAACAGGGTCGCGGCGGGGTTTGCTTAAGCGGAATGCCACGTGGACAGACCACGGTGGCACAAATCTTTCGCAAAGTTTTATTGATGTTTTTGGTATTAAACACACATATTGTATGTCTAACGTTTTTATATATATTTTATTATATGATGAATTAATTAATACAATTATTTCATCATAAGGGCGGGATTAATGTTATAAAGATATATTTCACCAAAGGGTTTATAAGACGGGTTTTATTTTCAATGTGCGGGGATATAATACTTTGGTAAAACATTATAATAAAGGGTTTTGGGGATATTTATAGAAAAGGGAGTTATATACTTAGGAAAAGGGATTTCACTAGGGATTTAATATAGTAGAATTAAATGTTAATATGGTAAAGGACAAGGAAAATCAAAACATCTTTGTACATCTAAGAAAGTGATAACTTGTGAAGTAAATTGCAACATTTTATCTTCAACACTTAAACTTAGAATAACAAGTTATTTTGAGGAATTTTATGGAATATTGCATCAGTTTCCTAAGTAAAATAGGATTTTACTTAGGAAAAAGTTAAAGATGGAAGATAATCAATGATGGATTATTCCAAGTGCTTAGGTCTTTTTGATCATTAGGCCGAGGGTCCGGTCCCTCCAGAAGTCAAGGAAATGCCTTGAGCCCCTTTGATCTCCAATTACCTTAGTACTTTTGGGGAAATTAGTAAAACTCTTGAGGGGAAAAAATGATGAGGGAGGTTAATGAATTTGACTTTGCTTGCTGTGATTTTCCAGTGTATTTCCTGCTTTAGTACTTGTGATGAAAGTAAATGATTAACCAACACTTTGCAACACCATTCATCAGATAACACTTTGCAGCACCATCTACCTACCCTATCTACTTAACACTACCATTTTCTCTTCTTTATTAGGGTGCATTTAGACTTGCAAACCCTGATCAATCTTTTCTTTTTACATGATGAATCTATCTATTTCTACCCTTATTACATCCAAAGGCTCAGATTAAACTGTTGAGCACCTTTTATTCACTCTACCTAGCTACTTATCTGCCAAGATTAAATTGTTTGGCTAGATATTTATTCTCTAATCTATAACATGAAATTGAAATATGACTAAGCCAAGTTTAAACAGTTTGACTTATTCATAAATTGTGGCAAAAGTTTCACAAGTTGCACACAATTGATTTATTACAACAGAGTAAAAAGTAGTGGCATTTGGATTTGCACACTTTCCTTGGTCTATTTTTTGCTCGGGGTTCATTTCTTTCTCTTTTTTGACCATTTTTATTCTTTTTACCCTTTGATCTTTCTTTTAGGGTATACCCTCCTTACATTTTTTAAATTTTTTGATTTTTTTGGTTTTAAAGAATATGGAACACCTTTGCTCAAGTAAGAAGGTTTGAACATATTCCACACTTCCATCAAGACAATCATGAAAGATGAAACCTATTGATATAGGAGGCTAACAAGCACTTCAGATCTAGAATCTCTCTCTCTTGTTGGTGTAGAAAACCCAGACAAAGATAGAACTCAAAGGGAGCTCACACAACAAATAATGTAGAAAAATGTTACCAAGTGTATAGATCCAGAGTGATCTAATAGGCAACAAAAGGTGAAGAATGGTAGGAAAAACCCTCCTATTTATAACAAAATATTGGGTCATTCTAGATCTTGGTGCGTGATTAAAATAATGTTAACCAAATCTAGATCCACCTTTTATGGAATATTTTATTATATTTGTTGGAGGGAAAAAGTATTTGACTTGGGTCAAATCCCTTTATTTGTTAATAATAAATAAATAAATGATTTATTTATCTTTTTAAGGAAGTGGTTTAAGGATAATTAAATAAATAATGATTTATTTAATTATTTGTGGGTGATTTGGTCATATTTAACAAGGAATATTATCTAAATAAGATTTAAATAATTATTCCTAGAAAATAATAAGATAAATAAAGGTTTCTCTAATTAATTTCTTTGTTTTGGGTTAAACATGACTAGGAATAATAATTAAATTATGGTTTAATTAATTATTCCATGAGGAAAATTAAACAAAATAGGTTTGTTTAATATTTCCTTTTGGGGTTTCCTGTTTAGACCATAAACAACCTAATAAATGTGGTTTATTAAGTTATTTTACATAGTGAAAGCAATTTTACTTAGCGTAAAATTGGTCTTACATGGTGTACTTGGGTCCATCTAATGATGAGAGGTTAGATGACCAAAAAATGGTGTAACACCTGATATTCTGTGGGAATGTATTGAAGCAACGTTATTCTTCTCTGCACATAATCTCTGAGATGATGGTACCAGATATCTATATTCTTGGACCTATCATGAGACACATGATTTATCAAGAGTTTAATGCAAATCAAATGATCACAATGAATCACTGTCGGATCCATCTGAGATGCAAACAAACCAACCAAGATCTTTCTCATCTAGATAGCCTCACATGCATCTTGAATTGCTTCCATGTATTCCGCTTTCAATGAACTGAGTGCCACAGATCGTTGTTTCCTGCTGTACTAGGAAAATGTTGTCGATCCTATGCTAAAGATCCCTCCTGATGTGCTCTTTCTGTCTGATGGACTTCCCACCCAATCTACATCCGTAAAGCCTTGAAGCTTCACTCCCTCTGTTTGTCTGTACCATAGACCATACTCTGATGTGCCCCTTAGGTATCTCAAGACATGCTTCCCCGCCTTCCAAAAGAGCTTGGTAGGCTTAACCATAGCTTGACTCAGCTAGTTAACTGCGTAGCAAATGTCCAATCTAGTGTTCACTAGATACATCAGTGAACCAACTAACTGCCTGTAGATAGTAGCATCCACTACCTCTCCAGAAGTAGCATCTTATTTCCTCCAATTTCCTGGAAGAGGAGTACCCATGGGTTTGCAAATCTCCATGTGAAACTTACCCAATATCTCCTTTGCATACTTTCCTTGAGACACAAAAATTTCACCATCCAGTTGCCATATTTCCAATCCAAGGAAATAATGAAGAAGTCCCATGTCCTTCATTTCGAACTCCCTTGCAAGATCCTCCTTACATGAGTGTATCAGATGCTCATCACCAGTCAAAATTAGATCATCAAAATAAAGAAAAATAATGAATAGCTTACCCTCAACCACAATCTGGTACAGGTTTGCATCTGCTTCACTTTTGGTGAAGCCCAGTCTAGTGAAATAGTTGTTTATCTGAGTGTACCAAGCACAGCGTGATTGCTTCAGCCCAAATAATTCTGTTCCATCTAGCTATTGTAGAAAGAATGCATTGTTACCTCTTACTGAATGGATGATGTATGGACCCTTCCATAGATTTTCAAATTTTCCATGCTTGCCTTTGTCCTCTCTTCTTGAATCCCACTTCAGCACTTTGTCTCCAATCTGGAAATCATTGGGTTTAGTCCTTCTGTCAAAGATCTTCTTGATGTTCTCCTGCACTGCTTGTGTTCTGTTGTAAACTTCTTCCCTTGATTGCTACAATTGAATGGTTTGGTTCAACCACCTTTGTATATCATCCTCCTCTGATTGAATCTCTTGAAGGAGCTTCATCATTGGAACTCCCAAGGATGTTGGAAAACATGCATCCATGCCATACACTAGTTGATAGGGAGACATGTTAATTTATTTTTTACTTGTTAATTTTTCAGCCCATAGTGCATGCACTAATTTTCTATGCCATGAATTTTTGTTCTCTTCCAACAATTTCTTAATGATGTTCACTAAAATTTTGCTAGAGGACTCAGCCAACCCATTACCTTGAGGGTAATAAGCTGTAGAATGCCCTAATGTAATGAGATACTTGTAGCAAAATTCCACCATTCTCTTGGACTTAAATGCAGCAGCATTATCGGTGATGATTTTTCCTGGACAGCCAAATCTGGACAGGATATTGGTTTCAAGGAATTTGATGACTACTGAGTTAGTGGCATTCCTTGAAGGTATGTCTTCTATCCATTTGGTGAAATAGTCAGTTGCAGTGAGGATCCATTTGTGTTGGGAAGATGAAGCAGGATGGATTTCTCCAATGAAATCTAAACCCCATTATTGAAAAGGAGTTTCAACACTAGTAGGATGCAAAGGCAAAGGCAGTAGTTTTCTCTTTCCATCAAAGATTTGGCATTTATGGCAAGTCATTACTAGCTTGTGGATATCAGGGAAAAGAGTGGGCCAATAGATACCAGCTCTAAGGATTTTGTTGGCAGTGTTTTTCCAATAGAGATGACCTCCACATTCTCCTTCATGAAACTCACGCATGAATCTATCTGCATCATCTTCAAGCAAACATTTAAGCAAGATAGCAAATTTTTTTTTCCAATACAAAGCTTTATCTAGAATGCAAAAATTTACAACCTTTAGTTTCAAGAATCTAGCTTTTGTTTTGGACAAAGCAGGAGGAGCATTTAGATTAAAAAGCACATATAATATGTCAGCATACCAGAGTGAGTTCATAAATTCTTCTTCAATGGGTGGAGTCGCCAGTTCTTCTTGTTCATCCAAGGAATGTATCATGTTTATGTCTAGTGCTTGAAAGTTTGCTTCAGCCATGAGTTTGGCAAGCCCTTGTCCTTTGATCAATTTAGTGGGCCTGATTTCTAGATGACATCAATCCACTTACCCCTTTTACCATCAGGATCCTGATTTAGTATGTCTTCAACAACTGTGTGTGGAGCAAAAGCAATGACATGTGAATGCAAGATGTAAACTCTGAAATCTTTTGATTCTTTGATTAAGGCAAAGGCTTGTTTCTCCATGATGTTATATTTCAGAGGTGCATATCTTAGTGCCTTGCTGAAGAAAGTTATGGGCTATTCTTGTCCCATCATGTTATTTTGTAGCAATACTGCAACAATTGTGTGTTCTGATGCAAATGAGAAGATGAATAAATCCTTGGTAAAGTCAGGGCTGATTAGAATTGGTGTTTGGGTAAGCGTTTGTTTTACCAGTTCAAAGGATTGTTTGGCTTCTGTGGTCCACTTGACTCCTATTTCTCTTTTTAGCATGTTTGTAATGTCTTAGGAGTTCTGCAAGGTTTGGTATGAACCTTCTTAGGAAGTTGATCTTTCCAATGAAATATTGTAGCTCTTTAATGTTCCTAGGGTGGCTGATCTGCAATATACCCTCAATCCTTTTTGGGTCTATCTTAATCCCTTCTTCAGATATGATGTGGCCTAAGAGTTTTCCTTCTTGAAGACCAAACAGAGTTTTCTTAGGATTTAAATATATACCATACTTTCTACACTTTTCAAAGACCTTTCTTAGGTGAACTAGGCGTTCTTCATCAGTTTTAGAGTAGACAGTGATGTCATCAAGGTATATCACAATGAAGTAACCTATGTCTTCGAAAAAATAAATGTCCATGTCTCTTTGAAAAGTAGCCCCCACATTCATTAACCCAAAATACATTTTGACATACATGAAGGTGCCCCAAGGTGTAGTGAAAGCGGTTTTTTGCTGATCTTCTGGGTGTACTAGCACCCGATTATACCCTGAAAAACCATCAAGCAATGATATTCTCTTAGAGCCTACTAGCCTTTGCAGAGTATGATCCATCTTAGGTAAATGTTGTTGTCTTTTAGGGAGGCTTTGTTTAAATTTCTAAAGTCTATGCATAGCCTAATCTCCCTTGTTTTCTTTCTCACTAACACAAGGTTTGAGACTCATTCTGAGTATCTGAGTGGGAATATGATTCCAGCATCATACATTTTCTTTATTTCCTTCTCAATTAGAGGAATTAGGACATGGTTTATCCTTCTCAATTTCCGATTGAATGGTTTTTGGTTTTCCTTGAGAGGAATCTTATGCTGAATGATGTTTGTATCATAGGACTTCAAGTCCTCATAACCCCATGCAAACACATCCTTAAATTATTTGAGCAGCTCAATGTATTTATGTTTTATGTGAGGTGGCAGAGCTTTGGAGAGCTTTATCATTTTTGGTTCTTCTACACTGCCTATGTTGTATTCTTCTATATCAGTCTCGGTGGATTCCATTTTACGCTTCCTAGCAACATCATTGAAATCAAACAACTTTTCTAAGGGGACAAGACCTTTCGGCAATAGCTTATCTTTGCATTGCAATAACTCAAGGTATTTTTGATCCGGATCCCTACAAAATTCTGCCTCATGAAGGTGTTCTAGCGGATTTATACCAACAATAGAAAATGGCTCTGTTTTGTGTGTTTGTTCTTCATTAGAGCAATCTTCTTCATGATCTAATCTTGGTTTTGGTATTTCAAATTCATTCTTGGATTGCAGTAAGTATTCAATATGTTTGTCCCCTTCAAATACTTGCCTATAATCTATGTTATCAGGTACTGTAGGTCTTCTTTTGACTTTTTACCGTGTATTGTTCATTTGCATGAGGTAATTGGCAAGTGCTGGCAGTAAAGGCTAGTTCATTGGCAAGGCTGTTTTGAGCTCTTGGGATAGAGGTAAGTTCATATTTCTAAAATGTATTTAGGAGGTCTAAGGAAAAATTCCTATATTCTCTTAGTCCAGGATTCTTGGCATGATATTCTCCTTTGATTTGCCTAATGATTAGCTCGAAATCTCCTTGAACATAAATCTTCTTAGCTCCTATGTTTTTCAACAAGTGTAATCCTAGGAGAAGAGCTTCATACTCTGAAATATTGTTTGTACATTGAAGATATAGTTTGTATGAGTGACCTTCATTTGTGTTGTGTATCCAAACACCTGCTCCTGAAATAGCTTTGCCACAAGAGGCATCAAAGCTCATGTTCCAAAGTGTTTCAAGTTCAGATTCACCATTATGTTGTTGTTCATGTCTGTAAGGGTTTTGACTGTTATATTCTTCTTTTGGTGTTTGGTTTGAATGTTCTGATAGGCCTAGCTCTTCCTCTTTTTAATTTACTTGTCATTAATGTCATCTTCATTATAAAAGATAAATGAGTCAAGGTCTGAATGGATAGAATAGAGAGGGGTGTTGTTTGGCCTATCTTGGCTGCTTACCATGTATTTCACGTGAGATTATTTGTATAATCTTCTTGTTTGGTTAAATACTGGAATGATAGCATATGTCATGTCCATTTTGAGGTTTCCTTGGAGTTTGGCTCCCAGCCATGATCTAGATAAAATCATGCCATAATTCGGGGGAATGCCAGCCACTACAATGTCCATGACTAGGCTCTTAGCTGGTATTTGTGCCAAATTGTCACACAGGTCTTTGATCAAACCCAAAAATTTGACTCTACTTGAATTTAAAGAGTACAATTCTTTGTATGGTTTGGTTATTTCAAGGCCTAATCTCTCCATCACTACCTTTGGCATGATATTGTGTGAAGCACTGAAGTCTAGCATGGAATTGTGTAGGATTTTGTCATGAATGTTCAAACTAACATAGAATGGAGGTACAAATCCTTCTTGATATTTTCCCTCTACCTCAGGTCCAAACAACAACTCTGGCTTGTCATCAGTTAAATTCAGAGTATCGGTGTCATTTCCTATGTTTAAAGCTTTCAAAACTTGGGATCCATATACATCTTGAGTCACTAGTTTAGTAAGAGGTATGGCCATTTTGATCTTGGAAATCTCACCCTCAATACTGAATGATGTTTGTGTTCTTAGTATATTCACATACATTTTATCATACATGGTTTTTTCAACAAATTTGGTTTGCTGATTTTTATTATGAATGTCAGATAAAGCAGTTTTTTCAAGGCCACTAGTTGATGTACTAGGGCAGCTTTGGTTACCATTTGGTTGGCTGGTATTGCCTTTGCTTTGATTAGGAGTCTTAGCCATTATGTTGGTGTTTTCTGCTGTCTTTTTAAGAATGTTTTTAGGTGTCTTTTTAGCAGAAATTTATGGTTTGTTCTCCCTAGGGGTGTCCAAAGTTTTCCTACTTCGGAGGTCATACTGCCTATGAACCTCCATGATAGCATTTTCAAATCCGATTTTGTACTCTTTAGAATCCTCATATGTTCTTTCAGTTTGGTTTGAGGAGAACAGACCTTGTTCTTCTTCTGTGAGAAAAACAACATCTTCACTATTAGAGCCTATTAAATTCACATGGTTTTCTTCCGGCTCTTCAGTGTCCCTTTCCTCTTCATCTACATAGTTTTCTTGGAAAGGAGGCCTGATTTTCTGGTCATTGTCTCTTTTTCTGTTTTGAGGAGGATCTCTTCTAAAGTTTTGGTTTCTATTTCTGTTTTGAGGATTTGCTTGGTTTTCCCTAGGGGATGCTCTTTCATTCAAGTCGATTCTTTCTGTTGGGCCTTGAAATTGTCGTTCACTTCCATTACATTTTCACTTATATTTCCATATTACCACCTTCACTCCACCTCCATTTCATTACATTTACCTTACCATTACCACTATTGGGTTACATTTATGTTTTTCCAAACTTTATTAATTCTTAGTATTTTTAAGTGAATTTGTGGTTAAAAATTAGAAAATAACGTGCATATGATTATACCTAACAAGTGGGATGAGATTGTTGCCATGTGTAGGTCAAAAGGAAGCTTCTAAAAGACCTTTATGTGGCCTACCAAAACCAAATTCGAATTTGAGTGGAGAAGATCATGCGATCATGAGGATATGTGTTTCATTTCCTTTTTTTAAAACTCTAAGAAGATATTTGTCTCATTTCCTATTTTGTATTGAAACTCTAAAAAGACGTGTCTTATCATTTCCTATTTTGATTGTAACTCTAAAGATAGAGGGAGAGATTCATGAACTCTCATTAATGAGATAACTTCTCATATTTTTGTATAAATAGGGGAAGCTTTCTCCTATCATGGATGTGTAAAAAATAGGAGAAGAAGAGAAGGGATTATAGAGTGTTTTGTAACAAGGCTTGATATGGAATGGGATGTATATTTGTGAGTTTATCAATAAAGAAGCTCTTTGATGCTATTTTCATCACATCTTCAAGGAGCTAAGGAATTTACTGAATTGGTAGCAGAGGGTCCCTGCTGCTAAGGAGGTTTCATGTGTTTTCTAGCTAAGTTTATTTCAATTTCTGTTTAGCATTTATCTTTACTTTTTGCTCAAATTATTTCTTTCACAATTTGCAATTGCTGGATCAAACTAAGTAAAAGCTATTGAATAATAGATAAGTGACTTATATAACAGTGATTGCCTAGGTTTCATTTCTTGTCTTTCATAGTTAACAGTTACTGTGCTCGACCAAGTAAAGACCATTTAAATCTTAAATTAAAATGGTTAGTGACTTATAGATACAGTAATTGTCCAAAATTTTATTTTATGTCATAGGAGATCCTCATTACACTACAATTAATCTCTTTCAAAAGCTCTTCCAATAAACCTTAATTGAATGAATAAGATTCAGTTGTAATGTTTTTGAGTTATTGATTGTTTCAACATTTTATTTTATGTCATAGGAGATCCTCATTACACTACAATTAATCTCTTTCAAACGCTCTTCCAATAAACCTTATTTGAATGAATAAGATTTAGTTGTAATGTTTGAGTTATTTTCATTTCTTCAATCTTCAATTAAGCTGCAATATCCATGGATTAGGATTTCTAGTTTTCATCATTTCTTAATTAGAAAATAGACAAATAAAACTTTGCTTTAAATTCATTTGACAACATTTCCTTTTCCTTCCTTTTTTATAGATTTAATCTCATCTTTCTAGTTTAGAATAGAATGCTAAGGATCAAAATATAAAACTCCCAAAACATCAACAAAACCTTAAAACAACGAAGTAAGAAAAAGGGACACTTAGGCACATACAATGCATTACACTTCATCAATTTACTAACCCTGGTTGATAATTTATGTTAACAATTTAGGACACTAAATTGACTAAAAAATTTCCATCATCCTTTCCATTGTCCTAACTAGATTGTCAATTTTAGCATTAGATGTGAAGGCTATAGTTTCCTCTTTGTATGTAACCTTCTTTTCTGATCTTAATCTAGCCCTTTTAGCATTTAGGTTGGCTTCTACACTTACTGCTCCTCTTTGCATGTCTTCTAAGATTAGGGTATCTCTTTCTCTTAATTGATAAGACATGTCTGGATCAAACCCATCTGGAAATTTTACTAAGGCTAAGCCTTGTGGGGGTTTCATGTGGGGAGGGAGTGCATTGTATACACTATTGAACCTAGTGTAGTAGTCTTGGAAAATTTCCCCAACATTTCTCTTAAGGTTATCATACTCTGATAAGATTTGAAGAGGATTTTTCTTAGTCTCCCACTTGTTTATGAATGTTTGATAGAGGGAAGGGAGATCATGAATGCTGTTAGGAGTTAAGTTCTTGAACCATTTATTTGCTTCTCCTCCTAAAATTTGGGCAAACATTCTCATTTTAATGGTTTCTTCTTCTATCTCTTGGTAGTCAAAAGCATCATTCATCTTGTCTACATGCTGTTGGGTAGTGGTAGAGTTAGCTCCAGTAAAGTGAGGGATTTTAGATTGGTAGTCCTATGGCATAGGCAGTAAAGGTTGTGGTAGTACGAGAGGGGCATACCATGCTGCCATGATGGGAGGTAATGGAATCAAAGGAGGATTTTCAAGAGGAGGGTTTATGAGTGGGGGTGGAGGATGAAATGGAGTGGTTTGCACAGTGGATATATGGGTGGGGGTAGCAGATGTACTTGGACCAGCTAACTGAGATTGAGCAGATTTAGATCGAAATGAGTCAAAGTGTTGGAGAAGCTGAAAATCAGGAGGAGTGGAAGGAGAGGCTTCTCTACTAGGACTCTGCTACAAGTCTATAGGCTCAAGGTTTGTTTGGTCTATCCCACTTCGAGACTTAGTTCTGAATAGGTTTATTCTATGGTGTAAGTCAAATTGGGTATCTTGCAAGGCTAGGAGGTTTTCAGGGACAAAACTTGCTTTGTGAATGGGTCTAATAATAGTTGAGTCTTCAGTCCTAGAGGTTTTCCATAAGATTGTTTCTGGGTCATCAACTATGGTAGGAGGGTTTTGGTCAGGGTGAGATTTGGTGCTGATTTTTTTTGAAGCTAGATTTCAGACCCAAAACACAAAGAGGCTGAAAGTTTACGAGAGTTATGAAAAACAGACATATATGTAAGGGTACTAAGTTCACACAGTATGTAACTGGGCTTTACAATATTATGACTGATTGATACATTCCCAGGGGAGTCTGTGAGAAACAGTGGGGTCAACAGGGCTACTGAAGACCAGTGGAGTCACCAAGTGGATGATGCTTACTATTTTGAGGATGTACTTGTTGTCCACCATCAACAACTAAATACCAATCTAAATATGTTTTTGGGTTTTCTGAGTTCTTTATATAACATTAAGCTTTTTCAATAAGTGTTCTCCAAGATGGTCACCATGGTGCTAGTATGTTGAATCAACTAGATGTCAC
Source organism: Pinus albicaulis (assembly GCA_034641835.2). Classification (NCBI taxonomy): domain Eukaryota; kingdom Viridiplantae; phylum Streptophyta; class Pinopsida; order Pinales; family Pinaceae; genus Pinus; species Pinus albicaulis. The sequence goes on along the minus strand of CM076581.1, from coordinate 925,809,230 downwards.
TCTTGGCTAAAACTTGATTTATCTAAGTTTTGACAAGGGATTTGTGAGTTCTTAGGGAATATTTAAGCTGTTACTTACTCAGTCCCCAGTGGAGTCGCCATTATGTTAGGTCCCTATAATTTGTCAGATTGGTAAGACCAAATGTACAAGGGTAACATCAAACCAACTTTGGAGTCCTAGGACCTAGCCTTCTTGGACTCAGAGAGGTCTCTCTCTATATTCGTGTAAAAGATGTAACTTGTTTGTTTTAGGATGCTGATTTTAGGCTAGTGTTGAGGAGGTAAATCCCCTCTGCAGACAGAGGCGATCCCTACTAGCCCAGCAGGGGTCTAGCAACAATCACAAAATGTTATAGCGCAAGTTCCTAGTTACGGATAAAAGACCAAAGATGGAGGCCTACCTGGAGTCCAATGCTATGATCCGTAGAAGAAAGCGTTCCCGTTCCTCAGCCTCGGCAGATCACGATCCCTCCACGATCTCCGCGGATAGACACCTGCACATGCAAGAAACAACACGAATACAAGCATAAAATCCAGAATACGCAACTAGATATCAGTCAGAAAGGATATAACTCATATTAACATAAGTGAAAACAGAGTGGAACCATAACCATAATCATTCATTAAATAACAATTGAAAGAGAGTACAACCAATGTTCTGACGCCGTGATCTCCTTCGGAAGGGTCCCCAGTCGTTCACGTCTCACAAAGCTCGCCAGGGAAAGGGCAAACCTCTGTTGAGTCTCTCGACGATAGTCTCCTTACTTGAGTCGGCCTTAAGGGAAGAAAGAGGGCTCTTACAGCACAAAGGCTCTTGGGAATTTGGAGATTCAAAGCTTAGGCACTTCAAGACTAGCTTGCAACGGAATTGAGCAGGCTTTTATAGATGGGGAAGGAGGGAGTTGGGATCCCTATTATTGTGGGATTGGCCCTATCATGAAGGAAGGTTCCATGAGAGGTGGCAAACCACTTCCCTTCCATGGAACTCTCGCAGCCAAACCTCCCAACTCAAGATAGGCAATGGTTTATGAGTTGGTTAAAACACAACTTCCGCAATCTTTATTTAAAAAACACTCCTTAAATTGGCTGGCGCGACTGCTGCTCTGGGACAGAGCGCCAGTTGGCGCGGCCTCTTTGCAGGATTTTCCTCATTGGCGCGAGTGATGAACTGGCTGCCCGCGCCAATGCCAAAAGGGATGTTTTTCATGATTTTTGCAAGAAGATGTCTCAAGGGAAAATGAAGCTCATGCTTAGAGGAATGCATTGATGATGTTTTCAAGGCATGACAATGTTCACAGGTCACAAAAAATGGGTCCTCCATTGTGCGGGACGGGGAATGGTAGGGATGGTGACAAATTACTGTGTAACAGATGCCCCCTAAAGTATGAGGCCCGAGAGAGAGAGGGGTGAAGTGCTTTACGAGAACATGTTCAACCGAAGGCCCGCCGTCGGAAAACCTGCACAGAACGATACAACTGATATCTCAAGTACATGACGTACATATGGTATGGACGCAGCCATCCGAAACAAAGTATGCTATAATCCGGATCTAGGGTATGGGCGCAGCCATCCACTTAAGATCTAACAAATAGACTCAGGTATGGTCGCAGCCATCCAATCAGTGAGTCATGTACACAATGATAATAATCCACAATTTGTACCGATTACAACACATTAACCGTGGTCTTGCGCTCCATCTCGACCCAAATAAAGTACAAGTTCAAGCATGCGAATATATGAGCTGAAGTCGAACATGCAAGAACATCGTCTGATTACCAGCTAATGATGAAAGGCGTTCACATACGCGAGAGGAACCACCAATAATGACAATGGCCCTCAAGGTACTACAGGTAAATCTACGGCGTGTGAATCAATGAGCTGGTGTCGAACACCTGTAGAATCACTCGATCGAAGGTCAATGATGAAAACCTCACGTCAAATGCGACGAACTTGCCATTGAGGCATGCAGGCTCCAAGGTACCATAAAGGAGTCTCTAGATCAACTTCCTGGATAATGAGCTGAAGTCGACAGGAAGTGACCTTGATCGAAGGTGGGCCATAATGTTTCCCACATCATCGACACGAGACAGAGGAACATGATGTTTTTGTTGTGAATCGGGATCGTATGAGAATCAGAGGAAGGTTGATATTTGCAGAGGCCAACTTCTCTTGAACATATAAACGGCACGACAGTGGACTTGGCAGTATTTGACATCAACGGATCAGAGGTCATGGTGACGAGGAAATGAGTAGATGAGAGGTCAAAAGGGATTATCCAAACCCACGGAGGCAAAGTGAAGAAACGAGATGAGATGTCCCCAACCCGACACGAATGCAGACAAGTGCCATGTTCAAGAGCGACATACTGCCGACGACAACGATTACGGTTCCATTTTTCCCCCACCATTTCTGGCGAGTACCCCAATTATTTTTTGATAACAAGCTTGAAGGGGATAGCATATGCTTGTAATATAAGTCTGCCCTTCGGGAAAATCCATCCTAGTACATTTAACAAGCCCTAGGAAGGAGGAAGGAGGAGAACGTCATTTCGACTGAATCCGATGTCATCAGGGTTTTACGAGTCTGACAAAGGGAGAACTCGACGTCTTTTCATGTTTAGAGAGTTTGAAAAGACAGCAAAAAGTAAACTCCACAGGTCCCTTTTCGTAAATAGTTTCTCAGATCCGAAAAGGTAGAAAACAATATCCGAGAAAACCTCCTAGTCGCGATAGGCTAGGGTATTCCTTTTTCGTAATTAATCTATCCCAGCCCGAAAAAGGGTTAAACGTATACTGGGTAGATTTCGATTCGTGTCCATTTTAACGAGATCGAAACGAAAAGGGCCTCGATGATCTTTTCATGTTTAGAGAGTCAGAAAAGAGTTGAAAGATGACTCCAGAGTGACTTTTTCGTGTATTTACCGAGTCCGAAAAAGTATAAAATGCAACTCGTTTCCATCGTTAAAGTCGCAAAAACCTGCTGCTGCACATACCAAGCAAGCGTAAAACCCATTTTCGACATAACATATTCAAATATTTGATAAAACTAACTTTTAAAACTCATTTAGTGTCGAAAAAAGTTATAAATATGTCAAAATGGTAAAAACAAAATTACATTTACTATTTACCTTGGTAAAAAGCAGCAGTGGTCCATTTGGAGTGGAAACTTCTGACGACGATTGCGACAGATCCGGTTGACCATTCAGATTCTCGTCTGCTACAGGTAAGAGGCGCTTCCCTGCTCTTCATTTCAATCCATTTTTTAATAATTTTCCCTCATGTATTAGCCCTCTGTGGCCACTCTTTGAAATTTTAGGGCTGCGCTCATTGGCGCGGGTATCGGGCACGGACCCGCGCCAATGGGCGTTTCTATGCAAAGGGCTCGCGCCACGTGGCGCGACTGTTCACAAAACAGTCGCGCCAGCGGCGCAACCCAAATTTCCGCCTAAAAATTTGAGATTTTAATCATTTTAAATGGAATTTTAAGCCCATCAGAGATCTAATTAAGGGTTTATGACCATGTGAATGCAGGAAATCAAGCAAAATGGTGATTGAGTGGAAAGAATGAGAACATGGAGAAGAGGATGAATAGGCCATAGAAAGTGAGGCTTGTATGAATGTCCTCAGAAACTGTGGGCTGAAGAATTTCTTCCTTACACCCTGTCTACGAGCTCAGCCCGAGCTCCTCCAGTATTTGATTAGTATTTGGGATGAACATGAACAAGTGTTCAAGTTGCGAGATCAGGTATTGGAGCTGGAGGTTTCTGATGTATATTTTATCACCGAACTGTCTCGCAGAGGTCCAATCCCCGTCTTGACTGGGAGTAGACCATCTAGCGAGAAGATGGAAGAAGTGATGGCACGAGTGTGCCAAGGAGCACAAATGGGATCAGGAAGCAAGAAGGTGGATATCCACACTATCCCTGATCTGGCATTGAGAGTTGTCCTACATACCATCACGCGGGCTGCAGGGTTGCAGGCACCGCACGAGGCCACAAAGGCCCAACTCCTGCTGGCCTCAAAATGCATGAGTCCCTTACTGTTCGACTGGGCAACAGCAGTAACGATAAATATGAAAAGGCAGCTCACAAAATGCAAACAAGCTAAACTGAAACAGTTTGGCTATGGTTCCATCCTGGTATCGTTCATTCTGGAACACTTACCAATCTTCCAGGGCCAAGGGGCCTCAGTAGCAGATCCGATACCACGAGAGCCAAGAATGGCTCGCTGGGCAGCACTAATGCCCAGAGCTGGAGGCGGCCAACATATGTCGTGGAGGCCGGAGTTCTTTAGGTGGTTACGGCGCCAGCTGATTGTAGTGGAAGACTGGCCATATGCAGGAACTGACTTCACCGGAGACCCAGATCTCCCACTGCCAGAAGGAGATGACTGGGACGAGGAGTTGGGTAAGACCTCATGTTTTTGATTTTATGTTTTATATTTTTTGTTAATACACATTCGTCCTAACACATTTTATATATGTATGCAGATGTGGGACCTGAGAGACCAGCTGGGATGTCTCCAATCTCACGGAGGACTCAACTCGCCCCTGATCCTCAGGGAGAGGGCACCGGAGGAGAGGAGTTGATCCAGAATCTTGAGGGCATTGCCCGAGGGATTCCGGACTATGCTCGGCTGGCGGACGTACCGATGGCATACCAGCGCCACACGGTGGGAGTTCCGAGTCGGATCCACCGAATCCTGAGACGCTTAGTGCGTGCAGTCACATGCTATCATGAGCACCATGCGGATTAGTCCTTAGGATTTATACCACACCTATTTTTTGAGAGACATACCGTCTCCGGATGTACTAAGACGATTATGTATATTTTTTGAGTTTTATGTGACACACTCTTATGTAAACATTTCGATATCTATATATATATGCATATCTATTTCTGGATGAGTCTTTTCTTTACATGTGATGATGATTTATAAATTGCGCAAATGTCTGTCTAATACCAAATTTGCTACTGCATCTGTTAATGTATTCAAATGCCTGGGTATATGATGATATGTAATGTAGTCAAAATTCCTTTCTAGTAATCGAATACGCAAATACAGACGTAAGATGGACGGGTTCCTTACCGAATAGTGTCCGTTCAGCTGTAACACTACAAGTTGTGAATCTAGGTACACGAGCAATTCACGGATACCAAGGTTTACTGCCTCGGTTAATAATTCCAACACGGCACTATATTCCGCGATGTTGTTCGTGGTACGTCCTAGACACACTCCCTGCAGGTCAATCAACTCACCAGCAGGATCGTAGATTACCCAGGCTGCTGAAGACAGATTCCTGGTACTACGGGAGGCACCATCCGCGAAACCAACAAATGGATGAATAGACATCTGCACAACCAGGAAGACCCGATCAGCAGAAAGATGTTTACAAAGCACACCACACTATACATGCACACAAATGCAAGAACACACACCTATGTACACACACCACACCAAGAAATCACTTCAGGCATAGTACTTTTTAAGGTACAACCCATTTCTGGGCTGCGCCAGCGGAACTCCTTCATAATCTATCAGCTCGTAGGCCCCGTTCTTCAAAACGCACTTTACTATATAGGGCCCGTGCCACATAGGCTGGAACTTACCGGCTCCAAGCTTGTCATGTGCTTGATCGTACAGGAGGACGAGGTCTCCTTCGATAAAGGAACGAGGAGAAACAGATTGATCAAAATGAGTTTTGACCCTCTTCTTTTGTGCTTCAATAACCAAAGCAGCCAGACGATGGGTTTCATCTAACCGTTCTAGATACAGAAGACGTTCTTCCTCAGCAGAAGTATTAGGTAGAAGTTCCACAGCTAATTTCAAAGAAGGAATCTCGCATTCAACCGGAAGAGTTGCTTCCAGACCATACACCAATTGAAATGGTGTGAACCCAGTTGCACTCTTTGCAGATGTTCGGTATGCCCAGAGAGCTGAGAACAGTTGGAGATGCCAATTGGATTTGTGAATACCAAATGTTCGCTTAAGCATAGTGACTAAAACCTTGTTCACTGCTTCAACCTGACCATTCGCTTGAGGGTAATATGGTGTCGAGCTGTCGTGATGCAAGCCCAACTTTGAAGTTAGCTCCGCCATCATATAATCTCGGAAATGAGTACCGTGATCAGTGACGATGGCTTGAGGAACCCCGAATCGTGCAATAACGTGGTTGAATATAAATTGAGCAGCCGTTTTCCCGTCAGCAGCTAGTGTAGGCATCGCCTCGGCCCACTTGGTGAAGTAGTCGACGGCGACAATTATATACGCATGCCCCCCGGCCGAGTGAGGGTTACACGTCATAAAATCCACGCCCCATTTTGCAAAAGGGCCGACGGTAATAACGGGATGCAAGGGTAAAGGCGGCGCGCGCATCTTGCGTTGAAATATCTGGCACGCATGACATTTACGGACTGCAGTGATACAGTCTTTGAATATGGAAGGCCAAAAATAACCTGCCCGCAGAATCTTCTGGGCAGTAGCATACCCGGACATATGTCCACCACAGGCGCCACTGTGGCAGTCATTTAGGAACTTCTCAGCTTCTTCCAAGGTTAGGCACCGCCGGAGCACCGAATCTACTCCAATGCGGTATAAGGTATCTCCTACTATACGGTAGGTCTGGGACTGATGCCAAATCCGTCGGCGAGCAACTTTATCCAACTCAGACCGAAATGTCGAGGTCTGAAGATACACAATTATGTCACCATACCAAGGGTCACGAGTACTGATGAGGAAAAGCATTTCGTCCGGTATATGGTCTTCAGAGTGTGAGGGAACAGAGTCTGTAGGGAGAGAGCATATCAGATCCGCGAAAACTAGTGATTTCGTTGACTTGGTGGTAGTGAACTCCAAGTCAAACTCCTGCAGGATAACAATCCATTTGGAGTACTTGCTCCCCAGTAATTTTCTAGAGAGAATATACGTCATAGGGTTGCAGTCTGAAACTACTGTTATCGTACGCAAAAGGATGTAATGGCGAAAACGCTGCACAGCGTGTACTGCTGCTAACGCCAACTTCTCGACATGAGCATAACGCGTTTCCGTATCGAGAGGATTCCGTGACAGATAATAAACAACATGTTCGTTACCGTCATCGTCATCCTGCACCAAGACCATGGCTATGGTGCTAAATGCGGCGGCGAGATATAAAGTGAAGTCGCGGTGGTAGTCCGGAGGACGAAGCAACGGAGCATTGACAAGCAACGTCTTCAGCTTCTCAAAGGATTGCTGAGCGATTTCATCCCAATGGAAGGGAACGTTCTGCTTTAACAAACGAGTGAATCCTTTGGCCACCTCGGCATAATTTGGGATAAAGCGCCGAAGAAAATTCGCTTTCCCTTGCAGACTCTGTAACTGATACAGGGAGGAGGGTGATGGGAGATTAATAATGGCCTCAACCTTTAAAGGGTCAAGGCGAATCCCGTCTTTTGAGACTATGAATCCCAGAAGACGGCTAGAATCCACGCCGAAAACGCACTTATGCGGATTAAGCCTAATGTTGTAGCGTCTGCAATGAAGAAAGATCTGGTGGAGATGTTCAGGATGGTCCTCTCGCTTAGCTGAATGAGCTGGAAAGTCGTCCAGATAAGGCTGAACGATATGGCGAATGTCATGAAAAGCGTAGGACATCGCGTGCTGAAAAGTAGCGCCCGCGTTCTTTAAGCCGAACGGGAGTTTTTTATACGCGAAAGTACCCCACGGACAGATGAATGTGGTCTTGTGCTGATCCTCAGGCGCAATATTGATCTGATTATAGCCTGAGAAACCATCCATTAAGGAATAGATCTCACTTCCAGCACATTCGTCGATGATCTGGTCTATGAACGGAGTGGGATAATTGTCTTTTGGACAGGCGCGATTGATGTCGCGATAATCAACACAGACTCTAATCGTACCCTGCTTTTTATCGACAGGGACAATGTTAGACACCCATTCTGTGAGGGGGATAGGATAAATAAAGCCCGCGTTCAGAAGTTTTTCAACTTCTGCCTTGATGGCGGCGGCTTTCCGAGGATGCATGGGGCGTAAGCGTTGGCGCACGGGTTCCGCACTTGGATAGGTTGGAATCTCATGCACTACGATACTGGGATCAATCCCCAGCATTTCCTCGTAGGACCACGCAAAAGCATCTCTGAATTCCTTAAAAAGCTCAGTATAGACTTGAATCTCATCGGGAGAACAAGTCACACCCACATGAATATTCTCAACGATCCCCGGTTTAACGGAGATGTTGATCAGGACAGTTTGAGTAATGTTACCCAGGTTACCCTCCGAAAAAACCTCATGCGTCAAGATGGGCGTTTGAAGAGGAGGGGTAGGGACCTGAGTAGCATAACTCTCCAGACAATCAGTCATTGCCCCCAAGCTGGGCATAAACGAGGAGCGATGATGTCCATCGCCCCAAGGTAGCTCCTCAAGAGACATAGTTTCAATGATGGCCTCATCGGAAGGAAAAGTCTCTTTGAGAGGATCAGGTGAATCAGCCTGACCAAGCCAGGGGGATTGAGAGTAGACGTCGAGAGCCATGCTCAAAGGAGCATGCTGAGGAGGTGGAGGATTAGATGTGGCAACAATTTCACAGTAGCTAATCTCTACTGGAGTCAAAGGCATAGATTCTCCAAACTCATACACCTGCTCAGGCGTAGGAATAAGCCAGGGGTCATCGGACCTGGAAATCATGTTCACTTGAGCGGTGTGCGGGGGTGGTGCGGGGAAAATACCCATGAGGATTGGGTCTTTGAAGAGACTAGGTCCTACACTGTCTGGGGGATTCGGAATCTGATCCATGTATGGCACGTTGTTCTCAGAGGTAGAGGTGAAAAATGACAACTGATCCACCGTGACAATTTTTCCCTCGTGAGGGAACTTAATGAATCGAAATACGGTGGACGGCATGCATAGCATGGCATGGGTCCAGCTGCGGCCAAGAAGTATATTGTAGTTGAGTTTAGCGTCAACCACTTCTACTTCTACGTTGACAATTTTTCCTTGTAATGTGATCGCTAGACTCTCGAGAACACCCAGGGGTTTAGATTCCCGACCATCAAATGCCTCGAGGGCATTCGGAGATGACGAAAGGGCTGGAGAGCCGATGGCCTTCCAGCAAGCGGATGACATAACACAAGTAGAAGCACCTTCATCTACTACGGCCCTATGGATATTGAGACCGTTAATCCTGACTTGAATGACAAGAGCGATTTGATGTGGAAGCCGGGGAGTGAAATTCTCCAGATCGAAGGTGAGAAGGCTCGATTCGGCGGGATCAATGCCACCGATTGCAGACAGTAAAGCCTTTCGTTGTGAAGGAAAAATTTGAAGAACCTCAAGTGCAGACATAGCACATGGCGCCTGTGCCAGATCCTCAACAATACTGTAATGTTGAGTGGCACGAGCGTTGGGATTATAAGAAGATCTTCGAAGAACACCTTTAGAAGGTGGCTTCACAACGGGTTCAAGAGTCAGCTTCTCGATTTCCAACGAACCGGAGGCAGGTAGGGGAGGCGGTCCATCTGCGACTGCCTTCTCGGGTGCCTGCTGCGATTCATTGTAGTCCTTCGACCGTGTAGCGACAGAGATCGGTGCAACACTCTTCACCATGAAAACTTGGGACCCAAAGGGTGCAGATGGTGACGGCTGTTCAACCATTTGGGTCTGCTGAGATGGAAATGGCTCTTTTAAAACAGCCGGAGTCCCTTTTGAGCCCTTGAGAAGTTGACTAACCTCGGACCGTCATGGACAATCCTTAGTATAATGGTCCTCTTCACAAATGAGGCAAGGATACTTCGGTTTACGCTGGGAGCCATCCTCAGTGCGAGATTTAGATTCTGGCCTCGGGGCATCAGATTTAGATTTGCCTTTGCCCTTCTTCTTCCCCTTGGAGGATTTGTCTGCAGGATTGGCCTGAACGGCATTGACCTCCGCGGTTTTGCCAGAATCGGATGAGGCGGGATTAGCAGAAGTATTGTTGGAAGAATTAGCCTTCTGCTTCCCATTCGAAGATTTCTTCGAATTCTGAGAGACAGAACCAATGACACCATCCACCGCAGGGGTAGGCAGAGCCTTAGTGGTTCCGGGCCGTGGAGCATCAGTCAAGATGTCATAAAGCGTGCCGGACTGAGAATAGACAAGATCCAGGTATTGGGCACGCGCGATGGCTTGTTCCTCTGTCACGCACGCTCCCATCACAATATCCTGAGCGATTTTATTCACAAAGGAGGTGGTGAACCAGTGAGTCAGTATCTGATCAGGTATGTGAAACTTGATCAGTCTACGACGGCGCTGCCACTCATGAATGTGATCTGAGATGTTAGTGGCTTTATCCTACTTCAGGGAAGTCAGGAGGTGCGTCCCGGCTTCATACCGAACCGGTAACTGAAAATGCGTGAGGAAAGCCATGGCTAAAGAATTGAAATCTTGGAAAATGCCATGGGGTAACTCTATGTACCACTTAGCAGAAGCTCCAGTTAAAGTACGCTAGAAGAGGCGCAAACGGATTGAATCGTCGACCCAAGAGTTAGACGAACAGCAAAGATGATACGTCATTACATGCGCCTGGGGGTCCTCTCCAGCTTTTCCCTCAAACTTGGGGCAATCACCTGGTATCTTGGTGGGAACCGGAGGCCAATACGGATTATGTAAAATCGGATCATTGGTCAACTTTGAAACATCCGGTAGATCCAAGGTAGCCAGGAACGGCAATGGTGGATTAACCGTCATGCCAGGCCCAGGATGAGGTTTGGTACCCATACTCCACGATGGTTGTGAATATCCTTGCCCCCACGGGTTCTATCCTGCAGGATTCTGACCGTAGGGGGTGTAGGTCGTATAACCAGACTGATTTGGATGCTGGTAACCATAGTGTGGGGCTTGATAACCAGGGTACGGACCCTGATTATGTGTCGGCCCCGTATAAGCAGCGTTTGGATTCGGCTGCTGAGTGTAGGTAAAACCGGGTGGAGGAGGATAATACTGAGAGCCTCTGGGGTGGTTATAGTTCGGTTGAGACTGACCATGAGGATAATAACCACCCTGAGGATGAGTAGGCTGCTGAAAAGTGGAACCCTGCGGAGCCTGATACGTAGGGCGCAGCTGTTGATTTGGCTGCGGCATTGAATGAACCGGCTGCTGTGCAGGGTTGATGGAATGAGCGGGCTGCCCTGAGTGAACAGGTTGACCTGACTGATAGGGCTGACCTAAGTGACCAGGTTGACCCGGATAGACAGGCTACACTGGTTGCACAGGCTGACCTGGCTGTAAAGGAGCCCCAAGTTGTATCGGATGGACAGGTTGGCCTGGAGGCGGAACACCGGGTTGTACCGGATGAGCCGGTTGGCCTGGTGGAGGAATAGGGCCAGGTGGTTGCTGGAAACCAGTTTGACCTGAAGCAAAACCATAGGATGGTCCTGGCTGATATGCAACGTTAGAAACAATAGGATACTGCGGTTGCATTGGTGGAGAAGGCTGGATTTCCCCCCCAGGACCATGGACCGGTCCCGGTTGGTACCCCGGCTGAGGCTGGACAGGTTGACCGGAAGGGCTGTAATACTGTCCTTGCGGACTGTACGATGGACCTTGCTGGCCCGCAGGATAGCCCTGGATGGGTTGCCCCTGTGGGTCATAAGGATAACCAGGTTGGCCCAAAGGTTGGCCTTGGAAAGGTTTCCCTTGCGGGTTATAGGCCTGGTGATGAGGTAAACCTTGAGCATGGAGGAAAGTCTCAGGAGCGGGTAGACGCAAAATGTCCCCGTGCTCGTCATACTGACCTGGAAAAGCATACACGGGAGTACCATCCTGTGCATAATGCGAAAAATAAGATCGGTAGGGATCTTGGGAGGAGGGTCCAACCTCGGGGTTCGGCTGTTGCAGAGACAACCGATACTCCTTCGGAGAGATGTTCTCCGGCATAGCAGTGGCTAGATAAATATCTTCTGGAGTTGGCATAGCCCTGGCAGAGGGTGCTGCGACAAAAGGAGAAGAGGCGGCCACACAAACAGTGGGCCGAACGGGTACAGAGGTAACAGGCGTCTGAGGAGACACCCCGGGTGTAGGAGCAGCTGGCCTCAGAGAAGGAGCTGACACTCCCATAGAGGCTGCGACAGAAATGATCTGACCCAAAGATCTGTATCCTGGTGGTAAAGAGGGACTGGCTGTGGACATCTCAGCCAGTTCAGAGTTGTCTCCCGGAAACAATCTGGGTGGGAAGAGCTGATAGTCTTCACCAGACGTTGGAATTTCCTCACCAGAATCACTCATGGTTGATCCTGCCGTTAAATCGCGCAATAAACAGCAAGGACTAGGAGGAAATATAGCAGCAACAAAAGGCGAGCCCGATGTAAGAGAAAGGAAATCAGCTCCTAATCTCAATTCAGACATAGGGTTCGAAAAGGGCCAATTGAACTCAACTGGTCCTCCAAAGGGTTGCTCAGCGAGAACCGGTCCCCCGTCAGGAAACTCGGAAACAACAGGCTACTGCGGTTCAGCAGAGGATTGGGAAGCCTCTAAAGAATCGTCTGTGTAAGGACTACCAGTAGACGAAACCGAGGGTTCCGCCACTGTGGCAAATGAAAAGAGAAGAAAAAACCAACACACACACGGGCTGAAAAAGAGTCAAGACACACGATCAAACGGTCAACAAGCAATATCTAAGCGGGCATGTAATCGTGGGTGATTAATTTTTACCACATTGAAAAGTAAGAAACTTTACCGTTTCATGTTTTAAGAGTCGAGAAACGATAAAAGATGACTCTATCTCTTTCAGATTTGACACAAGCGTGAAAGGACAAGCGCTTGACGGTCTCTTCAAGTTTAGGGAGTCAGAAAAGACCAAATGACTGCTCAGGAAATACTAGGCACAAAGGGTGTACCAAATATCCGTGAACTGCAATATACACCTTGGTTTCAATAATGAAATAGAAATCGACCAAGGACTTTCCGTACGTGCAGGCAATCTCCCCGAATGCTGTGTTCGGTGTATCACGGGTATAGGGCGGCAGACTCGGCTTCCTACGGATAAAGGATTGAAAACCTAGAGGGGTCTCCCTTTATATACGCAACGGTACGGGGAGCACAAGTCCGTACTAGCGCTGTCTAAAGCCAAAAGGCGAGCGACATCTGCTAGGTTTAAAGACGCCGGAACACGTCTCTAGCCTAGACCACTAAATATGTTTCGTTAGATTTCAATGCTGCCTTAGGTTAATTGAATAAATTTTATGGTTGATCTTCAATTAAGTTTCAGTTTTTGGGCCCTATCGTATGTAATGTCTTAAAAGACTCTTAAATGCAAAACTACATGCCACAGTCCAACATTTCGTTCGATGAAAACTAGCTACAGAAGAGTTGAGAGTCTTTTACACAAACGAAATGATCGGAAGACAAACAATGAGTTCTATAATGCAACTAATGAAATTGAAAACTTTTCATTCAAATCACTAATCACTAGAAAAATCGAAAAGATTACAATTTTCACTAATTAACCAAAAGCAAAAGAGATTTTTTTTTTTAAATTTTCAATGTTTGATAGCTAAATGCACTAAACAAACCGAAAACAAACGGAACAACTTGAGAAACGATATTGAGAGAGAAAAACAAACAAATTTCACTCAATGAAACCACAATCAGATCTCAAATCGACCAAAGTCTCTCAAAACCAAGAAAAAGACTCAAAGGCTCCAATGGACCGTGTGATCGGGGTCTAAAGCAAGACCGAACGAAATTTGAATGAAAAACGAGCAATCACCCAAAAATCGCCACAAAACGGTGAACAACTACTAAGAGAATGCAGAGGAGCAATCAAAGAGTTGACTGGATAGACGAAACACCGAAACTCCCAAGGAGGGCTCGATACACAAGGCCACTAGATGCCCTAGGGCTCAAAACGTGAAATCGATAGAGAAAAGCAAACAACCAAAGGACGAAGGCAAATTCCCAGTCAAACAGGACTCCAACAGACTCAGGTAGTCGAAAAATCAAGAAGAAAAACACTGACCAGACCTAGAGAGCTCAAAACTGAGCAAACTCAAATACCCTACAGGAGTGGCGCGACTGTAAGGCTGCAACTGGCGCCAGCAAGCAATTGGCGCGGGCTATACAAAAGCAACATGCGCCAATTGGCGCGACTGTCGGGCTAAAAAGCGCGCCAGTCGAGTTTCTCAGCCAAAAACAAAAAAGAACTACTCCAGAAGCAGATCAATGTAAACTAAGCAAACCAAGAAGCAAAAACAGCAAAAGAACCCAGCCCAGAAGGCTAACCAAGCAAGGAAAATCATAAAACAATCAAACGAGACAATCCAAACGAGACAGTGAAAACTAGACGATCCCCAGCGGAGTCGCCAAATTGTTGAGGAGGTAAATCCCCTCTACGGACAGAGGCGATCCCTACTAGCCCAGCAGGGGTCTAGCAACAATCACAAAATGTTATAGCGCAAGTTCCTAGTTACAGATAAAAGACCAAAGATGGAGGCCTACTTGGAGTCCAATGCTATGATCCGTAGAAGAGAGTGTTCCCGTTCCTTAGCCTCGGCAGACCACAATCCCTCCACGATCTCCGCGGACGGACACCTGCACATGTAAGAAACAACACGAATACAAGCATAAAATCCAGAATACGCAACTAGATATCAGTCAGAAAAGATATAACTCATATTAACATAAGTGAAAACAGATTGGAACCATAACCATAATCATTCATTAAATAACAATCGAAAGAGAGTACAACCAATGTTCTGACGCCGTGATCTCCTTCGGAAGGGTCCCCAGTCGTTCACGTCTCGCAAAGCTCACCAGGGAAAGGGGCAAACCTCTCTTGAGTCTCTCGACGATAGTCTCCTTACTTGAGTCAGCCTTAAGGGAAGAAAGAGGGCTCTTACAGCACAAAGGCTCTTGGGAATTTGGAGATTCAAAGCTTAGGCACTTCAAGACTAGCTTGCAATGGAATTGAGCAGGCTTTTATAGATGGGGAAGGAGGGAGTTGGGATCCCTATTATTGTGGGATTGGCCCTATCATGAAGGAAGGTTCCATGAGAGGTGGAAAACCACTTCCCTTCCATGGAACTCCCGC
The DNA here is from genome assembly GCA_034641835.2 of Pinus albicaulis. Taxonomy (NCBI): domain Eukaryota; kingdom Viridiplantae; phylum Streptophyta; class Pinopsida; order Pinales; family Pinaceae; genus Pinus; species Pinus albicaulis. Next base: position 925,794,174 of record CM076581.1, on the reverse strand, counting down.
AGCCAAACCTCCCAACTCAAGATAGGCAATGGTTTCTGAGTTGGTTAAAACACAACTTCCACAATATTTATTTAAAAAACACTCCTTAAATTGGCTGGCGCGACTGCTGCTCTGGGACAGAGCGCCAGTTGGCGCGGCCTCTTTGCAGGATTTTCCTCATTGGCGCGAGTGATGAACTGGCTGCCCGCGCCAATGCACAAGGAGATGTTTTCATGATTTTTTGCAAGGAGATGTCTTTAGGGCAATTGAAGCTCATGCTTAGAGGAATGCATTGATGATTATTTCAAGGCATGAAAATGTTCACAGGTCACAAAATGGGTCCTCCATTGTGCGGGACGGGGAATGGTAGAGACGGTGACAAATTACTGTGTAACATCTAGTTAAATTGATAGTGTTTGTTTGGTTTGGTTGTCAAGAAGAATGGATAGAGTAAGAGAAACTTAAACCATTGGGCTATGGAGTCTGCAAAAGGTCTCGAAAAGTACAACAATAGGTCAAGGGTGTTTCATAGGGCAAGTTAACAAGGCCAAATGGATCTAAATAGGTTTAGTGAGTGTGAAATGAACATTAAGTTGTGAATGTAGTAGGTTTAAAGGGCAGTTAAGAATCCTTTAACATAAACTATATAAAAAAGAGTCTATAAGAGTACTATGCATCAATAAAGAATCAAAGGACATGGTGCACCATAAAATTCTTTGACCTAGCTCTATCAAGTAAACTTTAAAACAACTATCTAGCAAACCCTAGAGAGCAGGGAACTCCTAACTTCTCTAGCTATCTACCTTCAGAGAAAGAAAACATTCAAGATAGCACATAAGTAGTGATTAAAGAGCAGGGAACTCCTAAATTCCTTAATAAAACTGTAAAGACCTTCAAAGTAACCATTTCAATATAGACTAAAGGCCAGCGCATGCAATAAAATTCTTTAGCCTAAACCCTAATAAGAAAAATTCAAAGAAAAGCCTAGTAAACAATGATTCAAGCTACACCAAAGGATAGTGCATACCTTAAACTTATTTGGCTTGACTCTATTTAATCATTTTGAAGACAAACAAGCTAAGTGGAATTAAAGAGCAATGAAGAATTCTTTAATCAGACCTAGCAGAGGAAAACATTTTAGCAATAGAAGCAGACAGACCTAAGGTGCCTCTAACAACATATCTTAGCCTAAAATTTCTATTCTAATATAAGAGAAAATATGGAACAATATGAGAACATAAGGAAACAATAGCTAGATTAGAGAAACATCACCAATAACTAGGTTCATGAATCCTATGAAGGTGCTTGCTCCATTTATGCTTAGTCCAAAAACAATCACACAACTCCAAAGCCAATTTCTTCACAACTCCAAGTCTATGTATTCATCTCAATAAACAACCAACAAAAACAATGCAGCGTCCATGCAATATTTAACTTGAAAAGGAGGATAAAAACCCTATATATGGTTTTAGAAGCCATTAATTACACATAAATGTCATTTTTTCCTATGAGACCATGCAAGGCCCAAGACACAAATATCCTAACTTAATAAATGCAAAAATAAATTCTAACATAACTCCTCAGCTAACTCTGGAGTGATTTGACTTCAAAACCCCCAAAATATATTTTTAAATAACTCCAAGTTTCTTTTGTTGACTTTCTAGCAAGGGTGCAGTGCCAAAACTGGGAAAAATTCTCTTTTTTCAGTTGAGATTTGGAGGCCTTCCTAGTGTCCAGATGAGATCCATGCTAGCTCATTGGAAAGCCTGTCCTGTATAGTTTCCAAATATGCCTTTATTTTTCAGAATGGAGTCCATTTACCTTCTCAAAAATCCATTCTCCCAAGACTTCTCAGGGCACAACACCAATGCTGAAAAGTGGGCAGAAAGGTGATTTTTTGCTTGTTTTTGGCACTTTTGGAGGACTAGTTCTGCTCCAAATGACTTGAAACTTTGTGAGGGTGATGCCATTGGCCTAAGGATCATGAAAACGTAAAGTTTTCCTCCATTTTGTGCCCCAAAAAGAGCACAACGCCAGTGGAGCTGCGCGCTTAACTCTTTTTCTGCTGGCCAAATAGTCAAAAACTCAAAATTTGGATTTGTCTAACTGATCATGTTTGGGATGCTTACAGGGATACATCATCAAGAATTTCAAGTTTTTATTTATCCTTTGTCTCTTTTAGGGCTTGAATATTTTCAAGGGCTCTTTTGAGCTTCGCCCTTGCAATCTTGTTTCTGAAGGCATAATGACCTGCCATCTCCTTCTGAAGGTCAATGTATCTTGTGGCCTTCTCTAGCTGATCTTCTAAGTGTATATTGGCTCTCTCTAGCCAAGATTACCTATAATAGCTGATCTCCATGGCAAGAAGCTCACTTAGAGTGAGCTGCTCTGCCAATGCTGTCTCTTGCTCTCTTTCCCGGGCTAAGGCCTTCTTCAAACCAGTTGTCCTTGGCCTCCTCCTAGGAAGCTATTCTTCCTCTCCTTCAATGTCATCATGAGTGTCCAAGACCTCATCTAGATTAGCCTTGGCTTTTCTAGCCTATTTTCCTCTGATAGATCTGATCTCATAGATGGCCTTCTCTGTTTCTAACTGTTGGTTTTCCACCTCAAGGAAGTTGATCACATTCTTAGCCCTACCAAGATTGGCTTGCAGCTCTTTAATCTGAGCATCTTTGCTTTTGAGCAGCGTGTTTGTGATCCTTTCTTCATCCCAATTCTCACTGTCAAGGTGAATTAGCTGAAACTCTTGCTCAGTTTCATGCTCATCTTCCTCCTCTTCATCAATGACCTTTTCCTTACCTTTGTCAAGATGTTTTGTTGATGTAGAAGGCATGGCCCCTTGCCTCTTAAGGGTAGCAAACACATGCCTATTTCCCCTTTGGTAGGTCAAAGGAAAATAATCTATTTCAACCATCTCAGTTTCATCTGTCTCACTACTCTCATCGCTGCCATTTGCCTCACTGCCATCTTCCTCACTGCCATCTGCCTCATTGCTCTCTTCACTGTTTGATGCACTAGTACCATGAGGTGATGGTGAGGGATTGTGAAAAGGTGATGAAAGAGGATCACCTTGGGGTGAAGGAATGTGAGTGGATGGAGATGTATGATCAGCAGGAGGTGATGGAGGAGTAGGAATGGGAGGATGAGATGATGAAGGTGTATTTTGCTGATGATGGGCTTGTGGAGAAGTGAACACCTCATTCGCAATGAAGGTCTCCCATGGAATGCCTTTTTGCTGTATTTGGTGCATAAAAACCATTTTAATAAGGGAGTGATGGAAGAGGCTTTGCATCTGCTAAGGAAAATCTCTCTTTTTCACTATATAGGCCATTTTTTCAATTCTTCTGTAGAGATAATAGGGTATGTGTAACATCCTCACTCTAGTAAAATGAATAAGCAACCTGATGTGGTAGGAATAAAGACAGGGGAACCTTCCCTCACATGTAAAATTATTCATTATAATCTTCATCATAGGTGCATTTCTATCAAGCAGGTGAGAGAAAGGAAAGATGGATTTGCTGTGGTCTTTATACCTGGGCTTAAGATATGGCTCAAAGTAACTCATGTCAAGATTGGCCTGCTTGAACCATTTCTCCCCTACACTTGGTATGCCCGTGGCATTGGCAATAGCATCTATAGATAACTCAAAGGTGACCCCTGCAAGGTTAACTTGTTTTTCATGCAATTTAATGATAAAGAGTCTAGTTAGCTCAGGGTGGTTTTGCACCTGCTGCACCTTTTCACAAAATTCATAGCAACCTACATGTTTGAAACATGAAACAGTAAGGGGAGATGCCATTAGCTCCCTTGTGTTGAGGGGTTAAAATCTATTTATCTTTCCTCTTTTGTGCTCATGCCTCCTTCGCATTTGAGCCTCTCCACCACTGCCACTATCCTCTCCCTTTGCTGACATGTTCAAAACTCTGTTTTGAAACACTCTTGGGCTAATGTCAAATTGAGATGAAGGAGGGAAATGGAATGTCAATATTTTTGCAAGTGAAGGGACTGAGTGTTATGAATGGGATGGGTGTAGGGACAACTTAGGTGAATGAACAACCTCCAAAAAGTGTAATCCCTCTGTCTATCCCTAATTTTCTTTATAGGCTGATGAAGCAATGGTAAACAATGATTCCAAGTTTAAACACCTAGGGTTTCTTCTTAAGGTTTCAACTTATTTCAATTAAAAATAATCAAATAGCTTGAAAATGTGGTTAGGGCATCCATTTACCATTTATCAGTGCCTTGGAGGACCTTGGAGGAAGCTTGAAAGAGATTTAGAGTGAATTGAGTGGTTGTAGGGTTTAGGAACCCTTCCTGCCCAAGCACGCAATGCCAAGGCCAAGGGCGCAGTGCCGAGGCTAAGCACGCAACGCCGATCTTGAGCATGCAACGCCAAAGGTTTTATTCACTGGGCCTGTCGGGTACGGGCGTAGTGCCTTCCCCAGCGTGCAACACTCACTTCCAGGTGCACAGTGCCAGTGTAATTTGTATGGAGAAAAATTGCCAAGGGCGCAACACTAGGAAAATTTGTCCAATTTCACTTGTAAAACTCACAAATTCTCTTCTTCTGAGCGTTCTCATCTTTGAAATGCAATAATGAGGTTTTTTAAATGCAAGATGAGCTTTTATAGACTTGGGAATTTTAATTAAACTTTTGCAAACCCACTTCTTAATGTTTTAAGTCTTTTTCACTTTCTCACTAATGTTCTTTGACTTTTTTCTTGTAGGTGACAAAAAACATTAACTTGGGTTTGCTTTTACTCCTTGAGGCATGACAGGTTGATTTTGAAAAATTTAGGATTTGGTCATATAGCAGCATCTCCAAAAACCTCTTTTGTTCCCACCTTGGAGCTCAACATCATCTTTTTCTCATTTAGGCATGACAAGCTCATTTTTTACAAGTTTGGGATTTGATCCACAGTGACATCTTCAAAATCCTCTTTGCTTCCATCATGGAGTTCAACTCATCATTTCACCTTCTCTGGCCACTTTCCCAAAACCCTAGGTGTCTGGAGTGCTTTACAACAATCATTAGTGTTGTCTTCTAAGTTCTCTATAGCCCTTTCAAGTTCATTCATTTCTATCCAGTTCACCTCACCTTTTTCTCTATCTCTTCAATAGTCTTTGATATAATTTTTTCATGTTTGGATTTGTGTGCCTCCTCCATGTATTTTTTGAAATTGATCATTGTTTGGCACTCAACTAGACCATCAATTCTTAAAACCCTAGTTCTCTTCAATAACAAGTGTTTCCTCTTCTCCTTGCTCCAAGTTTTTTTCATTCAGGAGCAGACCACATACCTTATCAGTAATTTTTGTTGATGGACCTTTCAACACTCTTGCAGAAGTGTCAAAGTTTGTCCATTTTCCTCATGTGCAGACTCTAAACTAAAGGGATAGTCTTCTTTGGAAAGCCTTTAGGTCCTTCTTGAATAACCACGTTTTGACATTCTATTATATCTGAGCCAGATTCTAGCAAAGGAAAAGCAGTGCCTGAAACATCCAATGATGACCTCAAAACATGTAAAACCCTAATGACCTAGTGGGAGGGTCTTTTGACTTGATTTTGACTCAAATTTGGCTTGGAGGCTTCTCAAGTGAAAACAGAGTCTTTGTCAAAAGTGATGTATTGAAGATCCAAAATCCAATGTGCTTGATCTATCTAAAGAGCCTGCAGAGATAGTGTTGAGACCATCAATGCTTGAGGAACCTGGGGAACATGGGAATGAGTAGGCTGTAGGAAACCTTAGAGGGAAAGTGGAGTTTATGGACAGGGAAAAAATAGGCCAATGAGGTTATAGGCATGGACGGAGGCTAAAAATGATAGGTAAAAGCTTATGAGGAGTTTTTAGGGGCAACAGGGTGACCATGAAATGGGAAACTGATAGATTAGTGAAAAATTTTCTATAAGGATAATGAAGGCAGTGAGATTTCTGAAACTCACAATGTTCAAGGAATGTTGTTTTGAGGAATCTAGGACCATCCTATAGTCATCTAAAGATAGTGAAAAATACCGATGACTAACAGGAAGACCAGTAGAAATCTGCTACATGAATTTCAAGGCTCCATGGAGAAGATGGCCCAATCTCCTGTGCCATAATTCGCCCTCATCTTGTCTCACCACTTGATCTGCCTTGACCATCATTGCTACGCAACCATCTACCTCCATCTTGTAGATATTATTAACTCGAATCCCTATCCTCTTGGCTTGTCCTATTGTTTTGTGTTGCAGGAAATCTTTTCCTTCACTAGAAACAACATCATAGCTTCTATCCTCCAACATTGCGACTGAGACTAAATTTTTCTTCAAACCTAGTCCATGAATTACATATTTTAATTGAAAGGGTTTACCTGAATGCCTCTGGAAGGTAATGGTACAAATCCCAGTAGCACTATACTGCTCGTCATCGCCCATTTCAATATGCATATGGAGATCCTTCTCCGCCAAGTCACTGAAAAGTTCCTTGTCTCTCGTCATGTGAAAGGAAGCTCCACTATCCAAATACCACACAGATCCAAATGCACTTGACACCATGTATGCGATCAATGAGAAGTCAAGCTCAAATTATGAGGCAAGAGCCTCACCAGCTGTAGATCCTCCAACCTTCTTGTTCTTCTTCTTTTGTGGACAGTTAGTAGCAAAATTTCAATGCTCGTGATAGTGGAAACACTTCACCTTGGACATGTCTTGCTTCTTGCCATTCTTGGACTCAGATTTAGAATGGAATTTCTTCTCCTTCCCCTTCTTCGCCCTGGAAGCCAAAGCACAATCATATTAATCCTCATTATTAGATGAAGATCCATCTCTGGTGTTCCATATGAACTCTTCCTGCACCAAATCCGACCACAGTCATTCCCAATCTGGAAAATTTTCCCTTCCATTGACAAAGTATTGATAACTTTTCCAACTCTTGGGAAGTCCTAGGAGAGCCAATATCACCAAATCATCATCAGCAACTGTTATACCAATGCTCCCCAGTTCATACTGACATTGGACAAAATTTGTTAGATATTTTGGTATGGATTCGCCCTTCTCCATCTTGATCTTCCTAAGTTTATCTTTGAGCACTAATTTCCTATGGCCATTGATGCTCTGGAATAGATCCGTCAAAGCCTTCCACATTGCATATGGTGTGGCTTTCCCATGGAGGCTTGAGAAAATGTGGTCTCGTACGCCCTCCAAAAGGATCCTCCTCGCCTTTGCCACTTTCTTTTGCCATGCATCAATATTTGCAGCATCTGTCACAATGAGTTTAGGAACATCATTATCAATGAATTCCTCCAAGCCATTATCTTCGAAAACTGCCTCCATCCCGTCCTTCCAAGAAATATAGTTTGAGCTTCCCTCAAGTGCATATTCCAACCTCAAGCCATTGAAAGCCATTTCGATATTGAATCAGCTGTAGCACCAAGAAAGACTTTCTACAAATTCGAATTCTATCCAGTGACAAACTCAACTCCTGCTTCACTTCTGCAATTTCCTATGCTCTAATACCATGTAGAAATTATACAACATGCATGTATATATTGGATTCACCCAATATAAAAATGTACTAAAGTTAAATACTGAATCACTTCTACAAATCTTTTGTGGAATTAAAAACACAATCTCTAATCACATGAAGTAAAGAAGAATCAAATCACACACAACATAGATAATTTCTCGGGGAAAGATTACAGCTAAAAACCCCACTATCTTCTATTGAATATTCAACAAGGATCATGAAACAATTACATACAAAAATATTCTCAAAAGAGCCCTCCAATACTCAGCTAATTGTCTCACACTGTCATGGACAAAACTAACCAACACATAGCTAATTCTCAACCTCTAGACAACCTGCCTTGCTTGCACAATCCCTGATGAATGCAATCCCTAAAAGATAGGAATTTTTCCTTCCTTGACTGCACAAGTATCATGGGCACTCCAATTGGTGTTTGGTTGCATGTGTGCAACCCAATAATGCTACAATTGATAGTCAACTTCCCTTTCACCTAGATCTCAACTGGGTATCCGCTGGATCTGACATGCATGCAGCTAATAATAGTAAATCCTCAGTTGCATGTGAGATCACTGAATGTGAATTAATTAATATTTAATTCACTTGATCTCTCACTAGTGTATCTTCAGTTATAACTAGCACAACTGAGTTTAACTCACTTAACTGAGTTAAACTGATTACAACCTACATTAACTAATACACCACTGTACTTCGAACTCTGTTACAACTAGAATTACTCTACATGCCTCACCAGCTACCTCTAACTTGAAATACACTAGCTAACTGAGTTTATCACTCTTAGTTAACTAATTCAAGTCATCATTGAGAATAGATTACAGTTTATTGTCCATCTTAATTAAGGGATAACTAAAACAGACATGCCCCCAAAAATAGCATTGTGGGCCCCACCCTAGTGTAGGTGCTTAATGCACTAGGTGTGGGTGCTGAAATTTTCTTGTTGAATCTCAAAAATTGTGACCATTCCTTGATGATTTTGTCATATTCTACTTAGATGATATTATGATTTTCAATAAGGCTCGTGAAGAGCATGTCAAGCATGTGAAACAAGTTTTAGATGTCTTGAAAAAGGAAAAGTTGTATTTGAAGATTTATAAATGTGAATTTTGGAAAACATATTTGGTTTATTTGGGTCATATTGTAGGAGGGGGTGAATTGAAGATTGATCCGTCAAAATTTGATGTCATTGTGAATTCTCCTAAACCCAACAATGCAATAGAACTTATGAGATTTTTGGGAGTAGCCCAATATTGGAGAAAATGTATCACTAACTTCTCCCTCGTTGTAGCACCACTACATGCTTTTACAAGTGTGAAACATGTCTTTTAGTGGGGAGGCAAGCAAAAAAAATCCTTTGACACTTTGTAATAGAAAATCAGTACAACACCGGTTCTAGCACTTCTAGATCTTAAGTAGGCATTTTAAATTGAAATCGATGCAAGCAAATATGTTATGGGATCAATTTTGATGTAGCACGGTAAGGCAATATGTTATCATTCTGAAACCTTTACTAATGTAATAATTAACTATCCAACTTATGATAAAGAGTTGTATTCTTTGATACAAAGCGTGGAGAAATGGAAGCATTATTTGATGGGTAAAGAAACGATTATTCATACTGACGATCAACCTTTACAATATTTACAATTGCAAGCCAAGTTAAAACAAGCTAGACATTTCAGGTTGATGGGATTCCTACAACAATTTCATTTGGTAATCAGGGATACGAAAGGTATATACAACAAAGTTGCAGATATGTTATCAAGTCCTATTGTTAATGCATTTGTTATTATTAAGCATAACTCAATCATAATATTCCTACAAAGCCCAACTTGTGGAAAATTATGGATAAATTGTGCATATTCTAAAATATCTCGCAACCTATTTTATATGAACGGTAATTTAAGATATTATGCCATGGAAAATATAGTATAAAAAATCTGCAGTTAGTGGGAAAGGTGTCCATCGTTGTCTGGTCTAGTCACAGGTTGGGAGATGATACAACTTGTATTAACATTGAGACCAAGGTTTAAAACCCCCAAGTGGATGCATATGAGGTTTGGTGCAAGACCAGAGTGATTTTTGTAGTAGCATCGAAATGCCCCTTGTAGAGTACCCTTTTAGTAAAAAGAAGGGTCCTTATAAAATTGAGAATAAAGGCCCATGATATTGTGGTCTAGCAATAAGCATTGAGATGATTGGGCTTGTATTAAGGAGACCCATGTTCAAAACCCCTTGAGTGGGTATGGATGAGGCTAGGTGAAAGTCATGCGACTTTGATGGCATAAATATGCCCCTCATAGCATGGACGCTTAGCCAAAGGGATTCTATACTGAGTATTTCCCAACTCCACCAAACTCTGTCACATGAGTTCTAACTGAAGTATCCATGCAATAGCTCCACATAACCCTCAGGATTAGCATAATTCCTTCTGTCAGCTCCTGTGCCACATCTGTGCACTTAACTGAAGTGCTCCAAGAGAATAAGATAATGTTTAGAGTCCAAATATTATTAAGAGCTAATAATATTCGACATATCTATTTTTAGACTGGCAATCTAAAAATAGATTCCGCCCAATATGTCTAAAAATAAAAGTCCATCTATTTTTCCAACTTGATCGACCATCCACAAATAGCATCCTGCAACTCATAGAATATGATCGACATGTCTAAAAATAGCCATAGTCTAAAAATAGACTTTGCGCCAAAAATCACCTGTGTGGCCCCCCTCCTAGTTTAGGTGATCACTTTCCAACTAGGATCAGGAATGATGTTTCGGGATGCCTCCTTCAATGTTTCTTGTTGCAATCTTCAACACTGGTATTGTATTAACTAAATACATGAGCGAACCCACCAACTGTCGATAAACAGTGGCATCCACTACCTCTGCCGATGTAGCATCCTCTTTCCTCCAATTTCCTGGAAGAGGAGTGCCAATAGGCTTGCAGACTTGCATGTGAAACTTCTCAAGCATCTCTCGAGCATAATTTCCTTGAGACACAAACAATTCACCTTCCCGCTGGCATATTTCCAATCCAAGGAAATAATGAAGGAGGCCCAGATCCTTCATCTCAAACTCCTTTGCAAGGTCTGCCTTGCATGAGTGTATCAACTGCTCATCACCTGTTAGTATTAAATCATCAACACAAAGAACAATGATTAAAATCTTACCCTCCACCACAATTTGGTACAGGTTTGCATCCGCCTCACTCTTGGTGAAGCCAAGTCCAGTGAAATAGCTATCGATCCGTGTGTACCAAGTACGTGGTGCTTGCTTCAACCCATACAACGCTCTTTTGAGCCTGCACACATGCGACTCGCTGCTGTAGATCTCAAATACTTTAGGCTGCTCAATGTACACCTCTTCCTTAATGATCCCATTAAGGAATGCAACATTCACAACCATCTAATGAATGTGCCAACCCATCTGCGCTGAGAGAGAAAGGATGGTCCTTATGGAAGAATACCGTGCGACAGGTGCAAGGGTTTCTTCATAATAAATCCCCTTGATCTGTGAGAAGCCCTAGGCAAAAAATCTTGCCTCATACTTCTCGACACTCCCATCAGTAGCTTTCTTTACCTTGTAGATCCATCTTGATCCTACAACTGATTTACCCACTGGCCTTGGAACAATATCCCAAGCACTGTTTTTGACAATAGAGCCATACTCCTCCACCATGGCATCTACCCATGTGGGCTCCTATACTACTTCTTCAAAATAATATGGCTCTGTCACGATACAATTTCTCATAAGAGCCATGTATCCAGTAAATCGGTTAGGTGACTGTCTCTGTCTGCGCTGTGATGTAGGGACTCCTACATTCTGTGTCACATCAAGCTTCAGTCTCTCAACTTCTGTGGTACGCTTTCTGCCTTGTCTGATGTTTGGTTCTACATGAGTGGACTCCTCCACTCCATGAATCTCCTCATGTGGTTGATCCACATCTAGAGGCTCATCTTTGGGAACAACAAGTTCCTCCTCTGCATGCAAGTGTAGCTCCCTCTCAAGCGACAACTTCACGGCTTTCACCTCATTGAATTTTATATCCCATCGCACCATAGTCATCCGACTATCTGGGAAATACACACGATACTTATGGGGTGTTTCTGTGTACCCCACAAATATCCCAACTTCTACAGTTAGCTCCAGCTTCTTCCTGGCGTCCTTTGTCACATGAATGTAAACAAATGAGCCAAAAATCTTCAAATGAGAAATATCAGGCTTCTTACCAGTAAAATATTCTTCAAGTGTACCCATGCCAAGTACTCTATGAGGACAACAGTTTTGCACATAAATCACAGTGTTGCATGCTTCTGCCCATAAGTGCATCGGTAGGCCCTGGTCATGCAACATCGCTCGTGTAGCACCCACGATCATTCTGTTCTTCCTCTTCGCGACCCCAATCTGCTATGGGTTATGAGGCGCTATGAGTTCTCCTCGAATTCCTTCTCTTCTACAGAAGCTTTTGAATTCAACCGAGATGTATTCACCACCATTATTGCTCCGTAGAGCTTTCAATTGCTTCCCCGACTCCTTCTCCACCAATGCTTTAAACTCACAGAACTTTGAGAATGTTTTGCTCTTCTTCTGCATAAAGGAGATCCAACATCTACGAGAATAGTCATAAAAAAATATAACATAATACTTGTGTTTTGCTGTTGAAGCAACCGAGAAAGGTCCACACACATTTGTGTGAATTCTCTCTAGGATCGCTGAAGCACAGTTCTCCTTCTCATGAAAGGTGGTCTTCAAAAACTTACCCATAGTACATCCCTTGCACTGATTTGACTGTGCAAGAGTACCCTTGGGAAGTCCAGTAGAAATTTTCTACAAAATCTTCAAAGCGCCATGGTGAAGATGGCCCAATCTCCTCTGCCATAATTCGCCCTCATCCTGGCTCACCACTTCTTCTGATTTTCCCACCATTACAGCGTATCCATATACCTCCAGCTTGTAGAGATTCTTATTTCGAATCCCTATCTTCTTGGTTTGACCCGTTGTTTTATGTCGAAGGAAAAATTTTCCCTCACTAAAAACAACATCATGACCTTTGTCTTCTAACATTGCGACCGAGACCAAGTTCTTCTTCAGACCTGAAACATGCATAACATCTTTCAATAAGAATGGATTACCTGACTCCCCCTCAAAGGTAATGGTTCCAATTCCGGTCGCACTGTATCGACCAACGTCGCCCTTCTCTATATGCATTTGAAGGTCCTTCTCCTCCAAGTCACTAAACAACTCCTTGTCTCCCGTCATATGGAAAGATGCACCACTATCAAGATACCACACCGATACCATATAGCTTGAAACCAAGCATGAGATCAAAGAGAAATCAAGTTCAAATTGCGAGGCTAAGGCCTCTCCAGCTGCAGCTCCAGTAGCCTTCTCGTTCTTCTTCTTTTGTGGGCAATTAATGGCGAAATTCCAATGTTCGTGATAGTGAAAACACTTCACCTTGGACAAATCCTTCTTCTTGCATTTTGCTTCGGATTTTGAAGGAAATTTCTTCCCCTTCCCTTTCCTTGCTTTGGCAGCCAAAGTGAAATTCTCTTCATCTTCATTCTTCGATGAAGAGCCATCCCTGGTACATCGCCTTAGCTCCTCTTGCACAAGATCTGACCAAAGTCGCTCCCATCCTGGCAGTTTCTCCTGTCCATTGACAGAGTATTCGTAGCTATGCCAAATATTCAGAGGCCCAAGGAGATCCAAGCTCACCAAGTCTTCATCATCAATAGTAATCCCCACACTTCCTAGTTCATCCCTACAGTGGACAATTTTTGTGAGATATTTTGGAATACTGTCGCCCTTCTCCATTTTTATTTTTATGAGCTTGTCTTTCAGCGCCAAATTCCTCTGGTCGCTACTGCTTTGGAGAAAATTTGTCAAAGACATCCACATTAAGAATGGAGTGGATTTCCAGTGAAGGCTGGACAGAATATGGTCCTTCACACCTTCCAACATAATTCTTCTTGTCTTTGCTATCTTTTTTTGCCATGCGTCAAGTAATGCAACATCGCTAGATCCTGGCTTAGGAACATCGCTATCGATGAACTCCTTCAGTCCATTATCCTCCAACACCGCCTCCACCCTATCCTTCCAGGCTATATAATTCGAGCTCCCATCAAGGGCATACTCCAATCACAACCCATTGAAAGACATTTCAATGTATACTCAACTGTCGCACCAAGAATTTTCTGTAGCAAATTCGAATTGTCCACGAGCACAAACTCAACAATTCTTCACAATTGCAATCTTCAAGAATTAACACTGCTCTGATACCATGTAGAAATTATATACAATATGCATGCATATATCCAAGTTCTCCTGATCTAACAATATTTAAAGTCTTGCTAAATACAAAATCCTTCCACTGTTAATCTTTTGTGGAAATTAAAATCAATTGCAAACACATGAAGCAATAAAAACAATCTCACATAACACAGTTGTTTAACAGGAAAGCCTAAAGCTGAAAACCCCAACTATCATATATTATGTATCATGGATATCATGTAACAATCTCATGCAAAGCTTAGTACATCAAGCTCTAAGTACAATCAATCGTCACACACTAATAAGAAGAAATCTGCAAATCCATGCACCGATTTCTTGCCACCTGATAGCCTGCCTCCACTGCGCAATCCCTGCAGAAGAATATCTTTGAATGAATTCAAATTACCCTTGCCTTGACTGCACAATCCTCATTGGAAACTCCAATGTGTGTGTGGTGCAATCAATGCATCATTATAGTCACAACGAATAGTCCATCTTGCCCTTTCACCTATCTCTTCACTGGGTCTCCAATGGAACTGACATGCACTGTAGTTAACTGCTGTATTGTTCAGTTGATTAATGAGTTATTATTTGTGAATTAATTAACTCCACTCTCACTAGTGTATCATTCAATTAGACTAGATACAACCAGCTCAACTGAGTTTAACTCCAATAATTGAGTTAAACTGAATAACAACTCCATAGACTACTCTTCCAACTCTGTTATAATTTTTCCACTTCAGTTATAACTGAGTCCTCCATGCATGAACCACCAGTAAACCCTAGGAATTGCATAATTCCTTCAGCCCACTGATTTTCCAAATCTGTGCACTGAAATTAAGTGCTCCAAGAGAATAAGTTGTTGTTTATTGTCAGATTATTATTAAGAGCTAATAATAATCGACACTTCTATTTTTAGATCGACGATTTATAAATAGACTTTGCCCAATATTCTAAAAATATAATTTCATTTATTTTTCCAACTTGACCAACCATCCTGCAACTTCTGAAATACGATCACCATGTCTAAAAATAGACATAGTCTAAAAATAGACTTGCGCCAAAAATAGCATGCGGGCCCACTTAGTGAAGGCGACTCTTTTCTCTAAGCTCATCATTTTGTTGAATCTCAACATCTTTCAAAACATAGGCTACTCTAAAACTGACCTAAAAGCAAAACCCACTTACCATTCATCATTTTTCCAATAGTGGACTACTCTATAGCTGGCCTAGATACAAAAACATACATACCATCAATCATTTTCTTTTAATTATATACTACTCTAGAACTGAACTAAAATCATTAACCAACATACCATTCATCAATTTCAATGCCTGGGATCAAGATAAAATTCCATTGAGGATTTGTCTACCAAGCTATAGTTCAAGTAATGAGAAATACCACTCTCACTAAATTGCAGATTGCTGAAACCTTATATGGGCTAGTTCTATTATTATGTATAAAGAAGCCATAAGAAAATAATATTTGCTTAAGAAATATTTTTTGAATCTTAGTTCAAATTGTCAAACAATAATGCAACATTGCATATATCCTACTCCTTTGTTCCCAATCTTACCAGAAAAGAATAAAGCAAAGCCAATTAGTACCCTGTCTCACATTCATTAGTGTCAAATATATTTTCTAAATATCTGTCCCACACCCTATTCTCGACTGTGCAGGAAGTAGGAAAATGTTGATTCAATAAATACAATGTTGATTCAAAATTGAGGTTACTTATTTTGGTTTCAAATATGAGGTTACAAGTCTCAAACCTTAGGGTGATTCTTGTAACCTTTAGATGGAAAAAATCTTAGAGAATTTGAATGTTATGAGAGTGAGTAATCAAACATGAATTCTAGTTCATTACAACTATATTCAAATACTGAAGATACAAACATATGAGCAACAAAAAGGAGAACAAGCATGTAGAAGGAGGACATACAAAAAACCAGTAACACATGAATTTTTGAAACCTTTCAAACTTTTGTAGAGAGAGAACTATATTGATCTTGAAAAGCCTACAATACACACAAGGTTTTTCTCAAAGATTTCTAAATCCTTTGTATTTATTTTCACTCATTATATTTCAAAATGTACAAAACTTTAAGATCCATAATATCTCGGAAAGAAACCTTAAAATATTATAATATTTTTATGATACAGTTTACTAAACAAATGATCCAGATTTATGCAGGAACACAACAGAATAAACACATAACCATAAATACAGAGACGCAGTGGAAACAATACTTCATTTCATTAATATCAAAGAACTGAAATTTGCTTACAGACAGAATGGAAATAAAATTAGCTAGGGCGCTGGTAGCTATCTCTGAGAAGAGATGTGGCGGCTACAAGCCTCTGAAATGAGTTACAATGAGGCTCGAGGGCATATTTATTATTGAGAAACAATGGAGGACTCTAAACATCAAAAAACCTAACCCTAGGAGATGAAGCGCCAAAACTTTGGACCCCGTTTGGGTAAATTGGTGTTTCAACTTCCCAGGGACGTAACTTTGGCATACTATCTCCGTTTGACGCACATGATACATCATTAGAAAGATCTATCTGAGGACTAAAAATTTCGCCATGAATATCCATTCTATGATGGAATGATATTCACTAGAGGCGCGATGCCCAAAAAACGTCGTTTAGGGCCTCAAAACGGCTCCAGAAGTTCAGGACCCGAAAAACTGCTAAAAATAGTAAGTTGTGCCGAAACTGAAAAACTGAAAGAGGCAATGGTGGGGCACCAAGTGGAATAGGTGGGTGGCCACCAATATCCACCTGGATCATTCCTGGTCCCCATTGCGTTGAGTTCTTCCATGAGATGAGGAAACTTCTGCTGAACTTGGTCCCTGGTGAACCACTTGCCTTGGTGTAGGAGTTGGCCAGCTTTGACAACCCGATACAGTTGGATGTTCTGTTGGTGAGTGCTATTTGTTTTCATGTCCCTGATACAATCCATGGTGGCCTGTTCCATGCAGTCTAGGTTTAAATTTGTTGGTGTGCGTTGTTCTGCAATGTTTGAGGTGTCCAGTAGAGGTGGGAAGTAAGGACGAAGGTGATCCACATTGAAGACTAGGTGCAGACCAAGGAATGGTGGAATACTGAGCTCGAAGGAATTTTTCCCTACAGCCTTGGTGATGGTGTACAACCCATATCAGAGAGGGCGAAGCTTGCGGTGGGGTCCAGTGAGGCGCTCCTTCTGCAAATGTATCCATACTTTGTCACCCACCTGGAAGTTGTGTGGCACCCGGTGTTGATCATGGAGTTGCTTGTACTTGGCATTGGCTCTGTCCAATATATCATGAACCTGTTGGCGGATGTGTTGAATGCGCTCGATGAAGCTACTTGCTTTGTCAACTTCAGACTGGACATGAGCTGAATCAGCCTGAGCAGCTGCAAATGGTATGGCCATGTGAATAGGACATAGTGGCTGGAATCCCAAGCCCACCTAAAAGGGGATATGGCCAATTGAACTGTGGAGAGCTTGATTATAACTATGTTGTACATATGGGAGGCTCTCGTCCCATTTGCGTGGATGCTTTGAATTGTACATGCACAGAATGTGTACAAGCATTCTGTTGACGACCTTTGTCTGGCCATCTATTTGGGGATGGAAAGCTGTGGACTTGGTGAGCATGGTATCCAGCATTGACCATAAGCTAGACCAAAATGTGCTGAGGAACCTGCTATCCTAATCTGATATGATAGACTGTGGGATCCCAAAGTGCACCCACACTTGTTCAAAGAAGAGTTTAGCAGTGGCTTCTGCTGTGATATTCTTCTTGCAGGCTGCCATGATGGCCATATTCAAGAATCTGTCGACGACCACGAAAACACAGTCATTTCCCTGCTTAGTAGAAGGCTGGCCCGACATGTAATCCATGGAGATGGATTCCCAAGGTTGACTAGGGGTAGGTAGTAGAGTATATAGGCCTTGCTTCTTGATGGTCGGTTTGGAAATGGCACAAGCAATGCAGGATCTGATGTGCTTCTCGACATCCTTTCGAAGGTTTGGCCAATAGAAATACTTCTGCAGGATTGCTACTATTTTCTCGACGTCGAAATGCCCCGCAACTCGACTGTAGTGTGCTTCCCATATCATCTTGGCACGCTCGCTTGAAGGAACACAAAGGTGTCCCAGGTGACATAAAAGTGCATCTTGGAGGTGAAAATTTGGAACTTGCGTACCCTCGAAGAGTGCCTTGTAAGTGTGGCCGAATTCTAGGTCACTCTCATAGAGAAGCGGCCAATCAGAAGTCTCATGCCCACAAGAGTTGAGCACAGTGGTGAGCGCCACGATTGGTGGTCGGCTGAGGCAGTCTGCAACATTATTGGTGCTACCCTTCTTGTACTTGATGTTCAAATGAAACTGTTCTAGATATGTGGACCACTTCTGATGGCGATCATTCTGCAACTTCCCTTGTGTCTGTATGAACTATAGGGGCCGGTGGTTTGTGTGGATGATTATTTCCTTTCCCAAAATGTAATGCTTCCATTGTCGACAAGCTTGCAAAATGGAATACATTTATTTGTCATAAGTGGGATACTTGCGAACTGTGTCAGACAATGTCTCACTGTGATATGCCACTGGATGTCCCTGTTGAGTAAGAACTGCCCCAATAGCATAGTCAGAGGCATCTGTCTCGATCTCAAATGGCTGTTGCAAGTCTGGTAAAGTGAGCACTGGGGCAGAACAAAGGCGATTTTTCAATTTTGTGAATGCCTTCTGTTGAGGTTCCGACCAAAAGAATTTTGCTCTTGCTCCTCCCTTGGTGACTTGACTCAAGGGCCAAGTGATATGAGAGAATCCCAACACGAACCTCCGGTAGAAATTAGCAAGACCAAAAAAGATGCGAAGCTCTATTATAGTAGTTGGGGCTAGCCAATCCCGAATGACTTGGATCTTGGCTGGATCCACATGCACCCCCCTTTCATCAATAATGTATCCCAGATATTGAACCTGGGTCATGCCAAAAGTGCACTTCTCCAGATTGGCACATAACTTGTGTTGCCGCAGTGTTTGGAGGACTTGTTGGATGTGGTGAAGGTGCTCTTCCCAAGTCTGGCTGAAGATCAGAATGTCATCCAAGTAGACCACTACAAATGAGTTGGTGAATGGCCGCAAGATGTCGTCCATCATCCCCATGAAGGTTGCGAGAGCATTCGTCAACCTGAAAGGCATGACCAGCCATTCGAAAAGGCCTTCCTTGGCTTTGAAGGCAGTCTTCCACACATCAGAGGGTTCAATCGGTACCTGGTGATACCCTGACTTCAAGTCAATCTTGCTGAAATATTTTGCACCTTTGAGTTGGTCCATAAGGTCATCAATCCGTGGGATCGGGTACCTATTCCGGACAGTGATCTTGTTCAGCGCCCGATAGTTAATACAGAGTCTCCACATCCCATCCTTCTTCTGTACCAACACGATCAGGCTCCCACAGGGCGATGAACTTGGTCGGATGTGACCTTTCTGTAGCAGCTCCTGAATCTGCCTCTTGATTTGATCGTTCTCCAGAACAGAGCGCCGATAGATCGGTCCATTGGGTAGCGGTGCACCTGGGGTTAGATCAATTGCGTGCTTGACCTGACAGTGCAGAGGAATCCCTGTGGGTGAGGTGAAGATGTCCCCGTACTCCTCCACAACCTTATCCATTTGTTGTTGTTGTGCAGAGGAGCCTTGTCTGGAGGTTGTGGCCATAGTCTTCTTCTTGCCCTGGGGGCGGATCATCAGGAAAACGAATTTCCTGGTTTGGGAAATGAGCTTACTGCATTGTTTTGCGATAACCAAAGAGATAGCGGTAGGAGGTGGTACCTCTGGTATCCTGTACAACTTATTTCCCAAAGTAACAATAACAATGCGAGGCCGAGACTCATACACAACATGACGCTTCCACAAGTATGGTTGTCCTAATAATACATTAGAAACATCAATAGGAGCAACGTCACATAATACCTCATCCGTGAAGGGCTTGATGCTATAAGGAAGGTGGCACTGCTGGCTGACGCGGAGATCTCGTCCTTGGTGAAGCCACCCGATGGTGTATGGATGTGGGTGAGCTGTGGTCGGCAAGCCCAACCGCTTCACGACATCTACCGAAATGAGGTTCTTTTGACTCCCATTGTCGACAATGAACTGTACCGGGGAGCCCTTTACCCACATCTGGGAGTGGAAGAGACGTTCCTCCTCCTCCGGATCTTCCGGTTCCTCCTTCTGGATCTTCGTAGTGGCAACAGTGGCATTGGGCTCCGCATCAATAATCTGTTTCCCTTTGTCATTCCCCTTGTCGTGTTCCTCGATTCGAATGGAGCATGCATCCGACTCGTAAGCTCGCATCTCGCCACTACCGCTGGCCCGACACTCAGTGCTCTTAACAGTGGAGCTGCAGGGAACTCTCACCAATTTCCTTGTCCTTCTTTGGCTTTATGTGTTGTTCTTTTGCTCGTGGCTTCAATAAAGCTGTCTCTGAAGTCGCCATGCCTTAGCTTTGTCCTTGTTCTCGCGGTTTGGGAGCACTCCCTTCTCGCTTTTTGATTTGCAGATCCAAAGTTCCGCTTCTTCTCGTTTGAATTTCTCGCTCAATCTTGGTAGCATACCGAGATCAAGCCGTAATGCTTTGAGGAGATGCTCTGTGCACCCATTTCTCCCCGAATGTATTCGTGCAGACAATCGGGCGATACTTTAGCACCTCGTATGTTTCTCTCGAATCTTTGATACCCAACTTTGTGAGCGGGTTATGGAACAGATTCATCAGCTCATGCACATCTTGATCCCTTTGTTTCCATAACGTGGTCCATCGTATGTACTTGTCCTCATAGCTCCCCACTAGATAGTATTGTTCCTTTATGGTGTCTCAGAAAGAATTCCAAGTGGGTATGACTGAGAACAGAGAGGGTTCTATCTCATCCTTTTCCTCACAGTAGGTTTCCCACTAGTCCTTAACATTGGGAGTAGCTTTGAGGAGTGCAAAAATAATATTCTCTCGGTCCGAAAAGTCATGAACCGAGAAATATACTTCTAATAGATTCAACCATCTATCTATGGCATATGCATCTGTTTGACCCTCAAATATTGGAATTTCAAAGTTTACTTGTACCTTAAATGGAGTCACGCCTCCAGAGTGGCTGCTGGATACAGATGTGCTGCCGGTGGGCAGTCGTTGAATGATCTGGGCAAAGTTATCCATCATCGCATTCCTTTGTTTTTTGAGGGCCTCCTCGAGCAATATTTTGATAGGATCTCCCGTCCCTCATCTTTCTTTTCGTCCCCCATGGGCGTCCGTCGGGGTTTGTGAGGCTGATCTTGCAAAGGTTCCACCAGATCGAGCCCTAACTCCTTATACCCCGACCTTGTTGGGGACATGCAAAGAAGGATCGAGAAAAAGCAGACCCCTCTGATACCAATGATCTGGATTTATGCAAAAACGCAACAGAATAAACACATAACCATAAATACAGAGATGCAACGAAAATAATACTTCATTTCATTAATATCAAAGAACTGAAATTTGCTTACAGATAGAATGGAAATAAAACTAGCTAGGGCGCTGGTAGCTATCTCTGAGAAGAGATGTGGCGGCTACAGGCCTATGAACTAAGTTACAATGAGGCTCGAGGGCCTATTTATTATTGAGAAACAATAGAGGACTCTAAACATCCAAAAACCTAACCCTAGGAGATGAAGCGCCAAAACTATGGGCCCCGTTTGGGTAAATTAGTGTTTCAACTTCCCAGGGACGTAACTTTGGCATACTATCTCCGTTTGATGCACATGATACATCATTAGAAATATCTATCCGAGGACTACAACTTTCGCCATGAATATCCATTTTGAAACGAAATGATATTCGCTAGAGGCGCGATGCCCATAAAACGTCGTTTAGGGCCTCAAAACGGCTTCGGAAGTTCAGGACCCGAAAAACTGCTAAAAATAGTAAGTTGTGTCGAAACTGAAAAACTGAAAGAGGCAATGGTGGGGCCCCAAGTGGAATAGGCGGGTGGCCACCAATATCCACCTGGATCAACAAAGTCTATCCCTATTGACAAAAAACCATTAACAAAAAACCCTTAGCAAAAAACCCTAGTGAGACTCTGACTTCCCCTATTTAGTTTGCAATGGCCTCTATTGCCTCTACAAGGATTCTTAGCTTGTCCTGTTTTGCGATTTCCCTTGTGGCTCTTTTTCTTTTTTTTCCACGGGGTCTTCTCAGTTACTGGAGCTTGTGGCACAAATTCTGCTAACAACCCCTCCTTATCTCTAGCAACCCCTCCTTATCTTTGGTAATTTATTTATTTTTATTTATTTTTATTTTATATCATATATATTTTTTAATTATAAATTTCTTTAAATTTTTTTGTTGTTATTTTATTATTATTATTTTTTTAATGTTATTTATTTATTAATTAAATTTAAAAAAAAATTAATTGTTTATAATGTGTTTTTTTATTATATTTTTTATTTTTTATAGTTTTATATTTTTTTCACATTATTTATTTATTTTTTCCAAGAAGATTTTTTTAATATTTTTTTTAATGTTTTATTTATTTATTTATTAATTTTTAATTTAGTTGTATTTTTTAGTTTTTTATTTTCTATGTTTTTTAATTTTTATTCTGAAGGATTTTATTTATTTATTTATTTTATTGTTTTTTTAATTGTAGGTTTTTTTTGTTTTTTGTTTTTTTTTACTTAAAAATTTTATTTGAATCATTTTTTTTGGAAAGAAAAACTTCAACTCTCATTATTTTTGGATATAAAATTCATAAAAATTTCATAAAATTTGTTATTTTTCCAACTTTTTTTATTCAAAAATTTCATAAAAATATTTTAGTTAACATGTCATTTTTAGCTAAAAGGTCCTCAAATACGTATTTTTTTAATTATATTTATATGAAAATGTGTACTTTTTGACAAGTGTTTAAAATTATTATTTTTTAGTGACAATTATTTATGTGTATAAGTATTAGTTAACGTTATATAAATTTATAAAAAATGCTAACCTCAAAATGTTAATGTTATTATTTTGTTCAAACTATGCAAAAAAAAAAAAAATCCATTATAAAAAAACATTGCAAAGATAAACAAAACACACATGTTTGGAAAACCCTTAAAAAACAAACATTTAAGGACGAAAAACAAGAAGAGGAATAAGACAACTTGAAAAATGATTAAATAATCAACATTTAAAAAAAATTGTGCAAAACATTAGAAAATTTAAAGTGTCAAAAATATGCCTTAAAAAAAGAATGTTGATGTTTTTCAAAATTTACATGAAAATCACCAACATTTAAAAAAAATCATCCACACATAATACATTAGAAAATTTAAAGTGTCAAAAATAAGCACCCCCTAAAAAGGGGTTGATGTTGCATCATCACTTTTCAAAATGAGCATGAAAATCATTAACATTTTAAAACATTGTTCATAATTGATACATTAGAGAATTTAACATGTAAAAAATATGATTAAAAAAAGGTGTATTCTTAATCAATGCTTTTTAAAACTGGATGATTTTTTTGTTACCTCAAAAAAACGGGTAATCGGTAATGTCCTCGTTTGATCGGTAACTATGTTTTTATTTATTTGTAATATTTTGTGATTAGCTGAATTCGAAATTGGGGCAGTCACAAAGTCGATTCCATTCACTACCACTATAACCTCTATGTCCACCATGCATGCCCCTAAAATGGTCAAAGGATAATTGGTGGATGGAACCAAGTGTTGAAATTGGCACCAAGAAAGATTCTAATTTAATTTCGAGTTGAGGGTCTAACTTGAGTCATGTAGAGTGGTTCCTACTTTTTAGGAACCCCGATTGAGTTTATTTTGAGTTGTAATTAATTAACTCAGTTCATTTGAGTTAAATTCAGTTTAACTAGTTCCAACTATTGGAGGAACTAGTGGAAGGTCAAAGTGTGGAAGTGGAACTTGAACCACACTTAGTTATCAACTAAAGAACTGAGAGATTGAACATAGATAACTCATGCATGTGTGAAATGAGAGTTACTGAGTTGAGATTGGAGTTCAAGGGTAGTGTACTATCAATTGTATAATCATCCAATTTGTACAAGTGGTGCATGCGGTCAGAGAAATTCCCTAGATGGGTTATGCAGAATTGGATGGGGATTTCCCTAATTAATAGGGGATAATTACCCAAGGAAACAATGCAAGGAAATAGGGATATGGGTAGGCAGAAAATTGGCTAAGTATTGGCCTAGGCTTGTCTAGGAAGTAGTGAGATAGATAGAGATAGTGCATATGTTTCTCAGGCTTAAGAAAAACATTGTAATCTTCTCATATTTTCTCACTAATGAAATATACTGATAGCAGGGTTTTTAACTGTGGCTTTCCCCAGGAAATCATTGTGTAATGTGTTGATTGAATTCTTTCTTTTGTATGCTTCGTGATTTCACGATCATTTAAATTGGTTTCCGCAATTAGTAGAGTAGATTCAAGTCTATTTTTTTAGCAAATTACAATTAGCAGTTTGAATCTACAAGGAATTTCTACATGGTATCAAAGCTAGAATCACTATAGAATAGAAGAATAGGAGTTTGATTTGTGCAGGTGAGTTCAAATTGAAGATCTATTCTCCAGGACTAGCAACATGATCAGGATGTCGTTCTATGGATTGAGACTTGAATATTCCCTTGAGGGAAACTCAAATTACATAGCTTGGAAGGACATGATGGAAGCAGTGTTGGAAGAAAATAAGCTGAAGGAGTTCATAAACAATGATATTCCTAAGCCTCCATCAACCGATTCTGAAGATCCGATGACCTAGAAGAAGAATGTAGAAAAGGCGAAAATGATTCTACTCGAAGGAGTTCAAGATCATATTGTCTCGAACCTCCATGGAAAGGAAAATCCATACACAATGTGGAAGTACTTGGAAAACTTGTTTCAGAACAACAATTACCATAGGAAGCTAGCACTAAAGGACAAGCTCAGGAAAATCAAGATGGAGAAGGGCAATACAATACCAAAGTACTTGACCAAGTTCACCCAATGTCGGGACGAGATTGGAAGTGTTGGTGTAACAATTTCCGAAGATTATTTGGCCAGCATAGCACTTCTAGGCCTTCTCAAGAGCTCGAAAAACTACCAGGATTCAGGAAATGGGAGGGAGAAGCTACCAAAATGGGAGCGTTTGTGTTCTGACTTGGTGCAAGAAGAGATTCAACGAAACACCAGATATGGATCCTCATCAAAGCATGATGATGAGGAGAATTGTGCCTTGTCTAGAAAGAAAAATAAAGGGAATGGGAAGTCTTCCCATTCCAAATCAAATTCTAGTCAGAAATTGAAGAAGAAGGACTTGTCAAAGATTAAATGTTTTCACTGTCACAAGCTAGGACACTATGCCATGAAGAGTTAGCAGAAGGAGGCCGACAAGAAGCCCTCAAGAGGAGTGACATGTGAAGCTCTTGCTTCATAATTTGAGTTGGATTTCACCCTCATCATATGCATGGTGTCATCAGTGATGGGTAGTGTGTGGTACCTGAATAGTGGAGCCTCATTCCATATGATCGACAACAAAGAGTTCTTGAGCGACTTGGAGGAGAAGGACCTCCAGATGCACATCGAGATGGGAGATGATGGAAGGTATAGCATGACTGACATTGGTACTATTAATTTTCAGAGGGATTCTAGTTCTCCTCTCACATTAAAATATGTCATGTATGTTCCTAGTTTGAAGAAGAATTTAGTTTCAGTTTCTATGTTGGAAGACCGTGGCTACGATGTGATTTTTAGCAAAGGAAAGGCATTCCTTCATCACATAGCCACGGGACAGGTGAAGAAGATCGGGTTCGGGTAAAGAACCTATACAAATTGGATGTAGAAGATTGTGATGCTTTGAGCACAAAAGTAGAGAAGGTGCATGTTGGCTTGAGGGGTCCTGACCCAGGTTCGGAGGTTAAGGTTTGCCAACAAACCCCTATAATACTAGCCATTTCAGCAGTGACCTTCTTGCGCAGGCTAAAGTCTCACCCGAAGTTGTATGGGAGGGTGTTGGAACCAGGTTTCCGCACCCTGGGAGAGGGTAGGTAAGTCAGGAAAAGCTGCGTTCGACTTCCAAAATATCAGAACACATATTACAGAACCCAGATCTATCGGTCCATTCGCATCCACATGCGCAATACCATTTATAATCACAGTAAACAACAGATACATGACAATAAATCAGCTATTGTAGCTATTCTTGCATAAAGTATAACAAACAGATTTAGATCAATTGTCAACGCAACATAAGAAAATAACACAGTTACTTTCGGAGCTCAATATAACATAACAGATATCATAAAGTCACATTAACAGATTCAGATATTGCAAAAACCTTCCTCTTTCATTAATCCTTCAGATCCCTTTATAATACCCAAAACCCAACCTGCGCACACAGTAGCAGGGTCCGCACATAGCAGGATTGAGGATCTTCGCGCACACAGCCAGTAGGAGTCCTTTCCCCAAAAACCCAAAACAAATCTACTAATTCACGATTTGCACCAATATTAGTTCATGGCCTCTCTTACAACTCAAAAAGGTTCAACTACTTATACTACTTTAGCCTACACGTCCAATGGTCTGCAAATTGTGGTTTGCGGACTCTTGGTCTACCCTTGACCCATTTAAAATGCATTAGGGGCTTTGACCCACCCCAAAACCCCTGCATTAGACTAAATATAATAAAAAATATACAAAATGGACCAGATTCGCAGCTTTGTAGGAGACCTTGTTCCAACGGTCCCCCAGCACAATCTTGTGACTCGTCTCGAGTCACAGTGGTGGTGGAGTCTCCACGTGCGTGCACAGTGCATTGATGGCTGTGACCAGTGGGGGCAGCACTTCTTGACTTTGAGCAGCAGTGCTTTGCGCAATATTGACAAGCTTCTATGATGTCGATCCCTCTGTCACAGCTGTGACACTCTCTAGTGTCTGGTTTATTTGTTTCACAGCAACATGAACATCCTGTGAGAGTTGGAGGGCTGCGGCAGCCCAAGGCTTCAAGTGTTCTCCGATAACATGCTTCTTATGGCGGAGATCCTTGATCTCATATTGGAGGGTATTTTTGGTCCTCAAAAGCGCCAATTGCTATGTAGGAACCAAGGTGGGTAATGTAACCTCGATCTGCTCGAAAGCTTCCTCCTTCTGCCACAAGTCCTGATTTATTTTCCAAAGGACCGGATTGCGCTGGACCTTGGTCCAGAGCTGCATGGCGGTCTCTAATAACTGGGCGCCCTGAGAAATCTGTCTTGTAATGGTGTTTGTAGTTGCGGTTACTAGCGCAGCATGCTGGGCTCGTACCTTCGGGGGTGTTTCGGGCTGCAATTTGGCCTGTAAGTCAGTGATTTGTTGCTCCAACTGTGTCTTAATGACCTGCATTTATGGCCTGGAAGCCTTCAACCCCGCGACCAATCCTTCCACTTTAGCTCGGGGGGTGGCTGCAACCCAGATATCTTTTGTAACCTCTGTGTAGAGCTAGTGGATCAAAGTTTCGAGCTTTGCTTGTTGCGCGACAGCAAGGAGTACTTCTGCGTTCTGATGTGCGATGGTCTATTCGGCCATACCAAGTTGTTGGTGTACTTGCTGGTCCCGATGGTGAATCTCCTGAAACACAACGGTGTGGAGACCTTGTAATGCTTCATGTGGTAGCTTGGAAAGATTCAACTACACCTCTGCACCTTCTTGGAGTTGAATTTCCTGGTCTGGTGAACTGATCACAAGGGCGGCGCTAGGTAAGGGACAGAGACGACTTTCTTCTATGGATAGCACTGTACTACTAGATGCCAAGGGAATCTGTCCCTGAACCATGTTGGTCTGTCGCATGTCTATCTTTATCTGCAAGGTTTGAAGCTCTGCCTGGATGACGTTGATCGCAACCTTCTGGTGTTCTTCTAAAGCTACCCATTTTCTTCTGTGGCTAGTGTGACGACATCTGCGATTTGTTCGAGATATTCGTCTGTCAACGTAACTGTCTCATCTCGTTCCTTCCACTAGGTGCGCTACTCCTTTCAGGGTCCCTTGACAGGCTCGCCTATTTTCTTTGTACCTCCGAAATTTACTTCCTCCGTGCCCAGCTGTGAGTTGACCTGGGTTTTAGCCTCGGTGTTCTTCGTGGTGTTCTGCTTTGGCTGCGTGTCATTTTTCATGGTTGCGCCTGAGTCTTTCCTTGTGCTTCTAGTCTCCTTGATGATAATAGGTGGGAGTACCTGCGTTGTGCTAGTACCTGCGGTGCCCCTTGCGCTGGATTTGAAGCCTATCTTCCAGGCGGGAGGCCATAGCGCAATCAAATTGTCAATTTCCTCGTCTGATACCATATAAGGAAGTGACATCCAGGTTTTATCCTTGTGGCTATGGATCTAAATGTTGTGCGTGGTAACCTGGAATGCTGTGATACTTTTGTATTTGTCATATATTGTGGGGGATAGCCGAGGTCGAGAATTGATGGCTGCGGCCACGCTACTCTGGAAGAGGACCCAGAAGACTTGGTTATCTTCTATGTGCTATGCCTCCTCGGAATCCCACAAATGGGCATATCGAGCCCCTTCGCACATATCTGGAGGGAGCTCGGGGAGGACCGATTCCGCAGGGGTTTCCCAGGCAAGAAGGGCTATAAGAAACAGTAGCCAGGCATAGGAAAAGGCTCTTCCCTGCTCTTGAGATTCGCAGACGTTGGTTAAGAACTCGTCGCATAAGTATTGGGCCTAATTGAGGCAGACCCCCTTCGCACACTAACCGGCTAGCCGAATGACATAGGCAGGGACGGTTGCGACCTAGCACTTTCGCATTAGCTTGCAAGCTAGTAATATGGTACCCATCTGCGTAGCTGGGTCGTTGATGGATTTGATGATGAAGCCCCGCGTATTCCTTTCCACATGGTAGGTCTTACGCACATATTCAGCAGTGTCCCCTTCATATTTCTTGTCCAGACGCTGTAGAGGGTGTGGCCCATTCATGGGAAGGCCTGTGATTCTGTGAACCAACACAACATCTATGGGAACCCTGTCCCGAGTCCATAGGCAACCATTGTGAATTAAGGCGAGTAGCTGGCGGCCCAGCCTATCCGTGACATTGTAATGGCCAAATTAGGGCATACGCAGCAGGTTCCAGAGCCCGGATTTGGCCAATTCGCTTACCTAGTGATGAGGAACGACTGTGACCCCATCATCCACACAAATCGTGTCGAAGTAACACGCAGGGGCCAACTCAGGGAAGGCTTCATAATTCACCAAGTCATGATCGTCAAACTTAACCTCATGGAGCTTCCCACAGGGGTCACTCAAGATAGGGACCTCTCCTGGGGTTAGCGGCGTCTGTAGATAGGTAACCAGGCCATCGAGGTTATTTGGTGTGCATGTCAAGGGCTTGTGCGGGCGGATGAAGGGAGGTAACTAGTTGATCAGATTGGGAGGCAGGGCTTCTTCCTGCGCAGCCTGAGTCTAAGGCGTTGCTCATGGGGATTTGACATGACTTGGGAAGGTCCTAGGCTTCCCTGAAGCCCATTTCACAGCTTTGGGGGGCTTTTTTGAGCCCTGTGCCTACTCTTTTCCCTTCCTTGTGACCGACGTTGAGAGAAATTGTCCCTCCTCAGACCTAATCTCCATTAATTCCTCAACTTCTGGGGTAGTAGGTGCCGAGGGCTTAGTTGGGTTAGTGGCTGTCATCCTAGCGTGGAAAATGAATCCTGACTCTGGGTGGCTACTGTCAGAAGGGGGAGGTTGATCCTACATGAAAGGGATAGTGTAGACTCGGAAAATCTTACAGCTCAAGCTCGCTCGAGATAAAGAGGATAAGTAAAAGCTATGTAAGTGAGACAGAACCCTTGTCTGAGCTATCCATCCCTTTTTATAGTTCCTGTGGGCATCCAAAGGTAGGGTAAACTTGACCTTTAACTTATCATCATTTAAACAGTAAAAAATCCTAAAAATATTCCCCATTAAATGCCAGCGGCCCGCTCCTTCTAACGGAAAATTTTGCTTTTTACCAAATGTGATTGTGCCAATAGCTAGTTTTTGCACCTCCTGTGCACTTGGCATACCTGCTATGCTTGGGTTAAACACCTGTGCCTCCTGCGCATCTTCCCCCAACACAAGATTAATCCATAAGTACTTCAAAACCAAAGAAATGTTTACCCAACGTGTGTCATCCCAACAGAACCAGGCCGCCTTCGTAAGAAAATATTTCAGCGGTGTTGTGATCGCTGTATACCTCCGAACGAACTTTCTATAATAACCCGCATGGCCGAGAAGTGACCGTAGCTGTCCCCTTGTTTTGGGAGTTGCCAGATATATGATATTCGCACCGCCAATTTTAGCCAACATGGGGTGTGTCTTAATGCTACCCATTCGCAGCCTGAGTAGTTTGGTAACCGTGCGCACCTCGTTCGATTCTGAGTCAGAAACATCTCGCGGATCATTCTTAAATTATTTTGGGGCTAGGCTGCAGTATTTGATCATGCTTGGTACCCGCGGTTCCCAAGTAGGCATTTCAGGTGCAACACACAGGTGTGATTCACCCCATGCTACAGTGTAAATGTCCTGCAGAGCTGCATCAAGTGCCTCTGTCCCGCCTATTAACTCAAATGTTCCCAGAAATTCATCCTGAAAAGTCTCCCAGTGGCGGGTGCGCTAATGGAGCTCTGCATCTAAGTACCATGCAGTGGGAAATGGTCCCATGGCATGAATAAGCAGATGAACCCACTCTTGGGTAGTTATGTCGCACCATTGTTCTGTCCAAGCGAACAGATATTTGCGTGGATCTTCGGGTCCAAGGAATGTTTTGATTCGTACGTCAGTTGGGGCCTCAAATCGTAGGATCATCATATTCTGACACTCCTCCCAATCCTAGAGCACCTCCTCATGCATCACCCACTATCTCGCAGGTGATCCACACATGGCCAGCTTACAGGCCCATAGCCTTCTTTCTTTGGGGAAATCGGCTTTAAATGCTCATAAAAAGTCCCCAACATTACCAAAACCATCAAAATAAGGTAGATATCTTACCTCTGAGGAGAGGCAGCGAAAGTAATTTTTGATCTGAATCATCGCAATGCAGAGACATCATGTAACCAATTTTTCCAATTATCTATCTCCTCATTATAATCGGAGAAACATTCACTGTCCTTTTCCCAGCAGAGTACTCCCTCTACCATGGGGTTGATCCAATCTTCATCTCGCGCAGTCAACTTATAGATGTGATCCACATCTTCTTCGTCACGCACTGGTTCTGTGTTTCGTTCGCCTTCCGCAGGATCTAATGGTACTATTACCCTTGTACCATTATTTTCTAATACCATGCTTCTCTTCTTTAGGTTAATGATTTCCCCCATATCGATGGCCCAATCGAAGCCTAGGAGTGCAGGGTAGGGGTCCGCATCTTCTACAATCTAAATTACTTCAAAATCAGCCTGGACCTTGACCCCTGCGATATCCACCACGATCTTTGATAGTCTCCCCAAGGGTATGATATTCGGTTGATTGTCCATACACAGCTGGATAGTGGACCATTCCAACTTAGGTTCCCCCATTCATTGCCAAGTCTGTTTAGGTAATAAATTCACATCTGACCCTAGGTCCAAAATAACCTGATCCATCTCATAATCACTGATATGCGCAGTCAACCGCATCTCCCTACCAGTGCGTTTCTTATATCTATAGAGTTTGTGTATGTCATTGACTTCCATGGTGAGGCTAGGTCGTGTTGCGCAACTATCTATTAATTCCTGAATATTTTCCATAGCCTTTGGGTTGCGCAGCAGCTTCATACATGCTTGTAAAAAGGGTTTGACCTCCTCATCTGCCTTGAGGTCTTCAGGCGGCAACAAAGTAGATGCCTCTGCCTCAAAAAAGTCTTTGCGAGTTGCGAAAAATGTTTTTTTCTCCTTTTTTAGATTCAAACCTTCTTGTTTGATAACTGCTTGTCGGATCAGAGGCTCGGTTGCAGTATTCTCCCCAGGCACCCCGGTGGTCATCCCACTACGTGTTACGAAATTTATACTTGGATCTTTGTCCCACAGTTCAGCCTTAACCCTCTGAATATTCTGTGTAGGTGTCGGCTGTTTCTCCTGCATATTTTCTATCAAGATTTGACAATATTCAATTGCATGGTCCAGCTGTCTACAATACCTACAAGACTTCCTTTCAGGGTTTGGGAAGTCCCTGGAAAAGTGTCCTACTTATCCACAATTATAAAAGATTAGTTGCCTCATCCCCGACCTATGCTTCCACCTCTTCCGCCTCCCCTGCCCTTGGCTGGGGAGCCCCCTGCGCTCGAGAGGGATCTTGGTGAGGACGTATCCGACTGTACCCTATAGAGGTTTCCTCGATCGATCATCAAATCATATGTCCGATAGTTTTATTCATCATGTCCCACCGACTTGCAGAACCTGCACCATTGCTGCTTTACTTCTGAGATGTACGCAGCAAGGCGGGAACAATGGGTTGTGTCGTGCAGCCTTGCAACACGAAAATCATCGCATCATAGTGCTGGCCCACTTGGTCCTGCAACTTCCCTAGGGTGCAACAGACTAGGTCTCCCGGCCTCCTCTTTTAGGGCTAGCCTCTATTCCTCGCTCCTTTCGCAGATTCTAGATCTCCATGTGCATCGCCTCCAGTTGTCCTTGGATTTGCTGGACGCCTAGCTAGGTATCATCTTTGGGTGCAACTTATAACTTCATAGTGACCTCCAGGGATTTTTCCGGTGATTCGAAAGTTTGGTGACCCATAGGTATGCATAGGTGAGGTAGTAGCATAGAAATGAACCATTCCATGTGCTGTCTGTCATCATACTAAAATCATCCTTCTCTGATCACCTTATTCAGTCGTTGATCGGCCTCCCACACAGACACAAAAGGCCCTTGCTTGAAATCCTTTAGATCGACCACTATTTGAGAATAGGATTTAGGCTTCTTGAACTGTTGTTTCAAGGCATTCTTGATCTCTTCAATGGTTGTTTGCATGCTGTCCGATGTATCCCATGTACCAATCCAAAACTCTTCCTTCGGAGGCAAGGGACAACTGTGCCCTCTTCACTGCATCACTAGCTACGTTCTGCATAGTCCATACCGATTCTGTGACAAACCAGAACTTATCCATGTCTTCATCTCCCACACCCTTAAAGGTAGGCAACTTCATGTGCGCAACCATGTCGTCTTCTTGTGGTGGAGGTGTAGGTGAATTCTTACCCCTACGCTGGTTTGAAAGTGGTGTGGCTGGAGGACTCTGCACAGCTGCTTCTCTTACCGGGCTGTAGACAGATTTACCTGCTTCTCGGTTGGTTCGATATCATTTTCCACCTCGCGTCGTACTCTCGTCCAGATCATAGGTCATTCATTCGGTATAGCTACACAGAATACTTTTTTCGCACAACAATATCTTAATTAGCAATTGTAAAGTCTTCAGAAACTTAACCCTGAATCCTTTGAAGAATATCCATTCTACTTCAGAGTAGGAGACGAACTGATCAATGGAAAATTCAGTCACAAATCCTCCCATCACGCTATCCACCCAGTGGTCCACCATGCGAGTGATGGTGTTATCAGTTTTTTCTAACTGCTAGATCAGTTTTGGGGTCCACTGTGTGACTCGCTCGTCCTTACAACACTTCTGAAATTCTACCAACCTTGAGAGCCACTCTTGGAGCTTGATCACAATGGTTACAAAGAATATCTCGTAGATCTTCGTGAAAATATACTCATTTTTCTACTTTTCGGTGGTCAACCTCTTACTGCGGTTTTATTTTACTGCGAATTCCTGAATTTGCTACTCGAACCATTAATCAATTTCTTTTCTTTCAGGTTTCCCATACGACCTTGGCATTACTCGATCCCTCTCTCAAAATGCTCCTAGTCCCGGCTACGGAACCATTTGTTGGCTCGAAGGGTCCTGACCCAGGTTCGGAGGTTAAGGTTTGCCAACAAACCCCTATAATACTAGCCCTTTCGGCAGTGACCTGCTTGCACAGGCCAAAGTCTCACCCGAAACAGTATGGAAGGGTGCTGGAACCAGGTTTCCGCACCCTGGGAGAGGGAAGGTAAGTTAGGCAGAGCTGCGTTCGACTTCCCAAATATCAGATCGCATATTACAGAACCTGAATCTATCGGTCCCTTCACATCCACGCGCATAATACCACTTATAATCATAGTAAACAACAAATACAGGACAATAAAGCAACTATCGTAGCTATTCTTGCATAAATTATACTAAACAGATTCAGATCAATTGTCAACGCAACATAAGAAAATAACACAATTACTTTCAGAGCTCAATATAACATAACAGATATCATAGAGTCACATTAACAGATTCAGATATTCCAACAACCTTCCACTTTCATTAATCCTTCAGATCCTTTTACAATACCCAAAACCCAACCTGTGCACACAGCAGTAGGGTCCGCACATAGCAGGACTGAGGATCTCCGCGCACACAGCTAATAGGAGTCCTTTCCCCAAAAACCCAAAACAGATCTACTAATTCACGATTTGCACCAATCTTAGTTCATGGCCTCTCTTACAACTCAAAAAGGTTCAACTACTTATACTACTTTAGCCTACGCATCCAATGGTCCATAAACCATCGTTTGTGGACTCTTGGTCTACCCTTGACCCATTTACAATGCATTAGGGGCTTTGACCCACCCTAAAACACCCGTGTTAGAATAAATATAATAAAAAATATATAAAATGGACCAGATTCGCGGCTTTGTAGGAGACCTTGTTCCAACAGTGTAGAGTCGAGACATCAGTGAGTTATGGCATAGAATATTGGGCTATCTACACCACAGAGCTTCGAATATCATGCAACAAATTTGTATAGGACTTCCCAAGGGTGAACTTGAGCACATGATACATGTAAAGGGTGTACATTAGGGAAGTACACCAAATCCACCTTTCATGATAAGGAAAATCGAGCGTAAGCGATCCTTGAAAGAGTTCACTCAGATGTGTGTGGACCGTTATCAACAACCTCCATGACCAAGCACAAGAATTATGCGATTTTTGTAGATGATCTCTCATGCAAGTGTTGGATATTCTTCATGCATTGAAAGAAAGACAAGACATTCTCAAAACTTTGTGAGCTCAAATAACTTATTGAGAAAGACACACGACGAAAAGTGAAGGCTCCCAGGAGTGACAGCAATGGAGAATATGTGTTGAATGAGTTCAAGAACTTTTGTGCCTCAGAAGGAATTCAACGAGAATTAATATCACCTCATAACCCATAACATAATGGGGTTATAGAAAGGAAGAACAAAAGCATTATGGGAGCTGCACGGTAAATGTTGCATGATCAGGGATGAGTACACTAGAAGAAGATTTTTTCGGCAAGAAACCAAATGTGGTGAACTTCATAATATTTGGTTAATCAGTGTACTGTCATGTTTCCAAGGATGCACAGAAAAATCTAGAACCAACAACTGAGTTGGGCATGTTTATGGGGTACACTAATACACCTCACAACTATCAGGTGTACCTTCCATCTCATACGATGACAGTGGTTCGTATAGATGTGAAATTCGATGAATAGAAGGCCATGTGAATTTCCCTTGAGAGGGAGCTTCAGTTTCATGTAGATGAGGAGCTTTTAGCTCCAAAAGAAGAACCTCAGAATGATGTGGACCAGCAACATGGAGAGGAGAAGAGAGTGGAAGAACCCAATCATGAAAAGACATCTAGAGATGGAAGTAAGCGCACCATATAGGCCGATAGGTTGATGCATGATGCTAGAGAGAATATGGGAGCAGGCACATCACATCATAGGCAGAGGAGTTCACCAAATCGGTACACTAGATACATGGATATTATGAGTGAGAGTGTAGAGATTGAGCCATCCCGATTCGAGGAAGAAATCTAATAAATTGTATGGGTTGATTCCATGGTAGAGGAGTGCTACTCCATTATTAGGAAAAACGCATGGGAATTTTTCCCAAGACTAGAGGATAAGTCAGTTGTAGGATCCAGGTGGATCTACAAGGTGAAGCAAGCAACAGATGGAAGTGTCAAGAAACACAAGGCCAAATTTGTGGCCAAGGTGTTCTCTTAGGTAGAGGGAATAGATTACGAGGAGACCTTTGCTCCAGTAGAAAGGTACTCTTCAATCCGATCTATTCTAGCACTTTCAACGCAAATGGGATGGAAGATACATCAGATGGATGTAAATACAACTTTTCTCAACAGAGTGATTGAGGAAGAGGTGTACATAGAGCAACCAAAAGGATTTTATACCTTCGATAAAGAGTTTCATGTGTTCAGACTCAAGCGAGCGCTGTATGGATTGAAACAAGCACTCCATGCTTGGTACACTAGGATTGGAAACTATTTCACTGGGTTGGGATTCACCAAAAGTGAAGGAGATGGAAACCTTTACCATATTGTGGTTGAAAAAAAAATATTGATTATAGTATTATATGTTGATGATTTAATTCTAACAGGTGATGAGAAGCTGATAAAATATTCCAAATAAGAGTTGGCAAGATAATTCAAGATGAAAGACATGGGGCTCTTGCATTATTTCTTTGGTTTAGAAATGTGGAAAAGAGATGGTGAACTATTTCTCTCTTGGGGAAAGTAAGCCAAAGAGATACTAGAGCAGTTTCACATGGAGAGTAAAAAACCCATGGAGACTCCTTTAGCAGGGAATGTGATCAAGAGATCAAGTCTTATGCTCAGAAATGAAAGTACTTGAAATAGGTCCAAACTTAAGTGACCAAAAAGGTCTTGTTGTTGCGATTTTGGCACCGCAAATAGTTTGAAAAACCGACATTGTATGAAGGAGTTATCGTAGTTTTAAAAGTTCAGTAAACAGTAAAAAATGGACTTTGATCAAGTTTGACGTGGCATTTTGGGAAATTAAAAAAAAAATATTGTAGGAAAAATTCTTGGAATATTCCCCAAAATATTCTGTTTTGACCAATCAGGTCTTGACAAGTGGCAATCAGAGATTTGACAGTTTGTTGACTTTTTATATTTGGGCCAATGAAACACTGCCATTTGGCAGGCCCAGAGGCCGCCACATGGCCCAGGTATGGTCTTATAAAATTTTTGGAGCCGACGGGAATCGAACAACCAACACTTCACATAATAGCCTCGTGCTTTACCATCTCATCTATATGGTAGTTCTTAACATGTTATGGTCTCGACATGTATTTGTAGTTTAATGGGTTAAGCAATGGGGAAGCGGAGGGGCCAACCCCTCCCATGAGACCGCGGCCGCAAATCCAAGGGCCAACCTGACAACAAGCAGTTAATGTCACAGTTATCACTCCAAGTGATATAACACATGCCGGGGTTAATGCAGCAGTTAACGGATTTAGTTTGGATAAGACCGCGCGGGTTCTATGGAGACATGTGATCGGATATATCCACGTGGTTTAATTAAAACCATAACTTGCCACCAAACAACGGATAGACCGCGGGGTTAGTGGCCATGTGGCCACCCCCAATGGTTAGCATTAATGTTAACAATTATTCTGGCGGTCTTTTTGGAGCGGGCACGCCAATTTGGAAAAAGCTCCAGTTTAACTACAGTTAACTGCCTGTCTCCACATTTTGTGGAGCTTTTCTAGCTGTCATTGGGGAAAATGCATTGGGAGGTCAATTTTTGACCAATTTTGGTGAAAAAAGAGTCTACCTAGACTAATTTGAGCATTCTGAAGCCATTGGTATAGATAAATCACCCATTAGAGGCCTAAAAACATATGTAGTTTACAATTTTGAGCATAATGACAAAGAGGGACATGCCATTGGGCGCTGGACCAGCAGATGTAGCCCAGGAGGGGTGAACTTCTTCATCATGCCTACTGTGTAAAAATGATGTGTGAATGTTTTTCTCTGTTATGCACTATGTTTCAGTGGTTTTAAGGCTTATTTACATGCTTAAAGTTCACTAATTCATATAATTTTCATGGTTAAAACTATATTCCTTAAGAAAACTTATGGAGACAATTTGTACATGTTTAAATAACTAAAAGGACACTTAGCACAATAGAACTAATACACTCCTTTCAGATCAAGTTTGTATCAGAGCTAGAGTTTTTGTCTCTGGTGTTTTTATGTGCAAGGATTTGTTAACTGTTTGCAAGGGTTTTCATGCTTACTAGGCTCACGCTTAAGAGAGGAGACAGAAATTGGTGGAAGAAAGAGGTTCTCAAAGTGAGCCACAATAAAGGAGAACAAGATTGCCACATTCTCCACCACCTATTTCACCTCCAAGAGAAGCAGAAGTAGCATCAATCATGCCTCCAGGAGAAGAAGAAACCCATGAAGAGTTGGATCCCAAAGCGGAAGAAAGAGTGTTCAGGAAAGCATTCCTTAACATGACTGAAATGGTGAGAGTCCTTTATCAAGAAAGGAATGAAAGACAAGAAGGAGAAGGATCCAAACTTCACAAGGAAGGTCAGGGATCATCAGACGGTCACAATGATGAAGACAAATCAAAGAAGGGAAATGGAGGAAATGGGGACAGTGGAAAGTCACCATCTTCACCCTCATCTTCATCATCCTCTACTTCATCTTCAGTACACCAGTCACAAAAGTCAAAGAACACTGGTAAAAGTCCTTTTCTAAAAATTGATGTTAAGTTTGAATTTCCAATGTTTAGTCGTAAAGTCAATGCAGAAAAGCTTGATAATTGGATTAGGCAATTGGAGGTTTATTTGAGAATTCAGAACCTTCATGATGATGACATCAAAATCCAACTAGCTTCATTGAGAATGGAAGGTGCAACACTTTTTTGGTGGGAAGCCAAGACAAAGGAGGAGATCAAGAAATATGATAAGATTATTTTATCATGGATTGATTTCATTTCTGCAATAAAACAACAGTTTTATCCATTAGCTCACATGCAGAAAGTGATAATGAACTGGAAAAATTTTAAACAATTAAAAGGACAAAATGTTCAAGTGTATACTCAAGAATTTAGAAGAAGAGCTCTTTTACTAGGAGTAGATTTGCATAGCCAAGACACTTTTCTCAAGTATATAGGGGGTTTACGTACCTACCTAAGACATACAATCCTCATGTTTAACCCTACAAGCTTAGATGAAGTTTGTGTTCAAGCCACACATTTAGAGGCAAGGGGAAAACAAAATTTAGATGAGAATGGGAAAAATGAGTTTAAAGGCAAATGGAAGAAAAAGAGAAATTCAAATACTAGAAAAGAGAAGGGAAAATTATTTTGCAAACACTTTTCTAAAACTAGCCATGATGAGGACCATTGTTGGAAACTTCATCCAGAGTTGAAACCAGAAAGTTTGAAGGCCAAAGAGAAAGCCAAGGAGAAAGGAAAAACCGTTGCAATAGCTGAACAAAACCTAGGGTCAGATTCAAGAGATGAAACAAAAATCATAGTTATGGGACTAAAGAACTTTAAGGGAAAAGAGATTGAAATTAAATCCAGTTCTAGTATATCTAACTGTCACATAGAAGCTCCAAGTGAAGAAAAGAGAATTGAACTGTTTCATGTGAGGGTCATTTCCAAACATACCAAGGTTGACAAATTGTTTGACAGTGGGTCAAAAGAAAATTTAATCTCTGAAGACTTGGTCAAGAAACTTAATCTTGAGACCATTCCACATCCGAAACCATATCCACTTGGTTGGATTTGTAAGGATGCAAATTTACAGGTTTAAAAGAAGTGCATGTTGCGCTTTGCAATAACTGCATATTTCATTAACATGGTTGAATTAGATGTTGTTTCACTTGATATAACAGGTATGGTGTTGGGCAGTCCTTACTTGTATTACAAGAAAGTGATCTTTCATTGCCATGAGAACAAATTCCATTTATTCAAAGATGGCAAGGAGTACATTGTGAGAGCTCATCGCAAAAAACTAGACACTTCTTTAGTTAATGCAGAGCAGATGAAGAAGCTCGCCAATTCAAGTCAAAACTTGACATTGATGATGATTAAACAAAGACAAGTTTTACATAATCCTTTCCATGCAAATACTGATGTATATAATGAGTTGTTTCAGTTTGAAAGCAGGTTGTCTTTGAAAGAGGATAACAAACAGTTGCAGTAACCGACATTGGTGTTGAACGGTGCTGAAAACAAAGTGTCAGTGCAAGAAGTTTCAAAGGTCCAAGAGAGGGTAAAGCAACTTGAAAAAGAAGGCACATGATTCATAAAATTTCATTGCTGGTTTCAGAAAGGCATGGTACAATGGCGAAGAAAATTGGTCAAGAATCGACACAAGTTCAAGGCTAATTCAACAAAAAATATTCATAAGGACAGGATGCAAGGTGAGAGTAATTCCAAGTTTCCTTTGATTATAGACCAATGTAGAAATGGGATGGTTACTACAAAGTTAAATTTTTGTTCTGCAATTTTAGTAAATGTGCAGCATGAAAATGTCAAAAACAACAATGGTTGGTCAGTGGAATCAAGGAAAAATTTGTCGTTTCATGATGTTGGGAGTGGAGCCTGATTATCTTATTTATTTTGTATCATAGCGTTGGACCCCTGTACCTTAATGGGGCGGCAACACCACCCGAAATTAAACATAGCTTGGGGGTCTAGGAGGGGCTGTGACTTTATGGAGCCCCCCCCTTGCGGGGGGTTTCGGGGGCAATGCCCCCGAAGCTAAAAACAGATGTAAAATTGCCTTGTAAAAGTATAGTAATTTCTAGTCAATCTGGGCCGTTCATTAGGCAGATGATCTGACGGTAGAAGTTATGTTTATTTTAGGGTTTTTTTCCCTAGAAGGCAACCCCTCTCTTGTATGAGGGTATTGTATTACGGCTGTGTATTGTATGTGTATTCTCGGAGTGAGAAATAGATAGGGAGACTGTGAGAGAGAACAAAGGATCTTACAACGGATCTGCTGTAGGTTGTGTCTCTTCATTTTGCTGGATAATAGAAAGGAAGGACTGGCTGTTCAAGGTGGATGTAGCCCAAACTGGGTGAACCACGTATATTTGTGTCTCTCTGGTTTTATGTGTTTTGTGTGCTTGTGTTTTCCGCATATTTTATGTGTTTCATTGCTTTGCAATATTTAATTTACTAACACATGAAACGCTCCAATTAATGAAATTAGGGAAATTTTAGTGGATAAAGGTTGGAAGAGTGGGGAAAAATTCTCCTCATCTTCATGTTCAATAGTCTAGAGAGATTTTGGGGTCCAAAAGTTTCCCAGTGGGGAGGTGTGATCAGGAGATCAAGTCTTATGCTAAAAAATGAAAGTGCTCGAAATAGGTCCGAACCTGAGCGACCAGAAAGGTCTCGTCGTTGTGATTCTGGTGCCATGAACATTTCGAAAAACTGACATCGTATGAAGGAGTTATCGTGGTTTGAAAAGTCCAGTAAACTGCAAAAACTGGACTTTGATCAAGTTTGACTTGGAATTTTGGGGAATTAAAAAAATAATATTCCAAGGAATATTCCTCAAAATATTCCCCAAAATATTCCATTTTGACCAATCAAGTCTTGATAAGTGGCAATTAGATATTTGACAGCTGGTTGGCTTTTATTTTTGGGCCAATGAAACACTTCCACGTGGCAGGCCCGGAGGCCGCCACGTGGCCTAGGTTTGGTCTTATAAAATTTTTGGAACTGGCAGGAATCGAACAGCCAACACTCGCGTAACAGCCTCGCACTTTACCGTCTCATCTATATGGTAGTTCTTAACATGTTATGGTCTTGGCATGTATTTGTCATGTAACGAGTTAAGCAATGGGGAAGCAGAGGGCCTAGCCTGAAGCCCCTCCCATGAGATCGCGACCGAAAATCCAAGAGCCAAACCGAAAACGAACAGTTAACGTCACGATTATCAGTTAAAGTGATATGACACATGGCGGGGTTAACGCAGAAATTAACAGATTCAGTTTGGATAAGACCGTGTGGGTTCTATGGAGACATGTGACCGGATATATCCGCGTGGTTTAATTAAAACCATAACTTCCTACCAAACAACGGATAGACCGTGGGTTTAGCGGCCATGTGGCCACCCCCAATGGTTAGAATTAATGCTAACAATTATTCTAGCGGTATTTTTGGAGCGAGTGCCCAATTTTGGCAAAATCTCCAGTTTAACTGCAGTTAACTTCCTGTCTCCACATTTAGTGGAAATTTTCTAGCTATCATTGGGGAAAATGCATTGGGAAGTCAATTTTTGACCAATTTTGGTGAAACAAGAGTCTACCTAGACTAATTTGAGCATTCTGAAGCCATTGGTATAGAGAAATCAGCCATTAGAGGCCTACAAACATATGTAATTTACAATTTTGAGCATAATGACAAAGAGGGACATGCCATTGGGAGCTGGACCAACAGATGTAGCCCAGGAGGGGTGAACTGCTTCATCATGCCTACTGTGTAAAACTTATGTGTGAATTTTTTTCTCTGTTATGCACTATTTTTCGGTGGTTTTGAGGCTTATTTACATGCTTAAAGTTCACTAATTCATCTAATTTTCATGGTTAAAACTCTCATTCCTTAAGAAAACTTATGGAGACAATTTGTACATGTTTATTTAACTAAAAGGACACTTAGCACAACAGAACTAATACACTCCTTTCAGATCAGAATTGGAGGAAGGAATATGGTACTTTAGGTGAAGTGGTAGAAGCTACCATTTACAAGTAGCTTGTGGGTTCACTTATGTACTTGGTGAACACACGACTGGACATGTGTTATGTAGTTAACCAACTTAGTCAAGCAATGGTTAAGCCAACCAATCTCTATTGGAAGGAAACCAAACATGTGTTGAGATACCTCAAAGGCACCACTCAGTCTGGTCTTTAGTACAGGAAGATAGAGGGAGTGAAGCTGCAAGGCCTCACAGATGCATATTGGGCAGGGAGTCCATCGGACAGGAAGATCACCTCAGGCCTAATCTTCAGTATTGGGTCAACGTCAGTTTATTGGTACAACTAGAAGTAGATATCAATTGCACTCAGTTCAACAGAAGCAGAGTACATGGCCGCTAGTCAAA
This sequence comes from Pinus albicaulis, assembly GCA_034641835.2. Taxonomy (NCBI): domain Eukaryota; kingdom Viridiplantae; phylum Streptophyta; class Pinopsida; order Pinales; family Pinaceae; genus Pinus; species Pinus albicaulis. The sequence continues at coordinate 925,751,466 of CM076581.1, read as the reverse complement.
CATCTTATGAGGCTATTTGGATGAGGAAGATCCTTGTCGGGTTATTTTGTCAGCAGATGGATCCTCTAGTGATTTATTGTGACAACTAGAGTTGCATCAAACTCTCAGTGAATCTGGTTTTTCATGATAGGTCCAAGCATATCGACATCTGGTACCACCATCTCAAATATTGTGTGCAAAGGCAGATCATGATGCTAGAGTACATTCCTACAGAGGAACAAGATGTAAACATCTTGACGAAAGCATGGTCAAGATGAAAATTCGAGTTCCATAGAGGAAGGATCAGGGTATCTGATAATCCCTTCCTTGCTGAGAGGGAGTGTTGAAAAGAACACTAAGAAAGATTCTAATTTAATTTTCCCTTGAATTAAATTAGAAAAAAATTGTAATTCCACATTACATGACAACTTGTACGAGTTAACTAAGTTAGTTTGACTTAGTTGGTTCAGTTAATTTGAGTTGAGGGTCTAATTTGAGTCATGTAGAGTGGATCCTAATTTTTAGGAGTCCTCGTTGAGTTTATTTTGAGTTGTAATTAGTTAACTCAATTTATTTGATTTAAATTCAGTTTAACTAGTTCCAACTGTTGGAGGAACTAATGGAAGGTCAAAGTGTGGAAGTGGAACTTGAACCACACTCAGTGATCAACCAAAGACCTGATAGATAAACCATAAATAGCTCATGCCTGTGTGAACTGAGAGTTACCCAAGTGAGATTGAAGTTCAAGGGCAATGTACTATTAGTTCTATAATCATCCAAATTGTGTAGGTGTTGCATGTTGTTAGAGAAATACCCTAGATGGATTGCGCAATATTGGTTGGGGATTTCCATAATTAATAGGGGCTAATTACCCAAGGAAACAACACACAAAAATATGGATCTAGGAAGACGGAAAATTGACTAAGTATTGGCCTAGGCTTGTCTAGGAAGTAGTGAGACAGATAGAGATAGTGCAGAGGTTTCTCAGGCTTGAGAAATGCATTGTAATATTCTCATATTTTATGACTAATACAATATACAGATAGCAGGGTTTTTAGTTTTGGCTTTCCCTGGGAAATCATTGTGTAATGTGTTGATTGAATTCCTTCTCTTGTATGCTTTGTGATTTTGCAATCGTTTAATTTGGTTTCCGCAATTGGTAGAGTAGATTCAAGTCTTTTTTTTAGAAAATTACAATTAAGAGTTTGAATCTACAAGGAATTTCTACACCAAGAGCATCATAATAGTTTACATAACATATTTACATGCTCTGCGGAGTGAACTACCGTCGAGGACTAAAATGTTTTCTAATTATTGATATAAATAATTGTATGTTTAAAATAAAATGATAATTATTATTATTTAATAAAATAATTTTACTTATTATATGTTAATAAAATTTATGTTTAATTCATTTTTTTATTTAATTTGTTTTTATTATTAAAAAATTGGTATAGAAAATTATCTCGTTATTGCGTTTTTTTGGGTTACAAATTATGAAGATTAATAATGTTAAAAATATTGTATTTTGAACTCATATATATATATATATATATATATTATTTAAGATAAAGTTATTTTATTCCTCTCATTAAATTAAATATAAATATTGTAAATACTTTCTTCTTTAGGAGGGTTTAGGTTTTTCCCAATGTGTAGAGTCTATTCTTATTTTAGCAATATTAATTTTCATTTTTAAGCTAATAACAAAAAAATTATAGTTTTTCTCTTTTATCTTGGGGTTAATGATCACTTTATACTATGTTAGATTTCTCTTATTCTCTATTTCTTTGTGGCACCATCAATTTTCTTTAAATCTAGTTCTCATATTTCTTTTGCTATTGTCAATATTTAAAGAGTGCCCTCCTCCTAAATCCTCTAGTGCATTACCCAATAAACAACATCCTTATGCCATCTTCTCTTAAGCCTCAAGTGATATTGGAATTCAAAAAAATATTACACGAATTTGTATAATTCACGTTAATTATATCGTGTCCATATACATTAGGTATATCATAGCATTAATCTTAATGGGTAAAATTGAAACTATAATAGAAGAAGGAGAATGGGGGTATTGCTCTTAATTTTAAGATTAAAAACTATATAATGATTTTAAATCTACTCAATTTTCCTCCATGTTTCTCTAGAATTGCTACAATCCCAAAATTCATATCCATAAAGGATAAATAGAATAACAAGTGTATTTTAGACATTCTTTTCTCCAAGAACAAGAAATATGCTTCTTTATAGTTGTTGTCAAGAATAAAATAGGGTTTCCACCCTCCATTACTCCTTTTCTTCACTCTATCATTCAATTTGAGCTTGTGATGTAGGTTGAATCCAAGGTATTTGTATGATTTTTCTTCTTCTAAGTAGTTATAGTTATAAGTAAAACCAACGTAGATCCATCTTAACTCTGGAACTATCAAGCGTTGAGGGGGATCAAATCTCTCAAGGTGAAAACATTTTTTTTTTAATGCAAAACTTGAGGAAAGGTTTGAACCTTGAGAGATTTGATCCTTCTCAACGCTTGATAGATCCAGAGTTAAGATAGATATATGATGGTTTAATTATTAGTAATTATTAATAAAAATAATGATTAATTTTATTTTAATTTTAATTTTATATTTATTTTTATGTAATTTGACCGAGTCAAAATGTTTACATAACATAACATAACATTGCAACATCTCTTCCATACTGAGTTGGAGAGCATCTCACAGGATAATTAGGGTAATTAGTTTTAGGAATAACACATGGAAATAAGAGCTCAAGCAAAGGCATAAATTGACTAAGTTTGGGTTAGAGCTTCTTAGTGAGCATAGAGATAGGTTATGCACTTGCATGTTGTTCTCAGTTGAGAAAAGCAATTGTAATACATCTTTATTCATTTGATTAATGCAATAAGGAATTGGGGTTTTTTAGTAGGTTGCTTTCCCCAAAGGAAAATACTTGTTGCATGTGTGTGATTTCTTATTGCATTCTAAAAAAAATTATTCTAAATTTTGAATTAATGTCTATAGAGAAGTAGAGCATGTTTGTGTCTTGTGATTTTGATTAAAACTTCATGAGCAGTTGCAAATATACACCATTATCTCTACATGGTATCAAATCAGGATTCACATTAGAGCAGAAATTTCGAAGTTGTTTCTCAGGAGGTTCGAATTGGAGATCAGTGCAGTAGGATTTCTAGAGAGCTAAGAATATGGCCTTCAATGGATTGAGGTTAGAGTATGCCTTGGAAGGCACTCTAAGTTTGTTGCATGGAAGGATGACATGGAAGCAATATTGGATGACAATGGATTGCTAGAATACATCAAGACAAATGTTGCAAAACCACGTGAAAATGATGCCCAAAACATTTCTTAGTGGAAGAAAGATGTAGCCAAGGTGAGGAGAATAATCTTGGAGGGAGTACGAGATCACATTGTCTCAAATATCCACAGAAAAGAAACTACGTTTGCAATGTGGAAAGCACTGACAAAATTGTTCGAGAATAATAGTGACCAAAGGAAGTTGACGCTTAAGGATAAACTTCAAAGTATCAAGATATAGAAGAATGGAAATATTCTGTAGTATTTGAGTAGGTTCACACAACATCATGATGAAATTGGCAGGGCAGTGTTAATGTCCCTAAAGAATAATTGGCAAGCCTAGCCCTTCTTGGCCTTCCCAAGAGTTGGCATAAATATCAATATTCAGTGAATGGGAGGGAGAAACTACTGAATTGGGAGAATTTATGGTCTGATTTGGTATAGGGGGAAATAAGGCAGAATACCAAAGATGGGAATTCATCCAAGGGTGAGGATGATGAAAAATTTTCATTAGATGGAAAGAAAAAGAAGGGAAAAGGGAAGAAATATCAATCCAAACCAGAATCGAGTAAAGGGGGCAAGAAGAAATATTTTTCCAAAATTAAATGCTTCCATTGTCATGAATTCATGAACTATGTCACGAAGTGTCCGCACAAAAAGGAAAGCAAGAAGACCCCAGGGGGAGAAGAAGGTGAAGCCTTGACTTCACTTTTCAAGCTTGAATTTACCATTATCGCATGCATGTCCAACACAACGATGTGGAGTGTGTAGTACTTGGACTCAGGTGCATCGTTCCACATGAAAAGATGTAGATATTTTTTTAGTGACTTAGAAGAAAAATATTTGCAGATGCACATCGAGATGGGGGATGACAGAAGGTATAACATGACTAGGGTTAGTACAGTCACCTTTTAGAGGTAGTTGGGCTCCCCCATCAGGCTCAAGGATTTCATGTTCGTTCTGGGCCTAAAGAAAAATATCATATCTGTTGTAGTTTTGGAATACTGTGGTTATGTTGTGATCTTCAGCAAAGGAAAGGAATTCCTAAGACACATAGCCATGAGACAGGTGAAGCAGATCAGGGTTCGTGTAAAGAACCCGTATAAGCTAGATGTGGAGGATTGTGCTGCATTAAACACAAAGGAAGAGAAGGTTCAAAGTCGTGATGTCAGTGAAATTTTCCATAAAAGACTTGGCCATTTGCATCATGGTACCATGAAGATCATGCAACAGATAACCACAGGCCTCCCTAAAGGAGCACTTGAGCAACAAGATGTATGCAAAGGATGTACTTTGGGGAAGTGCAAAAAATCCACATTCCATGATTAAGATAACAAAGCACATGCAGTCCTTGAAAGGATCCAATCTGATTTATGTGGACCTTTCTCGATAATCTCCACTTTCAGGCACAAATATTTTTTCATTTTTATTGATGACTTCTCATGGAAGTGATGAATTCTCTTCACGTGGAAGAGGGAGGAGACATTCTACAAGTTTTTAGAGTTCAAGGCACTGGTTGAAAAAGAACCGGAAAGAAGGTGAAGGCTCTCAGGAGCGATAATGGAGGTGAGTACGTGTCAAATGGATATAAAAATTTCTTTGCAAAAGAAGGCATTCAACGAGAGTTGACAACACCCCACAACCCACAACAAAACGAGGTGGATAAGAGAAAGAACTGTAGCATTGTGGGAGTAGCGAGGGCGATGTTGAATGACCAAGCCCTACCTCTACATTTTTTGGATGAGGCATGCAAAAAAATAGTCTATTTGTAGAACCAGTGTCTTCATAAGATTTTAGGCATGATTACACTAAAGGATGATTTCTCGAGGATGAAGCTACATGTGTCACACTTTAGGTTTTTTGGAGCCTTTGTCTACTTCCATGTATCCAAATAATAATGGAAGAAGCTAGAGACGATAACATAATTGGGGGTATTTGTGGGTTACAAAGAAAATCCCCACAACTACCATGTGTACTTTCCATTCCTCAGAATGAAATTTGTGCGAAGGGATGTAAAATTTGATGAGGAGAAAGCGACGTGGTGCTCTCTTGAGAGGGAGATTCAGATCCCACCAGAGGAGGATCTTTTAGCTCCAAAAGAGGAACCTCAAGAAGTTGTGGAGCAGCCAAAAATTGAGGAGTAGAGAGTGGAGACCACCACTCAGGAAAAACCATCCAGAGAAGGAAGAAAAAGGACCAGGGAAGCTAAGATTCTTGAGCAGTATGCGAGGGAGAATGTGGGTGCTCCTTCAAATTTGCATAGGTAGAGAAGGTCACCAGATCGGTACACTGGATACATGGCTCCAATGAATAAGACTTTGGAGACTGATCCATCCTATTTTGAGGAATAAATAGAGAAACCTGTATGGGTTTATGCAATGGTGGAGGAATATAAATCCATTGTATCAGTTTTTGGGAAGTGGTCACAATATTGGCAGATAAATAAGTTGTGGGTTCATGATGGATCATCAAGGTAAAGAAGGCATCGGGCGGAAGCATAGAGAAGTGCAAGGAAAAATTTGTGGTCAAGGGGTACTCTCAAGTTGAATGGATTGACTATGAGGATAATTTTTCTCATGTAGCAAGCTACTCATCCATTATATCAATTCTTACTCTGGCTGCACAGATGGGGTGGAAGATCCACCAGATGGATGTAAAAAGAAATTCCCCAATGGTGTTATTGAGGAGGAGTTGTACATCAAGAAAATAGAAGGATTTGAGACTTTTGATTAGGAGTCTCATGTAAGAATACTCAAGCAATCATTATATGGTCTCAAGCAAGAAACCCGTGCTTAGTACACCAGGATCGATATCTATCTCACTGGTTTTTGATTCACTAAAATTGAAGCGGATACAAACCTCTATCATATCTTGGTAGAAGGTAAATTATTGATTATTGTCTTATATGTTGATGAATTGATTTTAAATTATGATGAACAATTGATTAGATCTTGCAAGGAGGACCTTGAAAGAGAATTTGAAATGAAGGACATGGGTCTCATGCACTACTTCCTCAGATTGGAAGTATAGAAAGGCGATGGGGAACTGTTTGTCTCTCAAGGCAAGTACGAAAATGACATACTAAGATTCCGCATGGAGAGTTGCAAACCCATGGAGATACCTGTGGCAACCAACTGGAGGAAGGGTGATGCCACTTCAGGTGAAGAAGTGGATAATGATATTTACTAACAACTAGTGGGTTCACTGATGTACCTTGTGAAAAAATGATCAAATATGTGCTATGTAGTTAACCAGCTGAGCCAAGTTATGGTTAGGCCAACCAAATTATTTTGGAGGGCAGCTAAGCATGTTCTATGGTACCTTAGAGGCACTACCCAATTTGGAATATGGTACAAATAGATAGAGGTAGTGAAGTTGTGTGGCTTCATAGATGTAGATTGGGTGGGAAGTACATCAGACCAAAAGAGTACATTAGGTGGAATTTTTAATGTTGGGTCCGCAAATATTTCCTGGTACAATAGGAAGAAAATATCTGTGGCGCTCAACTCGGTAGAAGTAGAATACATGGATGGAAGTCAAGCAACACGTGAGGCGATCTAGATGAGAAAGATACTTGTTGGATTTATTGGTTAGATGATGGATCTAAATGTGATCTACTATAGTAATAGAGTTGCATTAAGCGCTTTGAAAATCCTATTTTTCACGATCGATCCAAGCATATAGATATCCGGTATCATCATTTGCGGGACTGTGTGCAGAGGTGGATAATGTTGTTGTAGTGCATTCTGAAATAAGAACAAGATGCTAAAATTTTGACAAAGGCCTTGTCAAGAGGGAAGTTCGAGTTCCAAAGGTGCATAATAGGGTTGGTTGATAATCCCTTTCTTGTTGAGAGGGAGTGTTGAAAAGTACAACAAGAAATTATCAATTTTATTTTTCCTTGATTAAATTGAGAAAATTCGACTTTCCACATCAACATATAACTTAGACGATGTTAAATTGTGTGACATGGCTTGTGTCACCCATGCTAATTAGTAAATAAAAGTTGGAAGAGTTAGAGTCTAGTTGAACATGTGTGATTTCTAATTTTTAGCAATTAAGGTCAGTTATCTAAGGTTTTTTTTTAGTTAAACTAGTCCTAACTGTTGAAGGAACAAGTGGAGGGTCAGTTGTGCAGTGGGACATCAGTAAAACTTAGTGATCATCCAGTTAACTGATCAATCAACCCAAAATAGCTAGTGCACGCTGATAATTCAAGTTCCCCAGACTTGGTGGAGATTCCAAGGCTGTGTAACATCAGTTGTAGACTAGTCTTGAGTGTACAGGTGTTGCATGCATTAATTTTTCAGATTGTTATATGCTGAATCAATTACTTTAGCCGAATTTACTTTTCATTAAAAATGAATCCAAATATAAGTAGTGTAAATAACCATAAATAGTAACTGAAGATAGGACAATGCATGTAGTGACAAAGAAGACAACATAACAACCATAAGAGACAACAAATTGGTCCAAGACCAAGGAAAACCTCACTGTGGGGGAAACCCTTCCAAATATTCTTATTCAATAAATCGTCATAAAAAAGTTTTCAGAAGGGAGTAGAATGATCCCAATACATATATGCAGCGGAAACAAATAAATTAGATCTATAGATATGTAGATCTGCAATATCAAAAGCACGGATCTGATGTATCACCGAAACCAAGTGATCTCAACATCCCAGTTCTAGATCTAGATCCAGAATGTTGTTAATGGTTGTTCTGAAGTGACTATGACTGAGCGAAAAATGTGATCTAAATTAGATCTGCCCAGAAAATTCCTTAATTGTGGCCTTAACACTCTCATCCCACGACTGAAGAGTCGTTAACCACGACCTGAGAACTCTGTGCTCGCAGCTAAGGTCCAGATCAACGTGGTACCCTAGCCGTGCCCTGAAAAAAGTATGCCCACGATTATACTGGCTTAGCTGTGACCTTGACAAGGCCTGCCCACAGTTCTAGCTCAACTCAACCTCTACCTCAATGTGGCCTACTCGGGATTATCGACCAGAATAACCAGATCCATTGAGAGCCTTTGTATGTGATCCCGATCCTTTGCACAAGATTCTCGTGACATACCTGTGCGAGCCAAACCAGAAAAATATGAACCAATACTAAGGGAGCATGAAGATGATCTCATGAGCGAATGTGTACAAGTGATCTTGGGGTTGCTTCTATTTATATCTTTTTTGAGGGACCACTTGGGGCTTTGATCGAATCCACATGAGTTTACGCCGACCCATAAAATAATAATATAATTCATAACTTAACTTCTGCTTAAACAATTGGGGCGATCTATAGGTCTATTTTGGTCCTCTCGAAAATAGGAATCTAATGAAATTATAATCTTAACCATATGAGCTGTCCAAAGTGGAATTTGACTCTAGTTTCAAAAATTAACACTCCCTCTCAAGTAGGAAAAGTTCCACTTGGTAATATCTACTTGTAGATATTTACATCATGGTGTCGTCACAAATCAACTCCATCTGCTGAAAATTTCTCGAATACAGAAGAAGAATAATCAGGGAGAAATATTTTCCACTCATACCTAGCAACAGGATAAACCAACACATAGGGGAGCACATCTCCGACCCTCGGATCTCATCGAGGAGCTCAGTATCGACCCAAAATCATGAAAGGGGAGAAAATATCAACCGAATCCTGTTGCCTACCGATCTTCCCATTAATGAATCTCATCATTCAAGTGGTACAACACAAACATCATAATAAACTTGGGTTGTACACCCTAAGTACACTCTCAAATCGTTGGCCAAACAAGGAGCGGTATTCCCATCAAGCCTTCCTTGAGGGTATGATGCCAACTGGGGTATACTCTGCATATACCCAAAAGGGGAGAAACATCTACGACCCTATGAAGATAGGGGAGGAGCATCTCAACCCCGGGCAATAGATAGGAAAATGCCATATCATCCAAATATCCCTCAACCCCAGGATCCCTTTTTCTCAATTCCTCACCCCGAGAGCTAAAGCGGGGTAGGAAGAGCTTGCTCAGTGTCCTCGATCAATGTTTCCCCTTATCCAGAGGGGATACATCCATCAGTCCAAGCCATTATCTAAAGGCCAAGAAATTTCCTTTCAGTTGTGCCTTAGTGAGAATATATGCAACCTGCTCGTTAGTCGATATGTGGTGGAGTATAAAAACTCCTCTTTGCACCATGTCATAAATAAAGTCATATCGAATCTAAATATTCTTAGAATTGTCATGAAATATATGATTCTCTACCAAAAATATTCCTCTCATGTTATCACAGTATATCAATGTTGTATATAAGACTTAAAAAAATAGCTCACCAAAGAGCTTCCTTAACCACACAACTTCACAACTAGCCATGCTAGTAGCAATGTATTCTGCTTCTGCGGTGCTCAAGGCTACCAAATTTTTCTTCTTTCTCATCCAAGATGTCATTGAAGAACCAAGACTGAAACATCATCCATATGTACTTTTTTTGTCAGTGACATTACCTACCCAATGAGCATCAGTGTATCCATCAAGTTAGATATATCCAACATAATATCTCAGACCAAGTGTGATGTATCTCAATACATGTTTGGCCGCAATCCAATGCGCATGAATTGACTCAATATGTTAACTGCATAACATATATATGGATGGGTGCTCAGGAGGAACATCAAAGCCCCAAATGAGCTTTATGTACTCAGATGGATTTTTCATATCAGGCCCAGATGCTTTTCCAGACAGCTTCTTGAAATTCATCTCCAACAGAGTAGTCATGGATTTGCACTCAGTCATACCAAACCTTTCGAGAAAATTCTCTACATATTTTCCCTGTGACAGAAAGATCTTACCAGGTCTTTGCCACACCTCACGGCCCAAATAGTAGTGCATGAGACCAAGGTCTTTCATCTCGAATTCAGAGGCTAGCTTCCTCTTGCATTCGATCATCAACGGTTCACTTCATGTTAAGAATAAATCATCAACATATAGAACCAGAATCAGTGGCAAACCTTGGACAACCTTAAAATAGAGGTTGGGATCAACATTGCTTCTTTTGAAACCCAGTTTCATTAGATAACTGTCAATGCAAACATAACAAGCTTGGGAAGCTTGATTCCATCCGTACAATGCTTTCTTCAACCTACAAACATGCATTCTACAATCTTCCACTTCAAATCCTGTGGCTGTTCCACATACACTTCTTATGGTAACATGCCATGGAGAAAAGCGGTCTTTACATCCATCTGATGAAGGGTCCATCCTTGACTAGCAGCAAGGGAAAATATAGAACATATATTTGTCATCGTAATATTTCATCGTAATATTCTCTCTCTTTCTGAGAGAAACCTCGAGCTACGAACCTCGCTTTGTATTTTTCAATGCTGCCAAAGATTCCATTCTTGATCTTAAATAACCATTTCGAAGTCACAACATATTTCCCATGCAGTCTTAGCACAAACATCCCATACATCATTTTTCACCATAGATTCATATTCCTCGACCATAACATCCTTCCAAAATTGTTCTTTGAAAAATCCTTCAAATGAGGACGGTTCGACTTGAACCATGGTGCTCATAATAGCTACATATCCCTGATACCTACAAGGTTCCATCCTTTCTCTAAATGATCAACGAATGGGAATACTTCTTTCACTATCTTGAAGAGTGTCACGAAGCCAAAGCGGTATTTTCCATGTAGGAGGATCACTCGGAGGTGGATCTAGAGGATCCATAGACTCCATGGGCATATCAATATCATCTGAGTTTCAAATAGAAGGACCATCTAGAATGTCCTTGTAATAATCATATTCCTTGGGAGGCGAAGGAAGGTCTCTAGCTTTACTAAGTGAAACATTTTCATCAAAGGATATGTCCCTATTAATTTCAACCTTCCTTTGACCAGGAATGTATATTCTGTAAGCCTTAGAGTTTTCACAGTGACCCATAAACATACCTTTTCTACCTGTAGCTTCCAGCTTGTTTCTTTTGTCTTTTGACACATGAAAGAATACAAGACATCCAAATATGCGAAGATGACTGATGTCGGGTTTGTTACCTGTTACATGTTATTTTGTCACCATGACATTTGAATATCCATATAGGTTCATCACTACCTATATTATTATCCTTTATAAGTCAAAAACCCTAATGTTCCTAAACCAAGTCTTGGAATTGGAGAAAAGCTCATTAAAACTCTTAAAAGTATAACTCCACACTTTTCATAGCCCTTTCCTACGAGTCTGCAGATACTTGTTCTATAGCCTGCAGCAGCTACCACACGTTCTGCTTATAAAACCTGTGGATCCCCGTAAAAGGTCAAATAAAGGAAAAAGTAAGTTTTAGAAGCCCAGCTGGTCGAATATTCCCCCAACGGGAAGCTTCTAGAGGCACGATCAATTCGAGCTTTTTCCCTCCACTCATAGAGATTTATCCCTCCATTCATGGAGCTTATCCCTTGGTCTATGGAGCTAAAATCCCTTCATGAACGGAATCCATCCCCCTCTTCATGTAACTGAAACTACCTCCATTTTCCTATGAATTGAGCTCATGTTTCAGTCCCAAGGGTAGATATACATGTTAGTTTCTGAAGAAATTCTCAAGAGAGCATACTCTCTACACTAGTTGTTGTTGGCATGAGAATGATCACACCCTTATGTCCATAACTCCATGCTGGTTCAAAGAGAGGAAGGCTTGTCAAACTGAAGGAGGAACGATTGTTCAAGCCCCTGCGAGAAACTTGTACGACATCAAGGCATCAGGTTGTAAATTTTTTTCTTTTCATTCAAAGATAATACATATGGATCTCCTTTTCTCATTGAGTTGTTCTTGCGCTTATTTGAATAATTCAATACTTAGACTCCTTGATCACTAAGTTAGATTTTCTATTCTTAATTACTATATGTTTTAGGTGCTTTTAATTCTTTTTTCTGCCTTTGATTGTAGGTTCTACTTACTGAAGAAACCCCTTGGAGCGACTGGATAAAGGACTGCACCGAACGTTGGATTTCAAGGTAAGGGCATATCCTCTTTCTTTGTTTATAATAATTCTAAATTGAAAATAATCTAGAGAAAATGATTTACAAATGGATGTTTGTTTCTACCTATTCGTAGAATACTTGGGAGATCGCTCTTATCCGCAAGAGGGATTTATCCGCATAACAAAATGGCGACTCCGCTGGGGAATAGAACTTTGTTTTCCTTTTTTATTTTTAGTTTGAATTTTTAGAGTTTTCTGATTTTGATTTGTCAGAGACTGGGTTGGGTAGATAAATTTTAAGAATCCTTGAAGAGAAAAGCTGAATATTTGTTTTTTCTTGATTTTTCCTTGCCTCCGCGATTTTCATTTGAAAACAGTGTGGTAGCCTCTGCAATTTTTAGTTCAGAACAATGTGGTACCGCTCTGTTCTCCATTAGAAACTGCAGATCCTTGGAAAATTTTTGAAAAAATTAAAATTCTCTTTTGAGGAGCCAGATCACATGATTCTTTGTGTTTTCCCCAGTCTATCTTAGCTGTTAAATCTTATGTGTGAATTTCTTTATAGTCTCATCAGTCTCTGTTAAGTTAATTAGATGTTTTGAGTTTCTTTTTTAAGAAATTATTAATTTGATTTCCTTTGGTCATTACTTCGAGGTGTGTCTCAATCTCTTAACAATTTCGCATCTTTTTGTGTCTGAGTGTTAATCGTCTTTGAGTGTTTTTGTTTTTTGACCTTTGGAATTCTCACCCAATTTTCTTTACTTACACTTGATAGGTTCCTTAGATTACATTAGTGAAGGAAAATAGTCTTGTTGTTTTTTCTCTGATTTGGAATCATCCTGTGTTTGAGAATTCTTGCATAAATTACATTTGCATAATTAGAATTCTCATTTTCAGAATATGGACGAAAAATGTGCATAGATTACATTTGCATAGTTTTCAAGTGAATTGTGCATAGATTACAATTGCATAGTTTACATTCTGGAAAAATCAATCGTAGATTTAGATCAGTTTCTTTGATTTGAATTTACATGTTTTTTATGCTTGTTTTAAAAACATTAAAAAATAAATTGGAATTGATTAGCATTAGTTTTTCTTGATGAAATTAGTGCATTAGACAATTTGTTATATTTTCTCTTATTTATCAATTTTTGCATTGTTGGAAGTGAATGGAACCTCTCTCCTTACTTTAATTAGGATTCATCGAATTAAAAAGATTACATTATCATATTCGATTGCATTCAGTTTTGGTTCAGGTCATAACACTATTGGTTTCATACCCATTTACCCTTTGAGTAATAACAACCCAAATAACACAACACTTAAAAAAATTCATTTAGAATTTTTTACATTTTCTAGGGCTCTTTCCACCAATCTAGCTTAAGCTAGTGCTTTGGAATAGGTTGTAGTTAATGTTCCAAAGAAACTAAACAAACAAGTAGCATCTTGTGGTAGGAAAAATTCCAATTGTTGCATTTGTACTCTAGGAAGCTCTTCTTAAAAGAGTCAAGCACGAGATCATGTCGGAACCAGTGAGGTAAACGTACCTATCTCATTGGCAAAGATAGAAGATGCGCACGTAATACAAACGGTAAACCTCAGATTAACCATTATTGAGAAGCCTGGGTTCACTTGTTAGCAAACCTCGTATTTACCATGTCGAGGAGCTTTCAAGGGGATTGAGCTTTGACACTCTGCCCTTGCATGTATATCAAGTCGTAAAATATTCCCCCAGGTACAATTGTCTTAGTTGGTGATCTTAGTGACCATAATCTTTAGGATTTTTCGCAAGGTGACGGTGGAGGGAAGGTCCCAATGTACCTGGAGCAGATGTTGACTAGACTCATTTGGACTTTCCGGAGGGTGCACTTCACTTTGAGATGGCATAGTGGAGGTACTTGCACCAGACTATTTCATTAAACAAGTCGTTAGGGTAACTTTTCCGACCGCAAGTTTTTCACATTGATCTTTGCGACGTTGGATTTCATCACCAACTAGTTATTTCACTATGAAAACAAACTATTTGTGTGTGTTTTGACTCCTATATTTGATAGCGCGTGTTCATTTTTTTGAGACCTTAGGTGTCGATTGTGAATTTGAATTGTTAATTTTTTCAATTTTTTAATAAAATTCACTGAAGTTGAAACTAATGGCAACAGTTCCAGAATTTACCAACCAAGGAATCCTTCTTAATGAGAATCATAGTAATTTTCCTTGCTTTGGAAATGTTGGTCCTCCTTATATGGCTACATTGTCATTACCTGTATTTACCATAGGTTTACTGGTATGGTTATTTTCAACTTCGTTGGCCTCGAATACTCAAATTGTTCCACCTCAACTGGATTCTTCACCTCAACAGAGTTCACCATCTCAACATCACCAACTTCATGTTGACCCTTTACCTTCTTCACCCAACATCTATTTCTCCCTTTCTTCTTCTTTTTTTGGTAAAATCCTTGATGCTAGTAACCAGGTGGCTAAGAAGAAGAAGAAAGGGAAGAAGAAGAAGAAGCAAGATAAGAAAGAAGTCAACCAACCAATCATGGATGTAAGTGTTAGTTGTGTTGAGGAAACCTCCAACATGCATCGCAAACCCAAATACCCTTGCAAGCTTTGTAAGGGTGACCAATTCCTTATCAATTATCCCGATATTCCAAAGGTCTTGGAAGTATGGTCAGAAAGATCTCATCAACTTACTATTGATCCATCAAACAGTGATTGTCAGGTTCCTGGGAAAAAGGGTAAAGTTACGTTTCCTTATAGGTTATGCAAAGGGAGTCATCAAACTCACATTTTACCTCACATGGACGAAGCCTCAAAATTGTTGGAAAAACTTACTGTTCCATAGCAACAACTTCCAACTAGTTACCATAAAATTTCTCCCAACCTACCGTCAATTAACGAAATGATTGATCTAATTCCAAGTACAGTCAATCCCACTCTTCCTTTGGAGAGTGAAACTCATATCACTCAGGTTCATGATCCTTTATTTGATCAAGTGGTCGACTTGATTTCACATTCGGTCGATCCCACTCACCCTGTAGAGAGTGAAATTCATACCGCTCAGGTTCTTCTTGTTACGTCAGATTCTTCTACGCCAGGGGGCATTTCACATGTTTCTATAGAACCCCCTCCAAGTAATGATATTTTTTCCTTTGATTGGAATAGATTGAAAGAACCTCGTCTTCCTCCCTCCATCCATTTCCAAATCATTGTGAAGGATTGTAGTAAGAATGTGTGCCACACAAATATAGATGAAGGTGCTTCTATTAGTATTTTATCCTCAACTGCTTGGAAAGCTTTTGGTTCCCCTCAGCTTGTGCCTATTACACAAAATCTGTCAGCTTTTAATAGAACCATTAGTGAACCTTTAGGGATCCTTCCTAAGTTTCCTATTACCTTGGAAGGTAAAACTATATGTATTGATCTTATGGTAGTCCGAGGCCCCTTGGATTTCAATTTTCTCCTTGGGCGAGATTATGTCTATGCAATGAAAGCTATCATATCGACACTCTTTCACGTTATGTGTTTCCCTTACAATGGAAACATTATGACTGTTGACCAGCTTTCATTTGTTGGTCTCGATTAGACTACCAATAATCTGACACCCCTGAATTTTCCTTATACAGAAGTGGTATCTACCCCGCCACAGGTTAATTATGTTGAAACCAGTCCCATGTTTTCAGTTACCGATGCAAGTGAGCCTCTCACTATTTTCTTGACTTCCTTTGACTTAGATCCAGTAATTGACATGGAAAACCTTATGGGATTATTTGAGTGTGATGTTCTTATCCCTATTAAGTCCCTTGACATGTGTTCCTTCCAGAGAACTGTTATTCCATCCGATGAAGACCTCTTGGAAGCCATGATCGAGGAGTGTCCCTTGACATGTGTTACTTCCAGTTGGAAGCCATGACAAGGTTGCATGAGGATGGTTCTTTTCCTGTGTCAACCTTGTTAAAAAATGAAACAGATACCTATGAGGAGAGTTCCTATTACTGTGTCAACCTTGTTAAAAAATGAAACATGTCTTTGAGGATAGTTCTTTTACTGTGTCAACCTCGTTTAAAAAATGAAACAAGACCTTTTTAGGATAGTTCTTTTACTGTTTCAAACTCGTTAAAAAATGAAACATGCCCTTATGAGGATAGTTCTTTTACTGTGTCAACCTTGTTAAAAAATGAAACATGTGTTTGAGCATAGTTCCTTTTCTTGTGTCAAGCTCGTTAAAAAATGAAACAAGTTTCCATGAGCATAGTTCTTTTCCTGTGTCAATCTCATTAAAAAATGAAACAAATCCTCTCCTAATTGAGTCGAGTCTTTTATTAGATCTCGTAAGTTTCCAGTCGAATCTTTCATCTGATCTCGTAAATGAACCTTCGTTCCATCCACCTATGAACCAGTAGTCCACTTAGGTGAATGAAATGAAGCTTGGGGGGCATATGCTCTTGCAGGTTACACTTGGGGGGCATTGAAACTTATCTCAAGCATGATTTTTTACTTATTTTAAAGCTTGTGCAAAAATGAAACAAACCACTCTCAAGCACAATTTTCCTACGTTTCAAGCTTGTGTAAAAATGAAACCACTCTCAAGCATAATTTTTCCTATGTTTCAAGCTTGTATAAAAATGAAACGTATCTTGAGTCCATTTTGGTTATTATTTTCAAGACTCATTAAACTCATGAAAATCCAAAGATTATTTTGCTACCTTTCATTCTCGTAAAAAACATGAAAATGCCAAGTTCTTTCTGTCTTTTCCTGCTCGTAAATTAAATTGAAAGTCGGCCAACTGAGTATACTTTTATCACTTTTCCGGCTCTTTAAAATTAAGAAAAAACAAAACCCTAGAGTACTCTCTAAATATTAAAACATTGTCAAGTACTTGACTATTCGAAGTCATTAAAGGAAATGAACGGTCGTCCCTTTAGTATAAGTTTACTCCTTTTTCGGACTGAAATGGATTATTTACGAAAAAGGTATATGTTGACTAATCATGGTCAATAGAGTTCTCTCCTGTATTATTTTATCCTTTTTTCGGTCTTGAGAGAGTAAATTTATAAAACTCCCTAAATATGAAAATATTGCCGAGTACTTGAATATTCAAACTCGTTAAAGGAAATGAACGGTCGTCCCTTCAGTATAAGTTTACCCCTTTTCTGGACTGAAATGGACTATTTACAAAAAAGGTATAGGTTGACTAATCATGGTCAATAAAGTTCTTCCTGTATTATTTTATATTTTTTCGGGCTTGAGAGACTAAATTTACAAAAAGTACAACCACAGAGTTTACTTATGTTTTTCTTCTGACTCCCTAAAACTGAAAAACACCAAGTTTCTCCTATAATGGACTCGTTAAAACTTAACATTAAAGGACATGTCGATTACAACAGGACTGAACCACTCCTTTTTAGGGTTCAATTTTAATACTAAGATGGACTCATCCGAAGGATGAGATTACGCAAACAAGCAAATGTTATCCTCCTCAAGCTTGTCAAAAATAAAGAGGTACTTTTCAGTAATGGTGGGGGAAAAAGAGAGAAAAAGAATCCAGTTGTCACCCTTGTTTAAAAAGCAGTATACCACTCTTGAACATGACACTTTTGTTACAGTTTTACCTGGGTTGGGAAAATCCTTTGTCTAATAGTTAATCAAACCACATTGAAAGTCTTTAGCCGGTTTCTGGGTTTTAGCTTTAGGTCAATTATTACCAAACCATTTGCAGTTTTGTTATGTGTTAAAGAGATAGTTCAAATAAACCATTCATTTCAAACATTTGTCTCCATTCACGTTGACCATCCCTAAGTCAGTCCTTGCAAATATTTCTTTAAAATTTGATCTAATGGTTTCATGTCGTGGGTTTTCCTGCGACGGGTCACTTTCTATCAATTACAGATCATCATCTAGAAATTTGATATAGAATCCTATCAGTACCTTGGGATCTGCATGCCCTAATGGCAGGTTTCTCGCCTTCGACGACAGGTTGCATCATTGACCTTCGATCGAATGATTCTATGAAGTGTTCGACTGCAAATCATTCATTCGCACTTCATAGATTGTACTGGAGTACTTTGAGATCCATTTTCATTATTTGTGGTTTCTCTCACACTTGTTAATAGTTCACATCATTGACTGGTAATCAAGTGGTTTCTACCATGTTCGACTTCAACACAATCAATCACATGGATAGAATCATACTAGTTCGGGAAGCGGAAATCAAGACCCTGGATCTAGTTTCCACCATCCAAGCTGCGAGGAGTTTTATTATTCATGATACAGTAGACTACTTATGACATATGGCCGCGTCCAGACTGTAACTACTTTTGATGTAATACTAAAATCATATATGTACTAGAGCAATTAGTTAGTTTTGATCTAAGTATTGGAATGCCTACCTCAACGATGATATATATATATATATATATATATATATATATATATATATATATATATATATATATATATATATATATATCTATGCTTGCTTTGAATATTTTTACAGGTTTTCGACCAGTGTGTCCGCAATCCAATCCTCGGAATGATAAATCACTTCACTCTTCAGAACAACCTCAGACTTCGCTCTTTGGGGGGAAATCTGTTACATGTTATTTTCTCACCATGAAATTTTACTGCCCATATAGGTTTATCACTACCTATATTATGCTCCCTTAGAAGTCAAAAACCCTAATGTTCCTAAACCAAGTCTTGGAATTGGAGAAAAGCTCATTAAAACTCTTAACAATCTAACTCGACACTTTTCATAGCCCTTTCATGCGGGTCCATAAATACTTGTTCTATAGCCTGCGGCAGCTACAACACATTCAGCTTATAAAACCTACAGATCCCTGTAAAAGGTAAAATAAAGGAAAAATTATGTTCTAGAAGCCCAGCTGGTCGAATATTCTCCCAACTGGAAGCTTCTAGAGGGGCGATCAGTTTGAGCTTTATCCCTCCACTCATGGAGCTTTATCCCTCCATTTAGGGAGCTTATCCCTTGGTCTATGGAGCTCAAATCCCTTCATGAGAGGAATCCATCCCCCTCTTCATGGAACTGAAACTACCTCCATTTTCCTATAAATTGAGCTCATGTTTCAGTATCAAGGGTAGATATACATGTTAGTTGTTGAAGAAATTCTCAAGAGAGCATACTCTCTACACTAGTTGTTGTTGGCATGAGAATTATCACACCCTTATTTCCATAACTCCATGCTGGTTCAAAGAGAGGAAGGCTTGTCAAACTGAAGGAGGAACGATTATTTAGGACCCTAGGAGAAACTTGTACGACATTAAGGTATTGGGTTGTAAAGTTACTCTTTTCGTTAAAAGATAATACATATGGATCTCCTTTTATCATTAAGTTGTTCTTGCGCTTATTTGAATAATTCAATAATTAGACTCCTTGATCACTAAGTTAGATTAGCTGTTCTTAATTATTATATATTGTAGGTGCTTTCTTTGATTGTAGGTTCTACTTACTGAAGAAACCTCTTGGAGCGACTGGTTAAAAGAATGCGCCGAATGTTGGATTTCAAGGTAAGGGCATGTCCTCTTTCATTGTTTATAATAATTCTGAATTGAAAATAATCTAGAGAAAATGATTTACAAATGGATGTTTGTTTCTAGCTATTCATAGAATACTAGGGAGTCCGCAAGAGGGATTTATCCACATAACATTACCTGTAAAAATTTCTTCTGGAGTCTTGTTTCTTAATGCTTGATGAGACACTCGGTTTTGAACATACACAACAACATGTGTGGCTTCAGCCCATAGAAACTTTGGTCCCTTATGATCATGAAGCATGGCACGAGAAACTTCCATTATCGATCGGTTCTTTCTTTCATGTAGCCATTCTATTAAGGTGTATAAGGCACAATGGTTTCCTTCTTGATCCCTTATTTCTTATAGAATGCTATGAATTGTTTTGACATGTATTCTCCTGAATTGTCACACTTGAAAACTTTAAGTATTTTCTCTGATTGTTTTTCGAACAAAGCTTTGAATTCTTGGAATCTTTCGAAGGATTCATCCTTGTGCTCGAGGTAGTAAAACAATGTCTTTCTTGAGAAATCGTCAATGAAGGTGATGTAATAGAGATGAAAACCAATGGAGTGCACATGCATCAGATCACATATATCTGAATGAATGAGATGGAGGATGTTAGTTGTTTTTTTCTTACTGGAAGGGCCTCCTTTTTATCTCTTTCTTTTCTTATGGGCGACTGTTATGCGGACAAATCCTTCTTGCGGACAAGAATGATCTCCCTAGTATCCTAAGGATATCTAGAAACAAACATCCAAATGCAAACCATTTCCTCTAGATCATTTGTGATTCAAAATTATTAAATAACTAAGTATAAGGACATGCCCCTACCTGAAGTCCAATGCTTTCTGAAAACTTCTATCTAGTCGCTCCAAAAGAGGTCACTTCAGCATATGAAACTTGCGATGAAAGATACATAAAAGGATTAAAAGCACCCGCAAGATATAATAATTGAGAAAACGCTAATCTATCTCAGTGATCAAGGAATCCAAGAATTAAATTACTCAATAGATACATGAAAAAATTAATGAGAAAATAGAATCCATTTGTATTATCTTGTATAATAAGAAGTTACCTTACAACATTGTCGCCTTGATGTCATAGAGGTTCTTCCGGGTTCCTAAACAATCGTTCTGTCTCGGTTTGACAAGCCTTCTCCTCTCTGAACTAGCATGAAACTATGGATATGAGTATGTGATCATTCTCATACCAATGATGCCAAGTATAGAGAGTATGATTTCTTCAACAATTCTCCTCAAAACTACCAAGTTCTAAGTAAGTACCCTTGAGACTGAAACATGAGTTCAATTTATAGGAAAATAGAAGTGATTTCAATTCCATAAAGAGGGGAATAAATTCCTTTTATGAAGGAACTTGAGCTCCAAATACCAAGGGAAAAACTCCATTAATGAAGGGATAGAAGTCCATGAATGAAGGGATGAAGCTCGATCGGATTATGCTTCTAGAAGCCTCCAGCTGGGAGAATATTCGACCAGCTGGGCTTCTAGAACTTACTTTTTCTTTTATTTTTCCTTTTATGGGGGTCCGCAGGTTTAATGAGAAGAATGTGCGGGATGTGTCGTAGATTATAGAGCAAAAAGCTGCGGGTCCGTAGGTAAGGACTAGGAAAAGTGCAGAGTTTGGATTTTAGGGTTTTAAATGAGCTTTTCTCCAATTCCAAGACTTGGTTCAGGAACTTTGAGGTTTTTTAATTCTAAGGAAGCATAATATAGGTGATGATGAACCTATATAGACAGTTAAATGTCATGGTGACAAAATAATGTGTAATAGATTTCCCCCTAAAGTGCGAATTCTGAGGTAGTTTCGAAGAGTGAAGTGCTTTATCTTTTCGAGGATTGGATTGCAGACATACCGGTTGAAACCTGTAAAAACATTCAATGCAAAAATATATATATGTATATCATTTCTGAGGTAGGCATTCCTATACTCAGATCAAAACTAACTGCATGTTCTGGTACATAAATGATTTTAAAATTACGTCAATAGTAGACACAGTATGGGCGCAACCATCTGTCATAATTAGTCTACCATATTATGAATAATAAAACTCCTCACAACCTAGATGGTGGAAACTAGATCTAGGGTCTTGATTTCTTCTTCCCGAACTAGTAAGATTCTATCCATGCGATTGATTGTGTTGAAGTCGAACATGTTAGAAACCACTTGATTTCTAGTCAATGATGTGAACTGTTAACAAGTGTGAGAGAAACCACCAATAATGACAAAGGCTCTCAAAGTACTTAGTACAATCCAAAAATTTTGAATGAATGATTTGCAGTTGAGCACTTCATGGAGTCATTCGGTCGAAGGTCAATGATGCAACCTGTCGTTGAAGGCGAGAAACCTGCCATTAGGGCATGCAGATCCCAAGGTACTGATAGGATTCTAGTTCAACTTTCTAGATAATGAGTTATCGTCGATAGAAAGTGACCCATCATAGGAAAGCCTATGAAACGAAACCATTAGATCAATTTTTGAAGAAATATTTGCAAGGATTGACTCAGGGATGGTCAACGCGAATGGAGAAAAATGTTTGCAATGAATGGTTTATTTAAACTGTTCTCTTAAACACATAACGACACTACAGATGGTTTGGTGACAATTGAACTAAAGCTAATACCCAGAAACCAGCTGAAGACCTTCAATGTGGTTTGATTAAATTTTAGATAAAGGATTTTCCCAACCTAGGTATGAGTGTAATGAAAAGTGTCGTGTTCAAGAGTGGTGTACTACTTTTCAAAACAAGTATGACAATTGGATTCATTTTTCTCTTTTTCACCCACCATTTCTGGCAAGTACCTCTTTATTTTTGACAAGCTTGAGGAGGATAACATTTGCTTTTTTGTATAAGCTCATCCTTCAGATGAGTCCAACTTAGTATTAAAATAGAACCCTAAGAAGGAGTGGTTTGTTCCTATTTGTAATCGACATGTCCTTTACTGTTAAATTTTAATGAGTCTAGTATAGGAGAAACTCAATGTTTTTCAATTTTAGGGAGTCAGGAGAAAAACTAAAGAAAACTCAGTGGTTGTTCTTTTTCGTAAATTTAGTCTCTCAAGCCCAAAAAAGGATAAAATAATACAAGAGATAATTCTATTGACCATGATTAGTCAATGTATACCTTTTTCGTAAATATTCCATTTCAACCCGGAAAAGGGGTAAACTTATATTGAAAGAACGACTGTTCATTTCCTTTAACGAGTTCGAGTAGTCAAGTACTCGACGATATTTTAATATTTATAGAGTCTGAAAAGGGATTAAAAGAGAACTCCAGGGTTTCGATTTTTCGTAATTTTTTAAGAGCCTGAAAAAGTGATAAAAGTGTATTCGGCACCAAAATAATTCGTATCACCAAAAATCTATATTCTGCACAAAAACTCGAAGGATTAAACATATCTATTTCTAAAAAGTAAAAATATCTGGAAATTTACTTTTTAAAGTGGAAAATAAATAAAATAAAATATTTTATTCATTCAAAAAACCTTATAAAAATCAGTTCAACAAAGTCATTTTCACCTTTTGTCTTCAGAGTTGTAATTTGAGATCTTTTGGCAGAAAAAGTTCCGAAGCTGATAACGAAAGAAACGACCATTCAAATCGAAAATCGTTAGAACCAGGTAATCCACAACACTCTCCTCTTTATTTTCATCCAATTAAATTCTCTTTTTAGGCTTTAAAATCATTTTTTGAGGAGAAAATATGCTCAAAATTCCGCCCTTGGGGGTTCGCGGGTCATACATGGGTTACTTGCGGACACCGCGGTTTTCATGCAGAGCGCGTGCGAACATCCGCATTGTCTCTGCACAAAAACTGCGGAGGTGTCGTGTAAAAAGGAAAATTATTAAATTCTCTCAAAAATGCTTATAATTTTCCATTCTAAAAGTTTCTAATCTTCAAATGCGTCCATTTGCAGACTATTTCAAAATGTTAGAATGGAGAGAACGCAGACATGAAAGTGTAGATGAGGCAGCTATGAATGATCCGAACATAATGCGTGTGCTGAGAGATTGTGGATTGTATAAATTTAGGGAAATTTAGGGCATGAGGGCACAAGTGGAACTAATGACATGGTTGGTGAACAAATGGGATGTTCAAGAATAATTTTTTATCATTGGCGATCACCAGCTAGAACTTGAGCTAGAAGATATTTACTTTCTCACTGGGTTGTCCAAAAGAGGGGAACATATCTCTTTGTTTGGAGCTAGGCAAGGTGGCCTTCCTATTGCTAGCTATAAACAAGAGTTTTGCAGTGAAGAAGCTGATTCAAAAGATAACCATATAGATATAAAAGCTATCCTACACCTTGATCTTAAAGTGTTTGCATTCACAGTAACCAGGTTGTGTGGGAGCGCGGCTCCACATGTGGCTACCAAGTCTCAGATGTAGATGACATTTGAATATTTCAGAGGCACCATTTTCAATTGGTGTGAAGGGGTATTGGCCAATATGAAAGGCCAATTGACCAAAAAAAAAAAAACTCGAAGTTTAAAAACTTTGGGTATGGTGCTATCTTGGTTTCTTTTGCTTTGGAGAGGATTCCATTCCTCGCCCCTCAAATTATCTCTGTTGATCATGGTGAACTTAGAGAGCCTTGTATGGTACGATGGGTTGCACTGATGGCCCACCATGGTGGCGATGGCTGTGTGGTAGTTCTATTCACTCTGGCATATTTTCATTGGTTGTAGAACCAAATCTTAGTGATTGAAGATTTTGCGTATGCTGGTATAGATTTCCAAGGTGATCCCGAGATGTCCTTACCTCCAGGAGAAAAATGGGACGAATCAGGTAAATGAATCATTTTGATGCGTTTTAACTCTAATTTTTATTTTGATTTTCAATCGTCCAATATTGATGACAAAATTTCAAATGTAGATGTTGGTCCATGAAGGCCAGCTACACTTCGCCGTTTTGAAAGACGACAAACAGAACCTGTTGCACGGCCACAAAATCAAGCAACAGAAATCCTTACTGACATGGAGCACAACCTGGAGAGGTTGAATATAGATATCCCAGAGACATCGACGGATGACATTCATCTTCGTCTCCAGAGACATGTTATTGGTGTTCCAGGTTAGTTCAGGAGATTCCTGCGCAAGGTGGCGCGAGCGATAGTTTATTACCATGATCATCACCATGGATAGTGGATGATATTCGTGGACTATTATATTTTGTTTTTTGTATCACTATCTTTCAAATCATAAGGTGTTTTAAACCTATGATCACAGACGATGTAATATTTTTGAAAACACAAACTTCTATCTATAATATTACTACTATCTCTGACTATCTTGTTCACATGTATCGAATGTTGTTTTGGTTTACTGTTTTGAGGTTGCAAATTTCTATTTAAAACACGATTAGCTAATGCATCAACCAATGTGTTTAAATTTCTTGAAATGTGTTGATATTCGATATAATCAAATTGTCTTTCCAAGAGACGAACCTTAAAAAATAATCTTAATAACACTCGATTTTTAATTGCGTATACTCTGTTTAAATGTAATACAATGAGTTCTGAATCTAACCTTATAATCAAACATCAAATACCAAATTAAATGGCATCAGATAATAACTCAATCACTGCCCTATATTCTGCAATATTATTCGTTGTTTGACCAAGGCTTACCCCATGTATAGAAACTAACTCTTCAGTGGGTGAATAGATAACCCAAGCTGCAGAAGAAATATTCCGTGTACTACGACATGCACCATTAGCAAAAACCAATGTATGTTTGAAGGGACGTCGACGTCTGCAATATCAAGAGTAATCAAGATAAGCAGTGATAGTAGTAAAAACTAGGCACACTTTTCTAATATAAGGCACACTAACTAGGAAAATAACTAATATACAAATAAGATCTCCACACAAGAATCAAGCATAATATCTCTTCAAATAAAGACCATTTCTGGGTTTATCTAAAGAGACCCCGTCATAATCAGTCAATTCATAGGCCCCTTTTGCAAGCACTCACTTGACAATGTAAGGACCGTGCCACATTGGTTCAAATTTCCCAGCTCCTAGCTTATCGTTAGCTTGATCATATACTAAGACTAGGTCACCTTTTGAAAAAACACAAGGTGTAACACTTCAATCATACTGAGCTTTTACGCGTTTTTTTTGAGCTTTGGCTACTAATGTAGCAGTGCGTGGAGTCTCATCTAATTGTGCTAAGTACAAAAAGCGTTTTTCCTCTTTAGAGGTGGCTGGTAGTAACTCTATGGCTAATTGGAGTGACGGTATTTCAAATTCAATGGGTAACACAACTTCTAAACCATAAACCAGTTGAAAAGGAGTGAACCCTATCGCAGTATTTGCTGAGGTTCGGTATGCCCATAATGTCGAAAAAAGCATGGTATGCCATTTCGATTTGTGAGTTCCGATAATCTGTTTGATCATGGTGGTTAAAACTTTATTAACGGCTTCAACCTGACCATTAGCTTGCGGGAAATATGGATTAGAATTATCATGGCACAGGCCAAGTTGATCAGACAGTTCATTCATCATTATATTTCAAAAATGACTCCCATAGTCAGTGATAATAGCTTGGGGTACATAGAAACGAGCAATCACATGATTGAATATGAACGTAGCTGCAGTCTTGCCATAGTCCACAAATGTAGGCATTGCCTCGGCCCATTTGGTAAAGGAATATATTGT
The DNA here is from genome assembly GCA_034641835.2 of Pinus albicaulis. NCBI lineage: Eukaryota > Viridiplantae > Streptophyta > Pinopsida > Pinales > Pinaceae > Pinus > Pinus albicaulis. The sequence continues at coordinate 925,725,003 of CM076581.1, read as the reverse complement.
GAGAATAATATACCCATGCCCCCCGGTTGAGTGAGGGTTACATGTAGTGAAATCGATGCCCCATTTCGCAAAGGGACCGACAACAATGATGGGGTGAAGACGAGCTGGTGGTGCACGCATCTTTCGATAAAAAAATCGATAGTTGTGGCATTTTCGGATCGTAAGAATGAAATCTTTGAATAATGAGGGCCAAAAATAGCTAGTGCGCAATATATTTTGGGTTGTGGCATACCCAGATATATGACCACCACATTCTCTAGAGTGGTATTCATTCAGAACTGTTTCAGCCTCCTCATGAGTTATGCAACGTCGAAAAATAGAATCCGCACCACGACGATAAAGTGTGTCCGAACAATATTGTATTGCTGAGATTGGTAACGGATCTTTCGTCGATTTGAACGTGAAAGTTCTGGCCAAAAGGTTTGGGTTTGAAGATAAATGATGATATCTCCATACCATGGATCTAATATATTGATAAGAAATAGAGATTCATCTGCAATGGGATGCTCTACCATAGTTTCCGTCTTAGTATTGGGAAAGTCACACATAAGTTTTGCAAACACCAACGATTTCTTTGATTTAGATTTTTCAAATTTCAAATCAAACTCTTGTGGATAACAATCCATTTAGATTATTTTCCCCAAAGTAATTGTTTTGTAAAAATATACATCATTGGGTTGCAATTAGAAATAACCGTTGTCTTGCGTAACAGTATGTAATGACAAAATCTTTGGACAACTTGAACAACTGCCAAGGCCAATTTCTCCACATGTGAATATTTAATTTCGGTTGGATTTAAATTCCTACTTAAATAATAAATCACATGTTCACTGTGAAATTCATCCTCTTGAACTAAAACCATTCCAATGGTGAAATCAAAGGCTTCTAGGTATAAAAAGTAATCCTGGTTGTAATTGCGTGGATGCAATAATGGTCCATGGGTTAGCGCTTGTTTTAGAGCATCAAAAGATTGATTAGAAATCTCATCCCAAATAAAAGGAACATTATATTTCAACAACCTAGTAAACCCTTTTGTTAACTCAACATAGTTCGGAATAAATCTACCCAAAAAATTTTCTTTCCCTTGCAAACTTTGGAGTTGGCGAAGAGTGGAAGGAGGAGGTAGATTTATGATGGCCTCAACCTTTGAGATATAACATGAATGCTGGATTTGGAGATAAAAAATCCCAATAATCGTCTAGATTGCACAAAAAAAGCACACTTATGTGGATTCAAACGAATCTTGTAATGCCTACATCTCATAAAAATTGCTATTAGATGAGTAGGATGATCTTCCCTGTGTAATGAATGAGCTGGTAAATCGTCCAGATAAGGCTGCACAATGTGTTTGATGTTATGAAAAGCGTAATACATTTCCCTTTGAAAAGTTTCTCCAACATTCTTTAATCCGAAAGGTAGTTTACAGTAAGCAAATGTTCCCCAAGGACAAATGAATGTTGTTTTTGGTTGATCAGTAGGGAGTATGTTTATTTGATTATATCTAGAAAATCCATCCATGAATGAAAACATCTCATTTCCGGCACAATAATTAATGATTTGGTCGATATAAGGGGTAGGATAATTGTCTTTTGGACAGGCTTTATTAATGTCCCTATAATCGACACATACTCGTATAGTCCCTTGTTTTTTGGTAACCAGGTCTATATTAGATACCCAATCTGTCAGTGGGATTGGATAAATTAATCCTTCTCTTATTAATTTCTCAACTTCAGATTTGATAGCAGCAGCTTTCCTCAGATGTATCGGATGTAAACGTTGTCTAATAGGCTTTGCATCCGGGCATGTCTTTATTTCACGAATGACAATTTTTGGATCAATTCCTGGCATTTCTTCGTAGGAACAAGAAAATATGTCACAAAATTCTTGAAATAGGGCTTTATATGTATTAATTTCATTAATCGTACAAGAATATCATATATAAATGTTTTCAACAACTCTGGGTTTAACTGATATGTCAATAGGAACAGTTGTAGAAATGTTTCCCAAATTAATCTCAGAATCCGAATTTGTAATCATGATTGGATCTTGTGGTTATTTGACATAATCAATTGTAAAAATTGATGAAAAATCATTTTCAAATCTATCAAGTTCAGGTAAAAACGAAGATCTATGATGCAGATCATCCCATGGTGATTCATCCATAGACTAAATTTCATGAATACTTTCATCAGTAGAAAACACTTGTTGAAAAGGATCGGAAATACATGTCAAGGCTGATCTTGATAGTGAAGAAGATTCTTTAGTGACCACATTCATTGGATCAGGATTAGTTGAAGGTGTGTTAGAAAATGATTGTACCGCTATATATGCTATCTCAAAAGGACTCAAAGGCATCTCGCCATTGAAAGAATCCATTTATGATTCTGAAGGCACTATCCAAGGATCATCAAATTGAATAGTGCTTGATGTAATCATATTGATATTAGCAATGGTACGTGGTACATTGGGTCGAGGTATAGAAAAATTTCCCATCAAAACATAATATTTTACTAAACCTACTCCAACATATTCATAAGGAATAGTCGATTTTCCAACATGTTGAATACTATCTGTAGAGGCCGGATCGGACGAATAATATGAGAGTTGATCGATTTTCACAATATTTCCTTTATGAGGAAACATGATTAACCGAAAGACGGAAGACACAATAGAAGTCATAGCATAATACCTACTTCGACCCAGAAGAAGGTTGTAATCCAGAGGGGCATCAACTACTTCCACATCTAGATTAACGGTTTTACCTTCGACCTCTATAGGTAGATCCTGTAAAATTCCATAAGGATGGAATCCTCTTCCATCGAAAGCTTTAAGGATTTTCGGAGATTGGTTAATTATTAGAGAACCAAGACTTTTCCAACAATTTAATGACATAATACACGTAGATGCCCCCTCATCAATTAAGGTACAGAAAATTCATCTGTTTTTTACTAACACTGGAATCTGAAAAGCCATCTGATGGGGTAGTCTCGGTGTAAAATTTTCTAAATCGAATACCATAAGATTATAATCCTGAGGATCTATAGCTCCAATAGCTGATAGAAGTAATTTCATTTTTGCTGGACATGATTGTAGCACTTCGAGGGCCGACATTGCTGAAGGGGAAATCGCTAAGTGTTCAACAATGTTGTAGTTTTGAGCAACTCTCGCATGTGGATTGAAAGCTGACTTCTGAAGTACACCTTTAACCAATGGTTTAATTACTAGATCAGGATTAGGTTTCTCGATATGAAGTGGATCAGAAACCGAAGGAGATGTAGCTGGTGTTGAATTAGAAATTTCTAAGTCTTTACCAGTAACAAGATTTTTATTTCCATAGTCTTGTGATCATGTCGCAACCATAACCTCAGACATCATTAAAATATCTGCTGATGAGTGTGAGGAAGATCCTATCATTTTTCTATCTTGAGTAGGAAAAGGATCCTTCAAGACAACGGGTGTTGGTGAACCTTTAACGAATTTAGAGACCTCAGATCTATGTGGGCACTCTTTAGTAAAGTGATCCTCGTCACAGATAAGACAAGGATAATGAGGTTTTCGTTTATCGTCAAACGGTTCAGTTTTTTCAGTTTTCTCTTTGGGTGATGAAGTTTGCTTGGTTTTATTCTTACCTTTCTTCTTATTACCGGTTTTGGATTTAGCTGTAGACGAATCTACAACATGAACGTCGGCAGAAGTTTTAAGGGAAGAATCTCCTTTTGGTGAATCAGGTAAAGTTATTATAGGAGAAGTAATCTTAGATGATTTCTTCTTACTTTTATTTGTATTAACTAAACCAATTACACCATCTGCAACATGAGATCCTGAAGGAGTTTCAGTTATTTGACCAGGGCATGGTAAATCAGGAATTTTTTCATACAAAGTACTAGACTGTGTATAAACAAGGTATAAGTACTGAGCTTGAGAAATGACTTGTTCCTCAGTAAAAACTCCTCCCTTAGACACATCTTCAGTGATATTTGGAAGTAATGATTTGATGAACCATTCTGCCAAAATATAATCTGGAATAAAAACTTTCACCAAACGTCTTCTACGTCTCCATTCATGTATGTGATCGGATTCGTATGTAGAAGTAGATTGTTTTAATGAAGTTAATAATTATGTGCCATTGTCGTATCTGACTGACAATTGAAAGTGTGTTAAGAATGCAATTGCTAAAGCATTGAAATTGTTGAATGAGCCATGCAGTAATTCAATGTACCATTTAGCAGCTAAGCGTATCAGTGTTCTCTGAAACAGTCTTAATCGAATAGAATCATCAATCAAAGAGTTGGATGCACACCAGAGGTGGTAAGTCATGACATGGTTCGATGGGTCCTCTCCTGATTTCCCTTCAAATTTAGGGATATCATTGGGAAACTTATTTGGCATTGGCAACCAATATGGAAGATAATAGATGGGATCATTCGTAAGGCGCAAAAAATCAGGTAAATCCAAAGTTGCTATGAATGGAAACTGACGGTTAGGGTCTTGAGCGAATTGATAACCTTGTGGAACTATACCAGTACCAGGAGGAGGATATCTAGGATATCCTGGAATAGCCTGTGAATTTGGGATTGGAATACATCCCGGGTAACCAAGATTAGCTGGACCATATTTTGGTTGAGCTGGTATCTGATATGTGTAACCAGGGTATGGTTGATGCTGGTATACTGGATTTTGCGCTGCAGGACCATATGAATACTACCCTTGATATGGTTGATAAGAAAACTAAGGTTGGGTTGTTACAATTGTACTTGTACTAGGTTGTGGTGCAGAGACTACAGGGATTTGTTGTGATACTTGAGGGGATGTAGAAATAGGAGGTGTAGAAACTCCAGGAATAGGTGTGGTAGCTTGAACAGAAGTTGGTGCAACAGTTTGAGTGGCAGTTCTAGGTATACTCGGACCAGGCTGCTAAACTGTACTAGATGCATGTACCTGAACCGTAGGTTGAACAAGTTGGACAGGTTGAATGTAACCTATTGGATGACCATATTGATAATAAGGTACTTGTACATTAGGTTTCAAATTCTGTTGAAGTTGTGATGAATCCCACACAATGTTTACTCCGGGATATGAAGGTTGTGTGGCATAATAAGGAACATAACTAGGTTGATAATTTGGAACATATGTTTGATAATTATCTAGATAATTCCCACTTCCTTGGAACAATTGCTACTCTGGGTAGAATTGTGGCCCTGAAGGAATCTTCTGTCCCAGAAAATACGATTGTCCTGGTATAGGATGTTGTCCTTGAAGAGGCTGCGGACCCTGAGTTGGGTACTTAACTTGAGGTTGATATTGACCCTGAGGTATGTACTGACCTTGAGGTATGTATTTTACTTGAGGTTTCCCCCCACGCTGTACATTACTACCTTGAGGTTGCCCCCCAGGCCATAAATTACTACTTTGAGGGTCAGGGTTAGGAATGTTTCTAGACATCATGTAAACATGTTCTGTACTCAAATTTTTGGTGTTTGATTCATTTTGACTAGAGAAGGAGCTGATCCTAAGAAAGTACCAGAGAGCGACTGGTATCCTACAGGAACAGACAGACCACCATACAAATATGTTTCTGGTGATGCAGAAAACATGGATGACTCACCAAACATGTTTAATGGAGGTCTATAACCTTGTGGTATAGTGTAAAAAGAATTCAGGGTGGCGAATAATTTAGACTAGTATTGTGTAGAAAATCGGCCAACTGAGAATACCAAGGATATGGTTTGAAAGGACTATAATAAATCGATTCACTTGGCATAAGATCTAAAGAGTCTTGAGTAGGAGGAAGAGCTACTTCTTCTTCAGTGTCAGTAACTTCTTCAATACTAATGAGACCAGGAGGAAGATTTTCAGTGATACGATACTTCACTCTGGGTGAATCAAGACGACGAGGGGTTGGAGTGATGAACGAAGAAGTAATATCAGATATAACAGTTACAACTTCTGGTTTAGAAATTTCAGGTTCCGAATCTGATAATTCACTAGTTGTAGAGACAAGTTCAGCTAGTTCAGAAATTGAAACTCTTTCTAGAGTACTCTTTGTTGTTCAAGGTTGATCTACTTTATATTCAGGATGAATAATTATAGATGTTTCTTCGTGTTTAGGTTATCCAGTCCCTAATGTTTGTCCCTTTTCAGATTTAAGTTTTTCTAACTGGCTTGGTGTGTGCTCAGGGAGTTTTCCTTGCATTCTATGTGATTGTCTAGCTAATTCTGCCACGATTAAAAATTTTAACACACTAAATAAAATAAAATTTCAATAAAATGTCCTAAAGTCTCTAAAGAAAAAATCAAATTTATTACACGCCCATAAAATCTAAGATATCAATCCACACAAAAATAGTAGATTCCCACACTAAAAACACTAGTTGGTGATGAAATCCAACATCGTATAATTTTAATACAGAAATAGCGTTTGGAACAGTTACCCCGACAACCTGCCTAATGAAATAGATTGGTGCAAGTTTCTCCACTTAAACCATTTCGTAGTGAAGAAAACCCTCTGGAAAGTCCAAATGAGTCTAGATGACGTTTGCTCTAGGTACAGTGGGACCTTCCCTCCACTGTCACCTTGGGAAAGAATCCTAAAGTTTATAGTCACTAGGGTCACCAATGGGAAAAAATATATTTGGGGGAGCAGTCTACGATTCGATATACACGCAAGGGCAGAGTAACAAGCTCAATCCCCTTGAAGGCTCCTTGATATAACCCAAGGTTTACCAATAAGTGACCCCAAGCTCCTCGACAATGGTCTATCCGAGGTTTACCATTTTTAATACGTGCACATCTGCTATCTTTCCCAATGAGATAGGTATGATTACCTCACTGGACCTTCAGACATAATCTCGTGCTTGACTCTTTTAAGAAGAGCTTCCCAGAGCATACATGCTACAATTGGATTTTCCTACCGCAAGATTTCTACTTGTTTGTTTTAACTATCTTGGAATTTTAATTACAACCTATTCCAAGACACTAGCATAAGCTATGTTGGTGGAAAAGAGCCCTAGAAAATGTAAAAATATCTAGATTAATTTTAATTAAAGCGTTGTTTTTAGTTTGGCTGTTTCTTAAGACAGAAGGTATGGAAGTGAAACTTCAATGATGTTTTATGACCCGACTCAAAATACACTAAATGCATCAATATGAGAGTGCAACTCTTTTATTTTCAATGAAACCTATTTAAAAGAAATATTTGAGAGATTTCAATAACGTTAAAACACCAATTATTTCGTTTATAACAGAAATATTTGAAAATAAGACTATTCTTTTGAGAACTCAATTTCATATGATGATCAATTACTCATTCAAAATAAAATCCTTCACCAATGAAATCAGAAACTACAAATCTTTTAACAAACTTCTTCCAAAAAGAACAACTTTATGAAAAACTCCTAAAAACATAAAATTCAAAAGCAAAAGAACACACTAATGTTTGAACTCTATCTAGAAATTTTTGAGAATGTTTTGCTTAGTCTGTGATTGAACCAAGAAAAAATTCTGCTTATCCTTAGCAAAAATAAAAACATTCAATGGTTTTAAGTGAAATTCAGGTCTTAGTAAGCTTAAGACTTTTCTAAACTTGCAAATGAAAATTGAACTCAAATTTCATAAGGGCAAGAGTTGCAATAAGTTCAATAGCTCAGCAAGAAAACAACAACATACCAGTAAGCTAAGGTATAGGATAGTTTCTAATAAAGAGCAACAAGAAAGTAGGGCAAACACTTACTCATAAAATGCAAATCAGATGAAAAAACACTCAGACTTTAAAAATTGCCGAAAGAAATCCACACATAAGACTATTGACAATCAAGACATGTTGGGGAAAACACAGAGAATCTGTAATCTGGCTCCTGAAAAGAGAATTTTTAATTTTTCAAAAATTTTCCACAAGTCCACAGGTTTCAATGGAGGACAGTGCGGTACCACACTGTTCTGAACTAAAAACTGCGGAGGCTACCACACTGTTTTTAAAGAAAAACTGCAGAGGTTAGGAAAAGCACGGAAAAATAAAAATTTAGATGCACTTTTAAGGGATTCTAGAAATTTGTCTACCCAATCCTAGTTTTAGACTAATCAAAATAAAAAAATCAAACTAAAAAGTAAAAAGAGAAACTAAGTTCATTTCCCCAGTGGAGTCACCATTTTGTTATGTGGATAAATCCTTCTTGCGGACAAGAACGATCTCCCTATTATCCTAAGGATATCTAGAAACAAGCATCCAAATGCAAACCATTTCCTCTAGATCAATTGTGATTCAAAATTATTAAATAACTAAGTATAAGGACATGCCCCTACCTGAAGTCCAACGCTTGCTGAAAACTTCTATCTAGTCGCTCCAAAAGAGGTCACTTCAGCATATGAAACCTGTGATCAAAGACATATAAAAGGATTAAAAGCACCTGCAAGATATAATAATTGAGAAAACACTAATCTATCTCAGTGATCAAGAAATCCAAGAATTAAATTACTCAATAGATACATGAACAACTTAATGAGAAAATAGAATCCATTTGTATTATCTTGTATAATAAGAAGTAACCTTACAACCTTGTCGCCTTGCTGTCATACAGGTTCTTCCGGGGTCCTGAACAATCGTTCTCTCTTGGTTTGACAATCCTTCTCCTCTCTGAACTAGCATGAAACTATGGATATGAGTATGTGATTATTCTCATACCAATGATGCCAAGTATAGAGAGTATTATTTCTTCAGCAATTCTCCTCAAAAACTACTAAGTTCTATGTAAGTACCCTTGAGACTTAAACATGAGTTCAATTTATAGGAAAATAGAAGTGATTTCAGTTCCCTAAAGAGGGGAATAAATTCCTTTTATGAAGGGATTTGAGCTCCAAATACCAAGGGATAAACTCCATTAATGAAGGGATATAATTCCATGAATGAAGGGATGAAGCTTGACCAGATTATGCTTCTAGAAGCCTCCAGCTGGGAGAATATTTGACCAACTGGGCTTCTAGAACTTACTTTTTCTTTTATTTTTCCTTTTACGGGGGTCTACAGTTTTAATGAGAAAAACGTGCGGGATGTGCTGCAGATTATAGAGCGAAAAGCTGCAGGTCCGCAAGTAAGGACTAGGAAAAGTGCGAAGTTGGGCTTTTAGGGTTTTAAATGAGCTTTTCTCCAATTCCAAGACTTGGTTCAAGAAGTTTGAGTTTTTTGACTTCTAAGGAAGCATAATATAGGTGATGATGAACCTATATAGACAGTTAAATGTCATGTTGACAAAATAATGTGTAACAATGACATATGCAACTAGATCTCCTTCTTCATGCTTCTGAATCCTCCCTCTTGCTATTATTCTCGATTATTCTTGACTAATATTTCCAACAATATCATCAAATGATGAAATAATGTTGCTGTTACTGATAGTAGTGATGAATGTTTCCTAAACAGAAGGAATACCTCTAAGAATCACGACAACCAGATCTCTGTCAGGTACATTCTCTCCAACCCTATGGAGTTGATCTCTAAGACGAGAGATCCTCATAATGTAAGACTGAACAGTTTCACCATTGTTCATCTTCACTTCCTTGAGTTGATATTTCAAGGTGATGATCTCATCTAGATTTTTTAATTCATACATGCCAGATATCTTGTCATACATTTCTTTAGATTTTCTTAAATTCCCAACATAAACAAGTAAATGATCTTATAAATCATCAACTATTATTTTCTTTGATTTGGACTCATCTTTCTTATATATGTTCTTGATGTTGGAAGAGGCATCTTTTGAAGGCTCAGACATCCTTCCTTGAATGTATTTGAGCACATAGTTGTTGTCAGCTATGATATCCAATCTGATTTTCCATGCAACAAAGTTAGATGCATCACCCAGTTTCTCTTACTCCTTAAAGGTAGATGAAGACATATTGACCTTGGCTTGTAGATATTCTTTTTGATAATAAGGGCTTCACTGCTGGTCTTCTCTTGGGTTTTTCCTTCACCTTAGCTCTGATACCATGTTAATTTTTCATATTGTTCTAGGTTGAATCAATTACTTTAGCCCAATTTAATTTTCATTAACAATGCATCCAAATATAAGCAGCGTAAATAACCATAAACAATAACTGATGATAGAACAATGCATGCAGTGACAAAGAAGACAACAACACAACCATAAGAGACAAAATATTGGTCCAAAACTGAGGAAAAACCCCACTATGGGAGAAACCCTTTCAAATCTTCTTCTTCAATACATCGTCATAAAAAAGTTTTTAGCAGAGAGTACAATGAGTCCAATACATATATGCAGTTGAAATAATTAGTCAGATCTATAGATTTGCAGATCTTCAATATCAAAAGCACAGATCCGATGTATTACCAAAACCAAGTGATCTTAGAGTGATCTTGCTTCCTAGTTCTAGATCTAGAGCCAAAATTCTCTCAATCACTGTTCTAAAGTGCCTGTGACTGAGTGACGAATGAATGAAGACGCTGCGCAAGCAACTCACTATGATCCAAATTAGATCTGCCCAAAAAATACCTTAACCGTGGCCTTAGCACTCTCAGCTTGTGGCTGAAGCTCCCTTAACTGCAACCTGAGCACTCTGTGCTTGTTGCTGAGGTCCATATCAACTCAGTACCCTAGCTGCGCCCTGAACAAAGTCTGGTCGTGGTTATCTTGGCTCAGCCATGATCTTGACAAGGCCTGCCCATGGTTTTGGCTTAGCTCAACTACTACCTCAACGCGGCTTTCCCATGGTTCTGTCCCAAAACACCCAGATCCAATGCGAGCCTCTGTCTGTGATCCTGATCCTTTGCACGAGGTTCTCCTGACGTACCTATGCGAGCCATAAAAAAAAAATACGAACCAATACCAAGAGAGAATGAAGACGATCTCATGAGCGAATGTCTCCAAATTATCTTGGGGTTGCTTCTATTTATAGGTTTTTTAAGGTTCCACTTCTTGGGGTCACTTCTATTTATAGGATTTTTGAGGGTCCGCTTGGGGCTTTGACCGAATCCACATGAATTTAGGCCGACCCATAAAATAATAAAATAATTCATAACTTAACTTCTGCTTAATCGATTGGGGCGATCTATAGGTTGATTGTGGTCCTCTAGAAAAGAGGAATCTAATGATATTATAATATTAACCATATGAGCTTTCCATTGTGGAATTTGACTCTAGTTGCAGAAATTAACAACATGCTGTTAGATGATCAACCTAAGGAATTGTGCAATTGTGCAATCCATTTTGGAGGAATTCCTAAATAATAGGGGCCTAATTTGTCAAGGAACAACACAAGGAAATAAGAGTGCAAGAAAAGGCATAAATTGACTAAGTTTGGGTCAGAGCTTCTTAGTGAGTAGAGAGATATGTTATGCACTTGCAGGTTTTTCTCAATTGAGCAAAAAAATTTTAATACATCTCTATTCATTTGATTAATGAAAACAAACATTGGGGTTTTTTAGCAGATTTCTTTCCCCAAAGGAAAATACTTGTTGCATGTGTGTGATTTCTTATTTCATGTCAAAAATTTTTGTTCTAGATTGTGATTAATGTCTGCAGAGCAATAGAGTAGGTTTTTGTCTTGTGATTTTGATTAAAACTACATGGGAAGTTGCAAATCTACAACATAATTTCTACACAAGGTCATCAATATACTAATGCGAAAACATAAGTTTTTGAGAATTATTGGTCCTTTCAAGGTGGTAGGGGCTCTTTGTCAAAAGAAAAATATCATCAACATAAACAAGAGTAGTGATGACTATCCCAACAAGGTAATGTAAGCATAAAATACTTCTTCCAAACATGCCTCTAACTTGTTAATATAAATTCCAAAATGGGTAGGAGACAAGAAGGAACGTTGCTTAACCCTTAAATTACATTTCATTTCTCCTTACAAATCCTCATGTTTTTAAACAATAACAGTTGACATTTTTATTATAAAGTTGTTGTAGCATCATTGGTTAGTCTAATAATACAAAAAGAAGGTTTGTCCTCTAGTTTATAGTTTAAAATTTGTCTAAGAACTTCAAAAATTACTAACAAAAAGATGAAATTGTTATTCACAGAGGATGTCCAAGAGATTTTGCTAGAATAAAGCACAAAAAGACACCTAAAATAATACTGAATTTATAAAACAAAATATGACCTTATGATTATTAAGAACATTTTTTCTATTTTCTTAATCTTCCTCATCCATAGAGGGTTGAAGACCCCATTTTATTTCATCCACTTCTCTAGGATTATATAATACAAATTCTTCCTCATTGTTTTAATCTTCCTTTGAACCAATAAGCATTCTATTATTTGAAGAGGGTGGTTGCAGGCTCGTAGTCAAATGGGAAATTTAATGAGGCAAAGAGTGACATTCAACCTCTAAGTTTTGAATATGTCCCTTCTATGGAAGTAAAGTTTCTATAACAATTACAATATCACTGTTACGTTTCTCCTCCCAAGCATGGATTTTTCCCTAATGTAGTGAAAATAAAGGTCCTATTATTTATAATAATTGCCTCTTGCCATGGAAAATTTTAGGGGCAAATTTTAGCCCAAAGGTGAATTTTAACGGATTTTCAATTTTAATAGGGCGAATTTTTTATATAAAACCCATTTTCTATAGTTTAATAAAGTTAGCCCAATAATTATTTTAAAAATAATTAATTATTAAATATTAGCCCACCAAAAAAAGGCCCATAAAACTTAAAAAATGAAATTCGCCCCCAATTTTCTTTGGTTGGAGCAGATTTCCATGGCATTCGGTTGGATTTACAGGGTCGGAGGGAGGGGTTAGAGTGATTCGCCCCATTTTTTCACTGGTTCGCCGAAATTTAGGAGAGGTGGTTGGGGCTTTGTGCACAGGCTTGCCGATCTTCTTGCTGGGCATAGTGCTGATCTTCATTCTGTCGAGTTAGGGTAAATTTTTGTTTCAGTAATTACCATGAGAATTTAGTGAGAATTTCTTGCACTGTGTGGGCAATGCATGTGATATTTTGGAGATATGGTTGAGGGATATGCAGCTGATATGCTGCCAGAGATTCAGAGATGGAGCCTGGACATTAATAGAGGAGAATGGCATCATGATAATCATGAAGTCTCACAAATATCTCCTTCCGAGCCAACCATTGATGCCGAGCTCCTCTGAAATGGAGTTATAACCATTTACTGAGTGCAGTAGAAAATTTCCTGAGGATGCAAACATTCCTGTGGAGACATTGGTAGAAACGCGGAGCACAAAGGTATACAGAGCAAAGGGAAGCAATGTATAAAGAACCAGAAGATCGAAAGTTCCTAAGAATATTTGGAATGGTTGGAATGGTGAGGGAGGAGATCGCAATCTTCTGGGAGCTGCATCCATACCTAGAAAGCTCAACTGACGGATGCCAGGCTTTCTCTGATCAGATATTTGGGTGATACATGTACAAAGGTTTTGTCTTATGACATGGATTGAAACAACGGTTAGGAAGGAATGGTTAGATGTTCTGGGAAGAAGACTTTATGCAAGAGGAATGAGGACTCCTTTCTATGAGGAGAGGGCCCAGTTAATTTGGTATAATTTTCTGAACAATTTTGAAGACCAAAATAAAGGGTTGAAGCCAGTCAACAACAACAATATTTCCAGAGCAAGGCGAAGTTATTTGGGGAAGCCATTCTACCAATTGGGTTTGTGAGATTTTTCTGGGTTTTGTTAGTTGAGGTTGGAGGAGCCTTCCTCTAATTTTTCATAATTTTTGAAGCAATTTTGAAGGTTCATTTCACATTTTTCCTCTAGCATTAGTGGCAGCAGAAATTTTTGAGCAATGCATTTGGACAGATTGAGTGATTTCAGCTAGAGATTTTATTTAGATTCTCACTTGGGTATTGCGTGCTTGTAGTAGCAAGCCTGGGTTCTATCATTTCACTCCATTGTACTCATTTCCAGCTTAAAATTTAATAAAATGGCTCAACACTTTGCTGTACTAATTTATGTTTGCATGGTGACATTTTAATTGTTGTAGCTAGTGCATGTTTTGGTACTCACTGTTAATTTTCCAATTAGGAACATTACATCGCACTGAGTACTCCCTTAGGTTTATGCATAAAGCTCGTTTAATATCTGTAGAAGGGAGCATGTCTGTCTTTACCAATACAATCATTCCTTGACTTAACTGCAAAATATTCTGAGCATAAGGTTCATTTTTGTCTTCAAAAGTAAAATATTGACTTTCATGCCAGATAACATGGATCTCGGCTTTTCATATAAAGAAGGATGTCTGGCATCAGATTAACACCTTGTACTCCAATAGTGTTTTGAACTGTGACATCAATTATGAGAGTGAAACAGTGAACACCAAGGGCACCACACACCGTCATATCAACTTGGATTTCTGTACCTGATCCTGAATCTGAACCAACAAAAATGAGCATGTGTGTAACCTTGCCCCTCTTTGAACTGTTGTTAAACATATATCTCTCGAAAATAACTACACCAATAGCTCCTCAAATGTGCATTTCTAATGTGTGTAAGCTACAAGATGGTTCCCAGAGTAGGTTCCTTCAACACACAAGGATTTTGTCAATCAGATTGAAAACACTGATGAAAAATGCACCCCTCTTTGAACTCGAGGTATTTATCGTCCATACTCTTTCTAGTCCATTATTCAAGATGTTTTCAAGCCTATGTATAATTGCATGCCAGTTGCAAATGGTGCCATATTTTGAGCCTGTGATGATGATAGGCAGCTCAACGTGAAAACAAACTCTAGGGACATTGTACATATGTCCTTCAAGCGTTCGGACATATGATTATGTTTAGTAGCCCCATATGTTTTTCTATTTGATCATCAAACCCTTGTAATAAGATGTGGTCTGTCGCCTCCTGTAGAGTAGTCAACACAATTTTCACCTTTCATGTGTGCCTCAAGTGTAAAATTTTACATCTGGAGAGCCAAGGTTCCATATCTTGATGGTGCAGTCCATCTAATGAAACACTTGCGAGTTTCATTGTCACAAAAATTTCTCAACAATTGATAGTGTTGTCAAGTAAGCACTATTTCTTGTACCAAAAACAATAAATTAATTCTCCTTTAGGACTTCTTTAAGGTTTCCCAAAGAAATGGTAGGAATCATTTCTGATTCTGAACAACATATTTCAGGTCACCAATCTTCATATCCTCTCAGACAATGGGCTGTTCACTTATGCTCCAATGAGATCCCTGTGCATACTGGGTATCATCCAAGACAAGGGATCTCACTGCATTAGCTTCTACATGTTTGCCACAGTCACCATCAGCCCCCATATTAATATCTTTATCATGACTCTCACCATCCACGTTGTAATAAGGGTCTTCATGAATGGCTTTGAAATTCAAATTTTTATGCACTCGTTAATTCATAAAGTTTTCCCTCAATGGTATCACTTTTGTTACCCATTGTCCAGTATGGATATATGTTACTAGAACTCTTGTTAGCCATAGGGAGGAGGAGGGTTCTCCTTGCTTGAATCTCATGACATTCATGGGACCAGCTTGTAACAAGATCATTCTCATGTTTGATATGATTGTAGTTATCATAAATGGAATTTCTTTCAAAGCACATCACATATGGTCTTGGATTCATCTGTAAAAAAATTTCACATCCCTCGAATTCTTCATCCGCATCCAACACTAGATATATTTCAATGGTGGCTTCATTTATTTGGCCAGTAATGCTGCCTTTTTCAATTTCTAGGCTCAGAGCCTCACCTGTAGCAGCAACAACAAAATCATAACTTGAAGCATCATCCTATGAGTTGTCTTTTGTGATCTGGAATGTTTTATTTGGTGAGACAGACAAAAACATTATTGCCAAACTAATTCATATTAGTGCCCAAAAGAGTGATAGTTCCAACAACATCAAGATTTTGTCTTACTGTCATCATTGCTCTTATGGTATTCATGGATGTCCATGGTTGCATAATGCTCATCATGGTTAAATTCCAGTCCTTTCTCTGAGACAACAAATACATCGTCATGCTTTGGGGTACTAGTTGGAAAACGTAAGTGGTTTTCTCTTTCAATGGTGGCTTCATTTATTTGGCTAGTAATGCTGCCTTTTCAATTTCTAGGCTCAGAGCCTCACCTGTAGCAGCAACAACATAATCATAACTTGAAGCATCATCCTCTGAGATGTCTTTTTGATTTGAAATGTTTTATTTGGTGTGACATCCAAAAACATTATTGCCAAACTTATGCATATTAGTGCCCAAAAGAGTGATAGTTCCAGCAACATCAAGATTTTATGTCGTACTGTCATCATTGCTCTTATGGTATTCATGGATGTACATGGTTACATAATTCTCATCATGCTTAAATTCCTCTCCTTTCTGTGAGACAACAAATACATTGTCATACTTTGGAGTATTAGTTGGAAAACCTTAATGGTTTTCTCCCAAGTGTAGCACACCATCAAGGAGGTCAAATAGAACTTTTTCCAGTGCTTCATCTTCATCTTCATCAATGCCTTCATTGCCTTAAAAAATACTAAGAAGGTCCTCCCCTCGCAGGGTCACCAATAGGACTTGGTAAGTGTTAAAAAATCTAAACTCTTGGCCCCAATGCTTGAGAAAATCTCTAATAAAAACCTTAAGAGGAGGAATGCTCCTTGGAATATAGGAATACTTGACCCAGTCCCTTTGGATCTTAATGTCTTCCATTGAATTTGGAGACATACCTCATAAGTGACAAGACATGGGCCCTGAATTTCTGAAGTCTCCTTTCTATGCCTGTTCTGTTCATGTCAATGCATCGACTTTAAGCTCAAAGAAATATGAAATTCAGAATAAATTAATTCACAATGTCTTCAGGTGGAGGTGGCCATGATACACAGCAAAAATCAACACGATCTAGAATTAAAAATAATGTGGCAGTAAAGAAGAACTCAACCGATTTTTATCTAATGATTTAAAACAACAATCTGCACAACTTTTTTGTAAATGATAAGTCTTAACTTTCTCCCCCTTTAGCCACTATGATCAAACCTATTATCTAAGCAGAAGTGTCGATATCAAATCAAATCAAGCGTCAGTGTTGGCTAATGCTGGGGTTCAAGGTGTTCCTGGAAGATGGTAAAAAAATTGGTTAGTATCAGAATATCTGAACTTACAAGGAGCTTTTTTTGTTGAATATACTCCCTATAGCTCATTACTATGTCACAATTTTATTTCTTTACAGATTTCAGGGGATGAAATAGCATGCTTTTGGAATAAGTCCACAAGTATCCTTACATAAAAGTTAGGTTATGAGGCTTTATCCTACATGGATTTGCTGCGAGAAAGACATTGATGGTAGGTAAGCATATGGAATATTTCTTAAATTAGAACCTTCTCCTTGTTATCTCTATCAAACAGAATTCTGACCTGCGACAATGGACAAAAGTGCTATTGGCAGGAACCAAAACGTTGTATTTTCTGCAAATTAAAGGTAAATTTGTAGATCACCTCTTTATTACGTGTTCATACATGTTATTTCTGTATGGCAAGATGTTCTCCAATCTTTAAATTGCTGAGGAAAATTTAATTCTGGGTCCCTACTTCAGGGTCTTGAGACATGGTTTGCGCACACTCAATTTTGAGCTCTTCTTAGCTATATTATGTGGGGGTTATGGATGGTTGGAACAAGTGGACTTTTGATGATCTGGTAGAACAAGTGGACGGTTGGAATAAGATAGAGAATCTGGCAATGCATATAATTAGAATTTCCTATAAAGAAAGTTGCAGAGATAAAAAGCCAAAGGATTTTAAGATAAATCATAATGAAGTAAGGTTTTTTGATGGAGCAAGGTATTCCAGAAGATGCGGATATGGTGTTGTTTTGTTTTTATCTCACCCGTTACTCTACCTTAAAGTTTGGAGCTGATAAAGGGTTCAAATAAGAGGATAGAACTATTTTCCTTTTAGATTTTTTTTAAGTCTTAGTTTTCTTTAGAAAATGATATCAAATATTTGTAGGTACCAGGAGTTTCAAAGTTGAAAATGGCATTGGTTTATTGAGAAGTGTCAAATTAGATCTTTGCAACTACCAGGAGTTTCAAAGTTGAAAATTGCATTGGTTTAATGAGAAGTGACAAATCACTAATTTAGTGTTGTCTCATTTGCTTCACAGAATTAGAGAGACAGGGTTCACTCTTTGGCCCATTGCAACATCTGTATAGAGAATTTAACATATCAACAAATGGACTCTCAAAAAAACTTATGGCACAACAAAAAGGTTTGCTCTTGTTCAAGGAGTTCAAGGGGGAAGCAAGCTTCCCAGTGAGATATAAAATCCTCTATTGACTTAGAAGAACAATGGGAGATGCTCTAGTTGACTTGTAACTCTTGTTGTCATGTATAGTGTATACTGATTGCAGAAGATGGATGTGGTATGTATTTGGGGTAAATCCAATGGTTAATTTCCAATGTATTTAGACTAGTAGTTTTGTATGAAAGAACAGACTTTTCCATGCATATTTTGCTTTCACACTTGAAATAGAAAACACAGTTTTTTCTTGGAAAAAAAACGTGTGTAAAAGACTAAAGATGTAAACAACTCAAAGATTTAGAATCCATGAAGGGGTGTATGAAAGAAAAAATTCATACTTTTTATATTTGATAGTGAAATTATAATATGCTATTTTTTTCTTTTGTAAGTAAGCGAGAGTTGTATTATATTATAAAATTCTGAAGATTACATTTGACTTCAAACGTGATCGGTTTGCCACACCTGATACCGTTCCCTAACAAGTACAGAGCAATTAATTATTGTTTAGTTATTGAAATCGCTGAAGATTATGTATCTTCAAGATTAAATTGGGTTTCTTACCTAATGATATTTTTTCTTTAGCTATTATGTCACAATGAAATTAATCATACATAGATCCTCTCCAAAGATAATCATGAATTCATTATTTATTTGATTTTTTTCATAATTTGGTAACAGATTTGAAAAATCAACGGTCTACCAACAACATCTGAATAATAAGAAGCTGACTGGATTGATGGTTGGATATGGAAACTGTGCAACCCTAAGCAATGGACTGTAAGGGAAGGGGGAGTTTCCCATGTCACAGCTTAACAACAGCCATGAAGGAGGGGCACAAGAAAACTTGGGGAGTTTACATGTTCAAACTATATCCATTTTTGTACATACTGTAATGTAATTTTCAGTTCAAGGTTTGGATAGTTGGCAATAAGTCGATTTCCATAACGACCAACATTAAAATTTTAGCCGGTGACTAAGGCTCTCTACCATATGCAATTTTTTTCGTTAATTTCTGATGTAAAATCAATTTCCTGATTTCTGGCAAGGACAAGTGCAAGTAAGTTGTTGATGGGCTGTTTGGTGTGTGAATAAAAAGTGGGATGCCCCACACTTTGGAATTGTTTTATCATTATTAAAGTTCCTCATTTTGTTTTACCATTATGGGAAGTTGCACTTTCTCTTATCATGAGTTGTGTTATGAATGGAATGAGAAGTTACACTTTCTCTTATCCTAAACTGTTTTATGAGTGGAGTGCATAATGTTCGTTTGATGGTATTTTTATATATTGGGATGTTGAATTCTTTAATTACAAGATAAAAAATTGAATACTACTTTGCCCGGTCAAACTTTTATTTTTAAAGTTTTTAGTCAAGCACCGTCACCGGTCAAACTTGTGAGAGGCCACTGTTGTGAGAGGCCTGGATTGTGTAATAGTTGTGTAACTGCTGGTGCCTGTTGGTGATTATATGCGTGGAGGAGAGCCGATATCCATTGTTGCATTGGACTGTGGAGGGATGAGTTAAGCTTCGTGAATATATGATACCGCCCCCTCGAATTCCCCGATCCATTCCCATGAGAAATTCTGCCATGAGCTGAGTCGGTTTGGATGTGCGTAGCACACAGTGAGACAGAACTGTCAGTTTGGAGGTGTGTTGGGATTGTCGTATTGACTCTGCTTATTAGTTATTGGTGTTTTAATTTTTGTTCGACTTGTTCTGCTCATTGAAGAAATCGGCAGAGGCATGGGCCTTTGTGTTGGAGGATTGTTGAAAAAAAATGATCTATAAAGATCCCAATTTGTTGAAAATCCTCTCCAACCTCAATATCAGTGCTAGTAGTAGCATGGGCAACAACACTACGCTTAGCAGAACTAGAAGAAAGCGTTTTCCAAACTGCACGAGAACTACTTCCCTCATGAGTCACCATGTGCCATGCTTGGTCTTAGTGGTTCTCTTCCTTCTACTCCTGGTTCAACTACCATATCTTCATTGGAACCAACACCTCGAACTCCACTAGACAAAGATTCACCATTTTGTAGTAGTGATTCACCATTTGTACTGGTGATTCGCCATGTTTTTACAAGATAATATAATATCGTGAGAGATTCACCAAAAAATTATATATACATATTATATTATTAATAAAATCGCCTTCCATTTTTCCTATGTATCATGGGGATTCGCCTATTTATTATATATATAAATTTAGGGGGATTCTTAAAATTTTCCCTGCCTCTTGCCTACAAACAACACATTGAACATTAAGAAGTTCATAGAGGGGGCATCACCTAGGTGGTTATGGCTATTCATATGATCAAAATTCTAAAGAAACACATCCCAAATCCCCCAATTCCATACCTCTTTGATGTCCTCAAACTTAATTCCAAATGATATTACCAATTCCCTAGTGCCAAGCCATAATACCAAATAGTCAAGGAGACGAGGTGGGAAAAAGAATATGACAAAACTACTCACATTCCCAACAAACCAAACTCTGAAATCTTTCCAAAATTGCATTTATTACAGACAAGAGAAAGCTGTTAACATTAATGCATAGAAATGATAGCCCTTGAAACTTGGAGAATAAGAGAATATGATTTTTTCGAGCAGACTCACGATTTCCGTGAAACATATATTGAAACTTTTCTAGGAAATTTTGAACACAAGTTCAAGGGTACAACCATGATTATCACCTCAATGATAGAAACAATATGAGAGTGTTTGAAGGCTAGAGGGTGGAACCAAATTCCTAGACCCAAAACAATATCATAATCTCACCTTTACCCATAATTGCATTGAAATTGGATTGAAAGGAATTCTTAGCAATAATCATAGTCAATGTGTGTGGAGGTACAAGGAATGAGTTTCCCCTTGAAATTTGTCTACTACTCTTTAATTGCATGCCTAATTTGTCATTGTTATTTGATAACATACAAAAATTTAGGTTAACCATTAAACATATAAACTAGGGGATTGGGAAGAATGACACCCCTCTTTTTAATGCTAATAATGTTTTAGAATCTAGGTGAGTGCCTTAATTAGCCAAATAATTAGTGTAGTGATTCCTTTCCCTTTAAATATGGAAAACTCTGTTTTTGAAGTGGCTGACATATTTTTGAATTTGTGAAGAGACTTGTTAAATAACCAACATATTTTTGAATTTTTCAAGAGACTTGTTAAACAACCACTTGTGAGGGAAGAGCATGGAATGATTTTGATGATTATTACAAAGTATCTAGAGACAACTGGTACACTTATCCACCTGGATTAAGATCCTTAACCCATGGTATGCCACTAATTTGCTTGGTTATCAATTACTTCACTTAGTCCCCATTCAAAACTACTTCTTGATTTCTCTCAAGATAAAAAATGATTTCAGCACACTTGTGACCTCTTCTTAACAATTCTCATTATTGTTAAACTTAACAATATTTTTTTAATAAAACATATCTATCTAGTGAAAAGAGAACACCTAGATCCATCTTAACTCTGGATCTATCAAGATCAAAGAGCGATCAAATATCTTGAGGTGCAAACATTTCCTTAAGTTTTGATACCAACCTAGATCCATCTTAACTCTGATGCAAACCTTTCCTTAAGTTTTGATACCAACCTAGATCCATCTTAACTCTGGATCTATCAAGCTCAAAGAGTTAGAGGTGCAAACCTTTCCTTAAGTTTTGCACTGAAAAAAGAGGTTTGAGAGATTTAATCCCTCTTGGAGCTTGATATAATACATAAGAATATACTATATTACATAAGAATACCATTGGAAAAGCTGTGGGTTGGCAAAATCTTGAGCCCAAGCTTGAGCCCAAAAATTGCCAACTGTAAATTTATTATTTTAATTTTAATTTTATTTTTATGTAATTTGGCTGAGTCGAAATGCTTACATAGCAAGATATCACAACATTTCTCCTAATCATATAGCCTACATCCAATTAACTAATAAAGCCAACCTAGATCTATCGTAACTCTGGATCTACTCAGCGCTGAGAGTAATCAAGTCTATTTTCACTCTAAAAGAGATTTGCATCTCAAGAGATTTGGGAGCTTGGTAGATCTTGAGTTACTATGGATTTAGGTTGGTTTAATTCTCCCCTTTAAATATAATATATTCCACATAAATACCATGGGTTCTCATCAACCTGGAGCTCAAAAACCAATAGTAATAATTTATAAAAATTAATAAAAACAATAATCTATTTTTATTTTAATCTAGTTAAAATGTTTACATGACATGACATTACATTACAACATCTCTAAACACAATAAATTATATTACCAGACTATATTCATTTTAAATTTTGATCTACCAAGCGCCCAAAAGGATAAAATCTATTTTCACTCTAAAAGAGGTTTGCATCTCAAGATATTTGATCACTTTCGACACCTTGTGTTAAGATGGATCTAGGCTGGTTTAATTTCCTCCTTTAAATAGGCTATATTCCACATGAATGTCAATAACATGGGTTCTCATAAACACAGAGCTCAATAACCACTGGTAAATTACGAAGTCAAGTTTACCTTATTATTTTAGTTTAAAGTTCTTTTTATTTTAAAGTAAGGTTATTTTTATTTTTCTTTTATTTTGATCAAATAAAATTGTTTAACTTAGAGTTATTTTTATTTTATTTAACCTGGTGAAACTGTTTACACGACATTACATTACATTAAGTTACACCATTTCTATAATACTGAGCTGGAGAGCCCCTCTTTGCACAAAAATATAATAAATCGACCTAGAGCCATCTCAAGTCTGGCTCTACCAATAAACCAACCTAGATCCATCTCAACTCAAGATCTACCAAAGGCTTAGAGGAATCAAATATAGTTTTAATCTAAAAGAGATTTGCATGTCAAGAGATTTGATCCTTCTTGAGACGAAGTAGATCAAGAATTAAAATGAATATATATTAAACTAAAAAACGCAATAATAACTTTTAAATTTACATAAATAATTCATTGTTATTTTTAATTTATTAGCACGATTCACCGCTTTAATGTGTAGTTGTTAGATGCTA
This sequence comes from Pinus albicaulis, assembly GCA_034641835.2. NCBI lineage: Eukaryota > Viridiplantae > Streptophyta > Pinopsida > Pinales > Pinaceae > Pinus > Pinus albicaulis. The sequence goes on along the minus strand of CM076581.1, from coordinate 925,701,756 downwards.
ACTTTATAGGTCTCTACGAACATAAATATAATTGATTCACCTTCAGATAATCCGATATTAAATTTTCATAAAAGTACCCTAACAAGTCAAACATGTTGAGAATTATTGGTCATGGTTCTTTCAATTTCAATTTGAATTTGTCTCTTCGTGGAGAATTCGAATTCGAATTTGTTGACCTTTTCACAATATCACGATGAGATGGAAAATTCGAATTTGAAAAGGTAAATAGTATCAGAGAGACAATTCTGTGGGGAGACCATCGTTTTTTCACGAGTTCTACCAAAAAGAACCATCGAGAAAATCATTAAGATTCAATGCATAGATTTCGCCGTTGATTTTGGTATAATAAAGTATATATTTTTATCTTCTAAATAATCATGATGATAATTTTGTAGATTTATTTATTATTTTATGTTTAAACGTATCTCACTTCAGAGTTGTTATGAATTATTAATAGCGTGACATTAAAAAATAACATTACATCAATTCAAAAACTAATACTTTAAAATTAATAATTTATGTATGAGTAATGCGTTATTAATAAGTATAACAATGAAAATCAATCATATAATTTTTAAGGCACCTATATCTGGTGCATAAGATAAATTATATAATTTTGATTTTTTTAAAACTAGGAAGTTAGTTTATTATTTGGATGGAAGACTAATTTAATTTTAAATTTAGTAAAAAATAAATTATATTTAACTCATTTTTTAAAAAAGCTTTTTTATATATATATTTTTTATTCATTTTTTAAAATATGATATATTTAGATATAATAATTTTTTGACCTCAACTAGTTCGTGATTGAAACCAAATTTGTTGGCCACTTAATGGCGTGGTATGCCATTCAAAAAGATAGAGTTTCAAGTCTGTTGAACCAGACAAACATGGCCTGAATATTCACCTTTACACAATCTTCACCATCTTTCTTGTCATATCTATTGAACATTTGAAATTCAAAAGCTATTCACATATAACTAATAATAAAAAAACACAGTTATCCATTCAGAAATTACTCAGTCTCATCTGGGATTGACGCTGACTCCACAGGTGTCCAGTCTTTAGCTGAGGTGCCAGCTTGTTCCATTGGCTTGGCAATGCAGGGGATGTGATGCTCGATGCGGTCCAGTCGACCATCCTGCTTCCTTAACTGAAACTCGAGCTTATCAAACTCCTTCTTGTAGTCCAGAAAGTTCTGTGCGAGAGCCACCAAACTCATGCAAAATCTGTTCAAGAGCTTTTCTGAGAATGCTTTTCATAGACCAATACATGAACAGGGTTTGTCTAAATTGAGTGAGCCTCCCTCTGGTTTGGCCTGGTGTGGAATTAAATGTTTCCACCCCTCAGTGGCTGTCTCCATATCTGTCTCCGCCTGTTTGTTAATATCAACCTCCCATTTTTCTATAAGTTGCTGGATTTCTACTGAAATATTTTCATGATAAGTCGTTGCTGCCTCTTGAATTACGTCGATAGCCGGCATGCGCCCTCTAAACTTACTATAAGAAAACTGAGCTCGTAGACATCATCCCCAATGTACCTATCATTAATGCTAATGAAAACTCGAATCCTCCACCTAACATCCTGATCAACATATACTTAAATCAATTAATCTACACCTCCTAAATTAAATAAAACCAAATTAAAGGCACGTGGTTATCAAGAGTGACTCAACGTTGTAACATACATATCATATAATATGGGGGTGAAAGTGGACTATGAAGTTTTTCTATAACGTTCGGCGTTTATTCCACTAAGTCTTATCATAGATGTACCACTTCTTTGAATTTTCAAATGGTGATGTACAAATTTGAATATTCAAATTCAAAAGTCTAGACCCTACCCACATGGAACACTTTCATTCATTTATTGGAAAAAGGGCGAGGAGTTATGTGTTCTTTTCTTGATTGGCTATCTCTACCCATTAAACCTCTACCACTATATCTCTGACAAAACCCACATGTATGAGAAAGCACACCATGATGTCAGCTTTATAAAGGGCGTTGAGTTTATCCTTAGTTGTTTGGAAAAAAAAATAAAAAAAAATAGACATAGTTTAAGATTTCCATGTCCTTGAAAACCTGGGTGTGGAGATTCAGGCAGATGTGTAATTTCCATTTGATGGAAGTATTAGATTTGGTTTTTTGGGTTATCTAATTACAAGACTATTGGGGTTATGTATGATATAAGATGCATAAAACTTATCAAGTGAAGATAAATTTTTGGTTGTTTTGCCAAAATTTTTTTTTAGTTGACCATATAACCTTAAGAGATTCCTTTGCCATTAAGGTAAATCAAAATATATTAAAGCTGGCAGAGGTGTAATTGTGGGCCTCCAGATTAGAGAATGAGATGTAATTGTGGGCCTCCAGATTAGAGAATGAGAATAATGGCAGCGATTCCACCGCTGGCTTCCCAGAGAATAATTATTTTTTGAGAATTCCAACGAGTATCATGTATATCTTGATATAGACTTTTAGAAAATGACAAATAACTGAGACCTTAAACACCTCGATCACTACGTTTTCCTAACGGGTCAAGGAATCTGGACAATTAACCAAAATAATTTATGAGGATTATAGTGCGTAACTTCTGGAATGAGTAGACTATATATCTTGTTTCATATTTTGGTTAAAAGTTTTTACCAAAGTCTTCACCAATGTTCGTCACTTCTGGAATGAGTAGACTATATATCTTGTTTCATATTTTGGTTAAAAGTTTTTTACCAAAGTCTTCACCAATGTTTGTAATTCCCTTTCTGCAAGTAAGAAGGAATTCTGTGCACACGTAACCTTTTATATTATAGCTGCCAATCTAGCAGTGTATAATTTCCTAGCCGTGTTACTCGTGATTCCACGTGTCAATTCCTTTAGTCGCCTCGGCGGTAATAGATTCTTTTGGAAACGTATGAAGTTTGCTCCACTAGTAAGCAATCTACGCCCTGTCATGTGCTGAACAAGAATGAAACACCACTTTAAAAACAAATATTTTACTTGATTTATAGATTTTTATTTTATAAGTAATATTTCTGTGTTTTGTTTTTTTTAATACCTGAGGTACTCTGCACTTTAATTTCTTTTTATAAACATAAAGAGAGGTTAAAAGGAGAGCAAAGAGTCCATTCAAATCATATTTCGTTCAATATTTTATATTTTATAGGATACAATCGAAAATATTTAAACATGTTTAACCGTGTATCAAAATGTGGAAATTGTGTCATCATCTTTGTATGGAAGACTTCAAGGTCATTTTTAAGATCGATCACTTTCACCAGAGGAAGTTTGGTGAAGCTATTGAGATTGAGAGACATGCTAGGAATCTCAAAAGGCCGTTTTCACCATAGGAAGTTTGGTGAAGCTATTGAGATTGAGAGACATGCTAGGAATCTCAAAATGCCGTAGTCTAACTAGACTGTTTTTTTGCTTTGAAAATCATGGAAATTGCGGCAAGATTTTAAGAGAATAAGGCAGTAATTTTTGTAAATCCAAGTTGTAGCCATCAAACTTCAATATTTTGGGTGCCCTAGAAGTTTTTGATGGTGCTAAATCCATTTTCACCATAAAAAACATGATTCAAACACTGCTTTTCTAAGATTTCTTAAATTTTTTTTGCCCAGATTTTAGCCACTTTTGGTCGTCCGAGCTCTTTGCCTCAGTGAACAACTCCATCTATAACTTGAAATTGAGTAAGGACTAGACTCTAGCTCACTCAATATGATTGTTACCCCTCATTGGTTCCTCGTTTTCTTAAATCTTTGTTGGCTTTTAATAAAATTTTTAATTAATTTTCTACTTTCCTTTTATTTTCTCCCTTATTATTTATTTTTCTTAACCTTATCTTTTTTCCTTTATTTATAAAATTAATTAAAATTTTCATTTCCTTTTATTTTAATTAAATTATTTATTAAATTAATAATAATATTTATTAATATAATTTTAACATTTTAATGTTTACTAAAATAATTTTTTAAATAATTAAAATATTTATTAAATATTCTTTTATACTATCACCCTTAATCTTTTATTAAATATTCTTTTATACTATCACCCTTAATCTTTTAGTAATTATTAAAAATTATAGTCCAATCAAGCATTTTAAATAGTATAAAATGTTTAAATTAATAATTTTTAATAATTTTTAATAATTACTAAAATATATTAAGAATTAGTAGAAATTCTTTCGGTAAAAATCACATGTAAAAGAACGTGGTCCTTTTACATGTGATTTTTACCGAAAGAATTTCTACTAATTTATATTATGGATCACAGAAGCCTAGATTCCAAAAATATTAAGAATTTTTAATAATGCTTAAATTAATAATTGAAAATAATTTTTAATAATTATTTTTTTAAAATAATTGAAAAAAAAACAAAATTCAATATTTTTTTAAATTAAAAAAATAAAAATAAAAAATAAAATAAGATTTAAAAAAAATAAAAATAAAAACAAATAAAAAATGTTTTTAAAATTAAAATTTAAAAATAAATTAAAAATGAAAAATATAAATAATTAATGACATCAGATATATATTTTAAATAATTAAAATATTTATTAAATATTCTTTTATACTATCACCCTTAATCTTTTATTAAATATTAAAATAAGATTTAAAAGATTAAGATTAAAAATTTAAAAATAAATTTAAAATAAAAAATATAAATAATTAATGACATCAGATATATATTTTAAATAATTAAAATATTTATTAAATATTCTTTTATACTATCACCCTTAATCTTTTATTAAATATTCTTTTATACTATCACCCTTAATCTTTTAGTAATTGTTAAAAATTATAGTCCAATCAAGCAATAAGAAGCATGGTAGTTGCTGTCTAATAATTGAAAATAATTTTTAATAATTACTAAAAGATATTAATAATTTTTAATAATGGTTAAATTATTAGATTGAAAATACTTAATAATATTTTTTTTAAAATAATTGAAAAAAAACAACATTCAATATTTTTTTTAAATTAAAAAAATGAAAATAAAAAATAAAATAAGATTTAAAAAAAATAAAAATAAAAACAAATAAAAATGATTTTAAAATTAAAATTTAAAAAATAAAAATAAATTAAAAATGAAAAATATAAATAATTAATGACATCAGATATATATTTTAAATAATTAAAATATTTATTAAATAAAATAAGATTTAAAAAATAAAAAAATAAAAACAAATAAAAATGTTTTTAAAATTAAAATTTAAAAAAAATTAAAAAAAATTAAAAATGAAAAAATATAAACAAATTAAAATGACATCAGATATATTTAAAATATATCTGATGTCATTAATTGTTTATATTTTTTATTTATAATATTTATTAAATTTTTTAAATTTTAATTTTAAAAACATTTTTTATTTGTTTTTATTTTTATTTTATTTAATAAATATTTATAATATTTATTAATATAATTTTAACATTTTAATGTTTACTAAAATAATTTTTTAAATAATTAAAATATTTATTAAATATTCTTTTATACTATCACCCTTAATCTTTTATTAAATATTCTTTTATACTATCACCCTTAATCTTTTAGTAATTATTAAAAATTATAGTCCAATCAAGCATTTTAAATAGTATAAAATGCTTAAATTAATAATGGAAAATAATTTTTAATAATTACTAAAAGATATTAAGAATTTTTAATAATGCTTAAATTAATAATTGAAAATAATTTTTAATAATTTTTTTTTTAAATAATTGAAAAAAAAAACAAAATTCAATATTTTTTTAAATTAAAAAAATAAAAATAAAAAACAAAATAAGATTTAAAAAAAATAAAAATAAAAACAAATAAAAAATGTTTTTAAAATTAAAATTTAAAAAATTTAAAAATAAATTAAAAATGAAAAATATAAATAATTAATGACATCAGATATATATTTTAAATAATTAAAATATTTATTAAATATTCTTTTATACTATCACCCTTAATCTTTTAGTAATTATTAAAAATTATAGTCCAATCAAGCATTTTAAATAGTATAAAATGCTTAAATTAATAATTGAAAATAATTTTTAATAATTACTAAAAGATATTAATAATTTTTGATAATGCTTAAATTAATAATTGAAAATAATTTTTAATAATTATTTTTTTAAAATAATTGAAAAAACAACATTCAATATTTTTTTAAATTAAAAAAATGAAAAATAAAAAATAAAATAAGATTTAAAAAAATAAAATAAAAACAAATAAAAAATGATTTTAAAATTAAAATATAAAAAATTTAAAAATAAATTAAAAATGAAAAATATAAATAATTAATGACATCAGATATATATTTTAAATAATTAAAATATTTATTAAATAAAATAAGATTTAAAAAAAATAAAAATAAAAACAAATAAAAAATGTTTTTAAAATTAAAATTTAAAAAATTAAAAAAAAAATTAAAAATGAAAAATATAAACAATTAATGACATCAAATATATATTTTAAATATATATCTGATGTCATTAATTGTTTATATTTTTCATTTTTAATTTATTTTTAAATTTTTTAAATTTTAATTTTAAAAACATTTTTTATTTGTTTTTATTTTTTATTTTATTTAATAAATATTTATAATATTTATTAATATAATTTTAACATTTTAATGTTTACTAAAATAATTAAAATATTTATTAAATATTCTTTTATACTATCACCCTTAATCTTTTATTAAATATTCTTTTATACTATCACCCTTAATCTTTTAGTAATTATTAAAAATTATAGTCCAATCAAGCATTTTAAATAGTATAAAATGCTTAAATTAATAATTGAAAATAATTTTTAATAATTAATAAAAGATATTAAGAATTTTTAATAATGCTTAAATTAATAATTGAAAATAATTTTTAATAATTTTTTTTTTAAATAATTGAAAAAAAAACAAAATTCAATATTTTTTTAAATTAAAAAAATAAAAATAAAAAATAAAATAAGATTTAAAAAAAATAAAGATAAAAACAAATAAAAAATGTTTTTAAAATTAAAATTTAAAAAATTTAAAAATAAATTAAAAATGAAAAATATAAATAATTAATGACATCAGATATATATTTTAAATAATTAAAATATTTATTAAATATTCTTTTATACTATCACCCTTAATCTTTTATTAAATATTCTTTTATACTATCACCCTTAATCTTTTAGTAATTATTAAAAATTATAGTCCAATCAAGCATTTTAAATAGTATAAAATGCTTAAATTAATAATTGAAAATAATTTTTAATAATTACTAAAAAGATATTAATAATTTTTAATAATGCTTAAATTAATAATTGAAAATAATTTTTAATAATTATTTTTTTAAAATAATTGAAAAAAAAAACAACATTCAATATTTTTTTTAAATTAAAAAAAATGAAAAATAAAAAATAAAATAAGATTTAAAAAAAATAAAAATAAAAACAAATAAAAAATGATTTTAAAATTAAAATTTAAAAATTTTAAAAATAAATTAAAAATGAAAAATATAAATAATTAATGACATCACATATATATTTTAAATAATTAAAATATTTATTAAATAAAATAAGATTTAAAAAAAATAAAAATAAAAACAAATAAAAAATGTTTTTAAAATTAAAATTTAAAAAATTTAAAAATAAATTAAAAATGAAAAATATAAACAATTAATGACATCAGATATATATTTTAAATAATTAAAATATTTATTAAATATTCTTTTATACTATCACCCTTAATCTTTTATTAAATATTCCTTTATCCTATCACCCTTAATCTTTTAGTAATTATTAAAAATTCAAATTATTTTTTCTTAACAATTAATTAACTAACTCAATTCAATAATTACAAGTTTTTAACCAAATTGTAATAATGTGATTAATTCTAAATACCTTTATCTAATTTGAGTAATCTTTTTTTTTTTTTTTTAAATTTAGTATATTAGTCGTAAGACTCCAATAATTAATTTTCTCCTTGACCACTATTAGTTTAGCATTGACCAATACAACTTATAATATTTAAATTTGAAAATAAATATTTATTTTTCAATATTATTAAAAAAATTATTTTTCAAATGCTTGATTGGACTATAATTTGAAAGTCTTAATGCAACCTTTTCACAACATAATGACTTGTGGATAATGCCATGTGGATAGTGGCATGTTTAACGTAGTTAATGTGGATAAAAAAAAAGTGTGAGGGTCTTCTAAAGTGGGTAAAAAATAAAAAGGAATGAGACACTTCTATTCTAGAAGCCTCACGAAAGTATCTATTCCAAATGGTGGGGGTTTGGCTCACATTCCTCCTATCTTGGATCTCATTCCTACCTTAGTGGATCCCATCCCTACCTTTGTGAGTATGTAACCTCCATCTCTTATCTCCTCTTCCCCTTTACTAGTCTATAAATTCAAAAGACTCTCATAGGGAAGGGGTTGGCTTTTTGACTCTTGAGACTATACTTTCATGCTACTAAAGAATCCATTGGAGAATTTTTGATTGCAAGGTTGGAATTGAGGATCATTGGGAGGAAGCTTTCAACATCAAGGCTTGGTTGTAACTCTCTCATTTTCTTCATTCTTAATTCAAATGCATATTTATTTCTCACACTCATTATTATGATGATTGTTATGAGATTTCTTGATCACTTGTATAGTTTATGTTAAATCATTTATGTATCATATGCTTTGATCATTTGTATTTTTGTGTCTTTATAGATCACTTCTTTGAGCATTAAAAACGAGTTTGAAATCAAACAACAATGAGGATCATCATCAAACATTTCAAAAAAATGTATGAACCATTCATAATACGTACATATGATGTGATGGTAAACTAGGGAATGCTTTTATTTATTTGTTTGTTTATTTCTAGATTTTTTTCCCAAGTCTAGGGAAATCTGTCTTGTTAGCAAGGTAAGATTTGTTTGCGTAAGAAATTGGTAACTCCACTGAGTAACGAGTTGTTCTTGGGTGAATGCATAAAGATGGGTTACACTTTTGGGCCAAATGTGGCGATGAAATTTCAAGTTTTTCCTCTTTTATCGAATTGAAGCCCTCAAAATTCATATAAGAATTGTGAATTTTGATTTGGAGTAAAAATACAATATGAGGAGAATTATGTTGTTGTCCTAATGATATTTTTTTTGTAAAAAAAATTAGTTTCATATAATCTCTCAATTTTCCATTAAATACAATACTTGTCTTTGCAATTTTTCGCACATCTTAAGAGGTATACGTGTGTTCACTAGCATAAATTAGCCTAAAATGTGTAATTTAATATATATATATATATATATATATATATATTAAATTACACATTTTAGGCTAATTTATGCTAGTGAACACAATGCACTAGCCTAAATGTAATTAGCATAAATTAGCCTAAAATGTGTAATTTAATATATATATATATATATATATATATATATATATATATATATATATATATATATATATATATATATCTGATCTACACGAGGGGAACTAAATTTTTCATATTAAAAAATATTTTTTATGCAAAATTATATATATTTTTATTATTTTTCGAAGTTGGCGAAGTAATATTTCATTTTTATTTTGGAGACACATGTTCAAGATTTTGTTCAACTCTTTAATTAAATTGAAAAACCAAGACTACCCTTTTGAAGAGGACTCGTAAACGAAGATAGTGGTATTTTTTGAAATTTTTTTGTTGTATATATTTTATGTTATTGATTTTTTATTCAACCCCTTTAAAATTACGGTGTGTATATTCCCACAGTCAGTAACATAATGTTGTTGAGAACTTAGACTGGAAACTTGTGAATTTTGTTCGAAGAGCCCCTTTGAAATTGTCAAAAAAATTTCAAGTATTATATTTAAACGAAATTAGATGAAAAATATCATATGAATTCGAAAGTGTCAAACTCATATGCCATTGGATAGAGGATTCTTTCACTAATCTAACATGAGCAACTCCACCAATTAAGGATAAATTCTGCCCTAAATCTGCTAGGGTACAAAATGGCGTTGGAGAGAAATCTGCAGAAAGGGTACTAAAGTTGTGATTTTTAGGACCTCAGGAGCTCGATCGAGCGATTGATTTCGAAATTCAAATAGCTTGATTGAGGGTTTAAGAAACCCTCGATCAAGCCCTTAACATGGTTAAATAAATTTCTCGATCTAGGTTTAAATCTTGATCTAACCTATAGCTCGATTGAGCTTTAAGGCTTGATCTAGCTTTAAGGCTAGATCTAGCTTTAAGGTTCGATCGAGCTTTAAGGCTCGATCGAGCTTTAAGGCTCGATCAAACCACTTTTTTTAATTACATACCTAGGTTGTATGGGCAGGAAATTTAAAAGACATGGCTCGATCGAGCCACTGGCTTGATTGAGCTCCTAGATAACCTCGGGCTACATTGTTTAAGCCCTCAAACAACTAGATCTTGTTGAGATTCAATAAGAATATTCAACACCCACACCTAGTTCATTAAGTACCTGGTTGCATTTAGCACCTGATTGCATTAAGCACCCAAACTAGGGTGGGGCCCACAGTGCTATTTTTGGGTGCATGTCTATTTTTATTATCCCTTAATTAAGATGGACATTAAACTGTAATCTATTCTCAATGTGGACTTGAATGAGTTAATTGAAAGTGATAAATTCAGTTAGCTAGTGGATTTCGAGTTAGAGGTTGGTTGGTGGGACATGCAGAATAATTCTAGTTGTAACATAGTTCAAAGTGTAGTGGTGCATGAGTTGGTGCAAGTTGTAAATCAGTTTAACTCAGTTAAGTGCGTTAAACTTAGTTGTGCTAGTTGTAACTGAAGATACACTAGTGAGAGATCTAGTGAATTAAATATTAATTAATTCACAATCAGTGATCTCACATGCAACTGAGGATTTACTATTATTAGTTGCATGCATGTCAGATCCAGTGGAGACCAAGTTGAGTTCTAGGTGAAAGGGAAGTTTACTATCAGTTGTAGGGTTATCTACTCGCACACATGCATGCAAACACCCATTGGAGTGCCCATGATACTTGCGCAGTCAAGGTAGGAAATAATTCCTATCTTTTAGGGATATTTACCACCAGGGATTGTGCAAGCAAGGTAGGCTATCTAGAGGCTGAGAATTGGCTATGTGTTGGTCAGTTTTGCATATGACAGTGTGAGACAATTAGCTGAGTATTGGAGGGATCTTGTGAAATTTTTTTTGTATGTAATTGTTTCATGATCCATGCTTAATATACAATAGAATATAGTGGTGTTTTTAGCTGTAAACTTTCCCCGAGAAATTATCTATGTTGTGTGTGATTGATTTTTCTTCATTTTCATGTGATTAGCGATTGTGTTTTTAATTCCGCAAAAGATTTGTAGAAGCGATTCAATATTTAACTTTAGTACATTGTTAGATTGGGTGAATCGAAGATATACATGCATATTGTATAATTTCTACAGATATAGCGCTCAAATAATGATCGATCGAGCACTTAAAATGGATTGACGACGAGCTGTTGTTTTTCATCCAAAATTCGCCCTCTCTTGCCAAAATTTTTAACCCAGCTCAATGCACCCACCCTTTTCAATTTTCCTTGTTTTCGGAAAATTCAAACCTTTTGGTAAGTCTCTCGTCAACCCTTATTGATTATGAAAACCTAGATCTATAAGGTATTTTGAAATTTTTTATTTTTTCTTGAGTTTTGTGCTCATTGCACCTTGCTGTGAGAGACAATGTGACGCCATCAAATTTGACAATGTGACGCCATCACATTTTTCTATTGAACAACTACGACTATCTATGTTCATCGCACTGATATGTATTCAATACCGGTGACGGTCGTAGTCAAATTGAAATTTTCTTGAGTTTTTCTCATTATGATCTTGGATATGATGATTACTTTGGTTTTTGGTTTGTTATTAGTATGTTGTAAGTCAAACTTTCTAGTTTTTGTTTTGTTTGGCTAACTTGTTGTGGAAAATACTTTTGTTTTTTGTGATAAGTTTCAATTTTTATTTCTTTGACGTAATTAGTTTTATTTGTTGATTGAAGTATTTATAATCTTCTTCTGCATTTAAATTACTTGATCAAAGATTGTTGTGTAACCAGCTCCAAAAATAGAAGAAAAGAGATATCAACGCCTTAGAAATAAGCCACTTCGAGGGGACAACCTCCAATACATTACATAAATGAACAATTCTTGGATGAAACAATTTACAAAACCTCCTTTCTATATATAGGAGTCCATGTGGCCATAATGTAATCCTAGTGGGCCACAATGTAATCCTAGCCGACCTAACAATAATAATTTAAAGGCACAATAATAACAAAATGGGGGTTACAAGGGTACAATAATAACAATAAGGGGGTTACACTAATAACAATAAGGGACTATACTAGTAATATAGGGACCTAACATGCCCCTCTCCTTAAAAAAAGTGTTGTCCTCAACGCTTCAGTAGCTTTGGGTGCTTCTGTATAAACTTCTCATCCTCCCATGTAGAATCTTCAGTGGGTAAGTTCTTCCACTTGATGAGATACTCTGAAATTGATCGATTCCGTAGCTATCGAGTTCTTGTTTCCGTGACCACTTCATGTTCCAATATGATTTTTCCTTCCTCATCAAGTTCTGGCAATATTGTTTGAACTAGAATATTTTCACCTATAACCTTCTTTAAGCATGAAACATGGAAAACTGGATGTACTCGCGAAGAAGCAAGAAGCTCCAATTTGTATGCCATAGTACCAATTTTTTGCAACACCTTGTAAGGACCATAGTACTTTGGCGATAATTTATTATCCTTCTTAGCTTGCTTGAGGGACATTTGTTTATATGGTTGTAGCCGTAAAAATACCCAATCTCCTACATCAAAACTTCTCTCACTACGATGTTGATCTGCCTGTTGTTTCATTCGATTTTGTGCCAAATTCAGGTTATCCTTTAAGAGTTGGAGAACTTCTTGCTAATGCTCGATGTGATCTTCCACTGCTTGAACCTTCGAATTTTCCCTTAAAGATGATGTGATCGATGGTGGATGATATCCATAAAGTGCCATAAATGGGGTCATTTTTGTTGCAGTATGGAAGGAAGTGTTATACCACCATTCAGCGAGAGGTAACCACTTGACTCATTGTGTTTGTTTATCAGATACAAAACAACGAAGATATCCTTCCAAACATTTATTTACTATCTCAGTTTGACCATCAGATTGAGGATGATAAGATGAGCTATGAGCTAATTGAATACCCAAACAAGAAAATAACTCCGTCCAAAAATTTCCAGTAAAAATGGGATCTCTGTTGCTCACAATAACCCTTGGGCTTCCATGTAGCTTTTGAATTTTGTCCATAAATGTAGTAGCAACTGTACTTGCTTTAAATGGATGAGATAATGCACAAAAGTGTGCATACTTGGTAATTCTATCAACTACCACCATGATGACACTCTTTCCTTCGGACTTAGGTAAACCTGTGATAAAATCCATCGAAATCTCCTCCCAACGTTGACTTGGAATGGATAAAAGTTTTAGAAGTCCCGGGGTCTTAATTGTCTCAACTTTATTCTCATTGGCAAACCAAACATTCTCGTTAGTATGAATTCTTCGTCGAAGTGTACGAAAAAGAACCACTTTAGCTACGCACAACTAATAGCCCTAACAACAATAATGGCTGCAAAACATCTTCAGATCTGCAATTAGTAGTTAAAGCGTTGCAACAAACAGATCTATAAATAGAAAGACATTAAGCAGTAAAGTAAAGAGTTTGCTCCATGCATCCAACAGACAAGACAAGAACACGATTTTTGAATGAATTTTTATATTACAGGGCACCGGGGAGGAAACAAGAAGGTGTATCCAGATCTCCTCAATGGGATGGGTTCTTTGTAGTCCTCAGCACTTCAGATCTAAGCTTTCTCTCTCTTGTAGATGTATAAAACCCAATGTAGAAGGTAGAGCTCAATGGGAGCAACAATGGCAGAAAATGAGACCGAGTGTATAGATCCAGAGTGATCTAGTATGCAACAAAAGGTGAAGAATGAAGGGGAAAACCCTCCTATTTATAACAAAATACTGGGTCATTCTAGATCTTGGTGCATGATTAAAATAATGTTAACCAAATCTAGATCCACCTCTATGGAATATTTTATTATTATTTGTTGGAGGGAAAGGGTGTTTGACTTGGGTCAAATCCCTTGATTAGTGAAAAATAAATAAATAAATGATTTATTTATCTTTTTAAGGAAGTGGTTGGGATACAATCAAATAAATAATGATTTATTTGATTAATGGTGGTTGATTTGGTCATATTTAACAAGGAATATTATTTAAATAATTATTCCTAGAAAATAATAAGATAAATATGGGTTTATCTCATTAATTTCTTTGTTTTTGGGTTAAACATGACTGGGAATAATAATTAAATTATGGTTTAATTAATTATTCCTTTTGGGGTTTCCTAATTAACATAGTGAAAGCAGTTTTACTTGGGGTAAAACCGGTCTTACATGGTGTACTTGGGTCCATCTAATGATGAAAGGTTAGATGACCAAAAAATGGTGTAACAGATTGCCCCCCAGCGTGCGAGTGTCAGGAGCAAATCGTATGACCGAAGTACGTTGTAAGAACACAATCACTAGACAACAAAAGGGATGTCAGAGAGAGAAATGTGAGGTAGATAGTGTGTTGAAGGACTAGACCCTGAGGAGACGAGACTCGCAGGTGCAACAAGTCTCTTTTTATGAGAGGGTACCTGTGTTGAAGGCGGCGGGGGAGGCATACCTATGCCCGCCGTGACAAAGTACAAAAGAATAGTGTGTCCAATAAACAAGGGACCGAACCATAGAGTACAGCTGGCATAAACAAAGGCCAGATAAAAATACAATGAAGAGTCTCACATACATGCTGTGCCTGGGATAACAGCCAGGACTAGTACAATAATATCTGAGTACATGAGATAAATACAACCCAAATGCCCCCTGTAAATGGGGGAGGGCTCACAAAATCTGACTGATACATGCAAATCATAGAGGTGCTGCAAGTGGCTAAGGCCAACATCATCAAAATCTGGAGCGGCATCAAAGGCTGCAATGAAGAGGTCATCCTGGCATGTGGGGGGCTACCTGCAGGGCCACCCCCTCATGAGGGCTGAGACATCTCACACACGCCCGGGAATCATCAAGAGCTGCTGCTGGGTCACTGGACTGTCCAGTATACGAATCTCGATCATGCTGAAAGGAGCTGGAGAAGCAATCAAGTCAAAGGGAGGTGAGAAATCCCCCTGCCTGATCCGAGGCACCGAACAAAAAGTGGAAGCTGGAACCAAGGTACACCGCCCTCTAGACCTTGCTTCTGGAATAAATGTGCTGAGGTCGACAGAAGGAGGTCTGCCGTAGGTGAGGCAATGAGAGATCCTCAACTAAGGCACGAGAGAAGAGCAATAGAGCGACGGACAGACTGACACTAATGATGATGGTGGAAATGGGAAGGATGGAGTGGCGAATGGACGACTTCCCTTGTTAGAGCATAAAGGGAATGAATGACATGGCAGCGACTGACACAATATCGAAAGGGACAGGGGACAGTGGGGCTGAAGGTCATGAGATGCGACACAAGAGAGGAACCAAGAAAAAAAGAATGGAGGGCTATAGTAGGATGTAAAAGGATGCAGGATAGACTCCATGAATGCAATGATGACTCAACTCGGATGCTCTAAGCAAGGGCGACTATATAGTGCTGCCACACAGTAAAGGCCCCAATGGGGGGTCATGGAAGCATGAGTACAAGGTGGGCACTCATGACGAAAATCGACACGAACATGGACAAGTAAGGGAGCGATATGGTGCCCCAAGTACAAGTGGCGTGAGTGAGGAAATTCGATTTTAAGGAGCGGTGAAGTGACCCTTCGTGGAAAAAATGTGTCCGGGTGAAGTATCAAATCACCAAAAACTAACTAAAACCCATTTGAGAGCTCGGTGCGATCTGTCCAGCGGTACTGACGGTTCGTCGAACGGGGCTACGGTGTGGTCGCAGCAGGCGAAAGGAGAAACATGGGTTCTCTTTTAATGAGGCAGTTTTCCCTCCAAAATCATTCATTTGCTATTGCTGCTGTGGTGAATGTGGAGAGGAGAGAAGGCCCTAAATCTTGCGGCGAACGTAGCGGACAAACCGACCGTTGGAAGCGAGATCCGCGCTGGAGGCGAGAGTCCCAATCCTTGCTTCTGCATCACGGATTACATTTTATGGGGCTGAGGGCCCAAAACCTTCAAATGCCCCTCCTTTTTTCCTATGTGGTCGCCCACTTTTGGTGGCAAAAAGTACGACCCAGACGAGACAACAAGTGCGACTCCGGTTCGGTAAAATGGCGTAAAATCGCGACCGGGAGATAAGGGGGTTTAAAATGTTTTTACGGTCGGGAGTTGATTTTGGTACAGGGAAAATGAAAACGTATGTCATTATCCTTACAAACCCGGTAGCGCTCCTAAGGCTTCGATAATGAGTTAAACTTCCCATGACCTAGGACATCATGGGCCTAGTCATATACTAGAACAAGGTCGCCTTCGCGAAAAGTGCAAGGTTGGACTTTTCGGTCATACTGAGCTTTGGTGCGTTTTTTGGCCACTTCCATGGTTTGCAAGGCAACACGGCGGTCTTCGGAGGCACGCTCAAGCATGATAAGTCATTGTTCTAGCGGTGGGGTGTCAGGGAGAAGTTCAACGACTAGCTGTAGAGAAGGAATTTCACACTCGATTGGTAAGACAACCTCCTCTCCAAAAACGAGGTGAGGAGGGTTATGATTGGGGGGCATAGGTGCCCCTAAGCATGGTGTGGTCATGCCAAAATGTATCTAGAAAAATGGGAATCTAAACACATTTGAATGATGTGGTGTGCCATTTGTTCTGGTTATGGTTATGCAGTTTGAGAAAGGAAATGGAGGATTACCAATCTCTTTTGGTACTGCATATAGAGATCAAATGGACTTTAAGTTTCCGAATTGTCATACCTGGTGTCACTATCCCAAAAGGAGGATTTGGAGATAATGAACTGATGCTCTCGTAGAAAAGCTATAGGTTGGTCAACAATAATGTCTAAGAGATTGGGTTGCTGATGTAAGATGAGGGAACGATAAGGGGTATCGTCCCGAGAGTGATCTAAAGTGATATGGGACTCTAGAGGTTCTTCTAAATGTGGAAGAATACTGGGTCTAGAGTCCACACGACCAGATACACTAGGAGAGTGGTGGAGAATGGCGTCTCGTGGTCTCTCAAATGTGGGTGCCCCCTTACCCAAACATTGGGTTTTGATGTAATGGCCACAAGGTGGATGTGGTGTTAACGCATGGGTTCGATGTAAGGGGGAATAGATAAAGTCAGGGGTGTGAATTTCTTCCATAATGTCGTCATTGTGATAGAAGATGGGGTGACTGGTGGAAGAAGAACCACCTGACATGGTGAAGTGGCCTGAATCATCATCATGAGAAGAGAGGTTAACATGCGCATCGTCACAATGGGTGACCGAAGAGTAAGTAGATAACGGATCTACCGATGTTGAGCCCAAGATGACCACTGAAGGAAGGTCAAGCGAAACAATAGGGGAGGATTCAGATGGAACGTTCCCCAATGGTCTCCTGGATGATGACAGGTACAAAATGGTGACTGAGGGCTCCGTTGGCTTAAAAGCGGGAGGCGGAATGTGAATGTCCTCTGGTCCGATCGAAGCGGCCTTGAATTGGCGGTACAAGTCCAAGGAGGAACGGTACTCGTCAAGGCGGGGACAAAGGTGGGTGTAATGGCCGTGAAAATCGCACAAGGCACAAGGGTGGATTGTGCGCAAGTGTTTGAGTCTTGGGAGGGAGTCGGGGATAGTGACATGGAATTCTGGGAGATCAGAGTCGGGGAATGTCTCGTTGACCAGAAGCTTGAGGTGGGGAAATTCAGGACACATGTGAGTGGCATGACCGACGATATCACACAAAGCGCATCGAATGGCGGGCTTTGGTGGGCGTGGGAGGGTAAGGGATGTCGGGGGGGCCGGATCTTGATGGGTTGCCCCCTTTCGGGCTTTGCCTTTCTTCCCGGGAGAGTCACGCAACAGGAGGTGTCCGGGAGGTGGCCGGGGGCAGCGGTTGGGGGCATACGGAGGAAAGCGAGGGGAACCGCTGAACGGTGTCAAAGCCACATATGTTTGGGGGACTCGGGGGGGGTGGTTATGGGGTCACAGACAAACCCATCGCCCAAGGCTTGTTAGGGAGAGAGAGGGTGGCCATGATTGGGGAGCGTAACATACTCCGTGAGGGGGAGCCAAGACAGGGATCTGTCCACAGTGGCACGACCGTGAGGTATGGCCTCCGAGATGGCGGGCGCTGGGAATCGAGCTAGATAGACAAAGAGTGTCTTTGTGGATGGGCCACCGAGGGCCCGAAGGAGGAGGTCCGGCTAGCTGAGATGAATGGCTAGGAGTTGTCATGAGAAGGTGGAGGAGGTGGTCGATTGGCCAGGCAGTCGCTGGTGGCATCGAGACAATTGCATCATGCAAACATTCGACAAGTCGTGGGATCGGCACAAGAGGTAAAGATGAGGAAAGTACTGCTGGTGGTGGAATCTTTATAGACGCCGGGGGAGACACCGGTCAAGGAATCGACGGTTTGCTTGTTGGTTACAGAAGAGATGGTGGTCTCGGAGGAGGTCTGAGATGGCGGCTCATGATAAGATAGCTGGTCAATGGTGACTATATTCCCATTATGTGGAAAAGACATCTTGCGGAAAACCGCGGATGGGACAGCAGACATGGCATAGGTGTAACTTCGCCCCAATAGAATGTTGTAGTCTAGAGGCGCGTCAATGACTTCGACGTCAACGCAAACAGTCTTACCGGCTAGGGTGATGGGACAGTTACGAAACAAGTTGGTCAGTCGAGGCATGACCGTCCCACGCCGAAGGGTGATCGTGGAAGGCCACCAGGGGATCCGGCAGTTGTCGAAACCAAGCGCACATCACGGCAGTGGATGCCCCCTCATCAATTATAACGGGATACACTGGCGTTCCGCATTTTGGATCGTACCTGAAGGCGACGAAGGAGGAAGAGGAAGATGGTCCGATTGATAAGGCCAAAACAATCATTTGGTCATCAGCAGATCAACAACACTATCATAGTATAGTAGAACCTTCCTTTGGGAAGGGCACGACTGGAGGAGTTCCAGGGTGGAAATGGCGGCAGGGGATTGCGCCAAATCATCTACTATACTATACGACTGAGCGGCTCGACCGGAAGCAGCATTTCGGCGTAATGGTCCCTTTGGAATCTTTGGATGAAACTCAAATTTGGGTGGAGGGATGTGTAAGGGACCATTGGATGTCGAAAGAGGCTCTGTAGAACCTGAAGAAGGAGGCTCGGGGGCAGACTGAGCAGGAGGCTTGGGGTACGGGCGGGACCGAGTTTGAAGGTGAAGATCGACGGATGGGGAAGGATCGGAGTGCATCATAAGGATCTGGTAATCAGAGGAACCAGAAATGGACGAGGGGGTGGCTACATGGCTGTCGGGGGTTTGGGTAGCCACGAATCCCTGGTGAGGGAAAGGATCAGTGAACACAGCTGGCTGGGTAGTGGCCACATTAGGAGGAGCATGAGGGGAGGCGTGTTGTCCGCGCAATGTGGCTTGAGACTCCCACATCTGTCGCATCTGGGGTAAGAGAGGACAATTGTGAGTGTAGTGACCGTAAACACCGCAACACGAACAGGGCTTGTTTGTGCGAAGCGGCCTGTCCGGCCTGGGCGGAATGCCCTGAGGCTGGTTGCTAGTGTTAGGGTCCGAACCAGAATTGGGACCTCGGTTACCGGGGGCAGATGGGTTCTGGTTGCCTCTCCGCCTTCTTTGAGAAGAAGGGGGATTAAATGCACCCTGCTGCGCAAATACTTGCCCTGGAGGGGGTTGTAAGGGCTGTTGCAGGTGGTGAGGAGGCAAGGGAGGCGGAAGCGCATATGCTGGAGGAGCCGGCGCACCAGGCTGCGGATAAAAGTAAGGGTTGGGTTGGGCAGCATTGAGGTAAGCAGGAGGTTGGGCAAAAGGAGGAGGCATGCCGTATCCTGGATACATGTTGCCGGGAGGGGGCAGAGTGCTAGAGGTGCTGGCCCCCCCCTCGTCGTAGGAGACCATGGCTCGGCAGGGGGATGAGCAGACAAGGGAAAGAGATCCAACAATACCGTCGGCCGAATGAGATGCCCCCGGGGCGTTAGCGCCACCGGGCCTGGGGATGTCAGGGAGAACGGTATAAACATAACCAGATTGAGCGTAGATCAGGTCATATTTTAAAGCTATTTGGAGGGCGTCTTCTTCAGATTGAGGAAAGTGAGAGGCGACATCTTTGCCGATGGGAGACGGGAGGGTGCGAAGGAACCAGTCCATGTAAACCCGATCTTCAAAGGGAGGGGCTCGACATAAGCTCCGTCTTCGTCGCCATTCCTGAACATGGGCAGAAAGGCGTGTGGAAGAGGATTGCTTAAATGAAGTCAAGAGCTCCGTACCGGTGTCGTATCGGAGAGGGAGCTGGAAGTACGACAAGAAGGCTTGGGCAAGAGTCTCGAACGTGGTATGGGAGGAAGTGGCCTGTTCGACATACCATTTAGAAGCTTCGCCTGTAAGTGTGCGTTGGAACAAACGAAGACGGATGGAGTCATCGGTAATGGAGTTGGAGGAACACCACATGTGGAAAGACCGGACGTGATTGGTTGGGTCTTCGCCATTAAGGCCCTCGAACTTAGGGATATCAGAGGGTAGCTTGGTGGGCATAGCGGGCCAGGTGGTATTATGGTGAATGGGGTCATTAATCAACTGATGGAAATCGGGGAGGTTGAGGCCTGCAATGTACGGCAGCACAGGGGTGGCCGGAGTAGTGGTTGTGACGGTTCCGCTAGAAGTAGGGCCGGCATTGGGGCCGGGAGAACCGCTAGCATTAGGCCCTGATCCGGACATGGTGAAGGTAAAAAGAGTCGGAGGGGGAGAACCGGAAGGAGAAGGGGGATCCGATGAATCAGGAGAGGAGTCGGAGTGCGGACTCGAAGGTGGACTGGCTCGACGACGACGGTGCGGAGCAGGTCGATCAACCGGGAACTGAGGATGAAGGCCAAGAAGTCTCCGGGAAAGGCGCCTTTGGGGCGCAATGATGACAGGAAGAAGGAAACCGACAAGGGCAGAAAGGGGCAAAATCAAGAAGGTCGTAACTCCTCTCAAGTTGACGATTGGATTTTAGAGTTCGGCGCGTGTAAACTGTGCGCTCACTTAAGGTCGTGTGGTGTGCGTTAATTTTAATTTTTAAACCCTTTTCCGTTGCCGAGAGCAAAGTGTGCTCGTAATTTAAAAATAACCCACAGTAGATTACGTAAAATAAAATGCTGAAATAACAGAAAAATAACAGCTACGTATGCATCTATCGAAACCAAGAAGGTGGGTCTCTCACAACTATGCTGAAAAGAAAGGGAAAACTATGGAAACACACACAAAGGAAGCTCAACAGATCTAGGGTCAAAGGGGACAGAGATCTGGAGGATAAAGCTGCAGACAAGGGGTGCAGATCACAGCCAAGAGACAGAGGCAAGGTGGCTGGAAAAAGGGAAATCAGCAAAAAACCGGGGGGGGGGGGGCAAGGCAGAGGCCTTTAGAAGAGGTCCAAACAAAATGACAAGAGGTGATTTGAAAGGAAAAGAGGCTGATTTCAATGGATCTGAAAGTGAGGTAACAGATCTGGAAAAAGAGGGGGCTGAAGCTCTGAAACCGACGGCTGAAACAGCTGAAACTCTTCCACAAAAAGTGGAGGGTACTAAAGCCCTAAGGGGCTGGGTTCCCACTTAGAGGAGTAAAAACAGATCAGATCTTGGTCAAGGCGGGCTGAGACAGAGGCTGGAAAACCCTGGCAGAGGCTGCAGCAGAACCCAGAAAAATTACAGAAAAAATGCTGGAAAAAAGGCAGGTCGCAGGTTCTGACCTGATCTGAGTTGAGGTCGCAGGAAACAGGCCAAAAGGTGCGTCCAGGTCGCAGGTTTTGGGCCCAAAGGTGCGACCCCCCCGTTCCGGCTGTTTCGGCGGCAGATTTTCTGAAAAATTGCCGTCTCAGGTGCGGCTGGTGTCGCTTACCTGCGCAATAGGGCCCGAAACACACGGAAGTTAGAAATTTTAGGTTTTTAGGGTTTTATGTGAGAAAAATGACATGAAAAGAGAAAAACTAAGCAGCTAAAAAAGAAGCCCTAGGGCCTGAAGTAGCTGGATATGCAGGAATATGAAAAACGACAACGGTCGTAATTTAAAACCCGTGTGGAGTCGCCATTTGTTAGTATGAATTCTTCGTCGAAGTGTACGAAAAAGAACCACTTTAGCTACGCATAACTAATAGCCCTAACAACAATAGAGGCTGCCAAACATCTTCGGATCTGCAATTAGTAGTTAAAATGCTGCAACAAACAGATCTATAAATGGAAAGACATTAAGCAGTAAAGTAAAGAGTTTGCTCCATGCATCCAACAGACAAGACAAGAACACGATTTTTGAATGAATTTTTATATTACAGGGCACCTGGGAGGAAACAAGAAGGTGTATCCAGATCTCTTCAATGGGATGGGTTCTTTGTAGTCCTCAGCACTTCAGATCTAAGCTTTCTCTCTCTTGTAGATGTAGAAAACCCAATGCAGAAAATAGAGCTCAATGGGAGCAAAATGGCAGAAAATGAGACCAAGTGTATAGATCCAGAGTGATCTAATAGGCAACAAAAGGTGAAGAATGATGGGGAAAACCCTCCTATTTATAACAAAATATTGGGTCCTTCTAGATCTTGGTGCATGATTAAAATAATATTAATCACATCTAGATCCACCTCTATGGAATATTTTATTATTATTTGTTGGAGGGAAAGGGTGTTTGACTTGGGTCAAATCCCTTGATTAGTGAAAAATAAATAAATAAATGATTTATTTATCTTTTTAAGGAAGTGGTTAGGATATAATCAAATAAATAATGATTTATTTGATTAATGGTGGTTGATTTGGTCATATTTAACAAGGAATATTATTAAATAATTATTCCTAGAAAATAATAAGATAACTATGGGTTTATCTCATTAATTTCTTTGTTTTTGGGTTAAACATGACTTGGGAATAATAATTAAATTATGGTTTAATTAATTATTCCTTTTGGGGTTTCCTAATTAACATAGTGAAAGCAGTTTTACTTGGGGTAAAACTGGTCTTACATGGTGTACTTGGGTTCATCTAATGATGAAGGGTTAGATGACCAAAAAATGGTGTAACACATTCCGCCAAAAAAATTTGAATATCAGATTTAAGGCCATCTGAAAAAAATTCTTTCTTCACCCTGTGGTAAGTTTTTAAAAATCCTGAGTGTCCTCCTAAAGGAGAAGTGTGCAATTCCAGAAGAATCTTTTGTTTTAGTTGGGAATTCTTACAAAGATATAAGCGATCTTTGTACCACAAGGAATCATTTTTCCAACTAAATGTATCAGATGTACTAGGATCTTGCTGCAACTTTTGAATGAGTGTCCATACATCTTTGTCCTTCTTCCATTCCTCTCTTGCTTCGGTTATCCAATCTGGTTGGATAATAGAAATGGCACAAAGCAATGCTTCCACCTCTTCATTCTTTCTTGAGAGTGCATCTGCAACAACATTAAACTTTCATTTTTTGTAGATTATTTCAAAGTCATAACCCAACATCTTTGTGACCCATTTTTGCTGCTCTTCTGAAGATAGTCTTTGTTCCAAAAAGTGTTTAAGACTATCATGATCAGTTTGTACCTTGAAGTGTCTTCCCATTAGGTAAGTTCGCCATTTCTTTAGTGCATGCGGTATTGCTAACATTTCCTTCTCATAAATAGGTTTCTGTAAATACTTTCCTTTGATTGGACGACTTTCAAAAGCAATGGGTCTTCCTTCCTGCATTAAAACTGCACCAATTCCATTTCCTGAGGCATCACATTCCACAATAAAGGTTTTTGTAAAGTCTGGTGTAGCTAAGACCGGTGCTAGGTACATTGCCTCTTTAAGATGTTCAAAGGCCTTAGTTGCTTCAGGAGTCCATGAAAATGCATCTTTCTTCAATAATGTTGTTAGAGGTGCTGCTATTCTCCCATAATTCTTAACAAACTTGCGATAATAGCCTGTTAACCCAAGAAATCCTCGCAACTACTTTATTGTCTTGGGGACTTTCCATTCCTTAATGGCTTTAATTTTGTTAGGGTATACTTTAACACCCTCGTGAGATATAATATGACCCAGATATTCCACCTCTTGTACTCCAAAGAAACATTTGGATGTTTTTGCATATAATTGTTTCTCCTGCAATAGTTTGAGCACACTGTCAACATGTTCAACATGATCCTTCCAAGACCTGCTGTAGATTAGTATATCATCAAAAAATACTAGCACAAATTTTCTAAGGAAGGGTTTGAAAATGGAATTCATCAACCCTTGAAATGTAGAAGGTGCATTGGTAAGGCCAAAAGGCGTGACCAAAAATTCATAATGACCCTCATGAGTTCGAAATGTTTTTTTTGGAATATCTTCGGTCTTCATTCTAATTTGATGATATCCTGAACGAAGATCCAACTTGGTAAAATAAATTGCTCCATGTAATTCATCCAATAATTCATCAATCATAGGAATGGGAAATTTATCTTTAATGGTGAGCTTATTGAGCTCCCTATAATCCGAACACATTCGCCATGATCCATCCTTCTTGTGTACCCATACTACAGGAGCAGAGAAAGAACTTTGACTAGGTTGAATTATACCCGCATCTAACATTTTTGCAATCATACGTTCAATTTCGCTCTTTTGGATGTAAGGATATCTATAAGGCCTGATGTTTGGAGGAACACTTCCTGGAATCAAATGAATAGAATTATCATGATCACGAATAGGTGAGAGTCCTTTGGGAGTTTCAAACACCTTGGAATGATTGTGCAAGACTTGTTGGAGATCTGCAGAAATAGATGATTTTTATGTTGGAACTTCTAGTGAGCATAATTGTGCAATGACGCCTCGTTGTTCTTTTTTTAGAATCTTTGTCATGACATTAGAGCTTATTATCTTTCCCGGCTTCCCCGCAATACCCCGTAATTCAACTTCCTTTCCTTTTGAAAAAAAATTCAAGAAAAGTTCTTGAAAATTAAAAGCTACCGTCCCCAAAGATTGTAACAATTGTACTCCTAGTACAACATCAGCACCTCCCATAGGAATGGAAAGCATTGGACTAGTCAATACATATTCCCCCATGGTTAGCTTGATATTATGGCATTTTCCAGAGCAATTTATAATTCCTCCATTTGCAACCATCACTTGACATTCTGGTGCTGGGTATAGGAAACAATTTAATTCCTTGGCTACCTTATAATGAATAAAATTATGGGTGCTACCTGAATCAATCAACACTATTACCCTTTTCTTCTTTATATGTCCTTCTATCTTGAGAGTTAGAGGAGTGGTAATTCCTGCCAGTGCATTACACGATATGGTCGGATTCATTTCTTCCTCTTCTAGGGGTGGTTCCTGGTGTATATCCTCTTCTTGTTCATTTTCTTCTTCTTCTTCACAATCTATGTAAAATAATATCTTCTCAGCACACTTATGACCTTTAGTGTATTTTCTATCACAACTGTAGCAAAGCCCTTTTGCTCTTTTTTCTTCCAATTGTTGTGGTGTCAACCTTGTAGGTTGTGGAAATCTAGATGTAGCAACACTTCATTCTTTATAGAATTGAGTGGTAGGCTTCCTTGTCACCATTATTTTACATTCAACTTTTCTTGCCAACCTGAATGCCTTCTCCAATGAATCCGGTTCCAAAACATGAAATTCATGTTGGATGTTATCTTTTAATGTGCCTATGAAGAGATCGATCCTGTGTTCCTCTGGAATATCAGTTACCCTTATATTCAATTTTTGGAAGTCCTCAATGTGCTGCCCCACTAAACCCCTTTGTTTGAGATTTATCAATTGGCTAAAGAAGGTGTTGCTCTTTGTATCCTCATAATGTGCTATCATTTCCTCCGTAAAAATTGACCCAGTGACAATTTTTTTACGGGAGCAAAGCCATCGATACCATACAAATGTATTTTGTTCTAAATGTAAAGTTGCAATGCGTACCTTTTGTGTGTTTTGCACGTTATGGAGATCAAAATATTGCTCCATCTGTAGTATCCATGTTACAGGATCCTTTCCATCAAACTTTCTCATATCCATTTTTGGAATATGGTGGTTCTTCTCGCCAACATTAGAGTTTATGAAATCACGATTAACATTTATTTTGTTCTCATAATGAGGTTCTTCTACTATCTTTTCACCATTAGGAAACATTTCTTGTATCAACTTTGTCAAACCTTCTATGTCTGCTTTTAGATCATTCTTCATGTTTTCCCTGTTGTCTTTCATGTCATCCATCTTAGCTTCCATGCCATCCATATTAGCTTCCACACCAGCTTCCATGCCATCCATCTTAGCTTCTGTTAGCCTCCTATACCAATAGGTTTCATCTTTCATGATTGTCTTGATTGAATTATGGAATATGTTCAAACCTTCTTACTTGAGCAAAGGTGTTCCATATTCTTAAAAAACAAAAAAATCAAAAAAGTTAAAAAAATGTAAAGAGGGTATACCCTAAAAGAAAGATCAAAGGGTAAAAAGAATAAAATGGTCAAAAAAGTGAAAGAAATGAACCCCAAGTAAAAAATAGACCAAGGAAAGTGTGCAAATCCACATGCCACTGCTATTTCATTTTTGTAATAAATCAATTGTGTGCAGCTTGTCAAACTTTTGCCACAATTTATGAATAAGTCAAACTGTTTAAACTTGGCTTACTCATATTTCAATTTTATGTTATAGATTAGAGAATAAATATCTGACCAAACAGTTTAATCTTGGCAGATAGGTAGATAGGTAGAGTGAATAAAAGGTGCTCAACAGTTTAATATGAGCCCTTGGATGTAATAAGGGTAGAAATAGATAGATTTATCATGTAAAAAGAAAAACATTGAAAAGGGTTTGCAAGTCTAAATGAACCCTAATAAAGAAGAGAAAATGGTAGTGTTAAGTAGATAGGGTAGGTAGATGGTGCTGCAAAGTGTTATCTGATGAATGATGCTGCTACATGTTTTTGATCATTCACTTTCATCACAAGTACTAAAGCAGGAAATACACTGGAAAATCACAGCAAGCAAAGTCAAATTCATTAACCTCCCTCATCATTTTCCCCCTCAAGAGTTTTACTAATTTCCCCCAAAAGTACTAAGGTATTTGGAGGTCAAATGGGCTCAAGGCATTTCCTTGACTTCTGGAGGGACCGGACCCTCGGCCTAATGATCAAAAAGACCTAAGCACTTGAGATAATTCATCATTGTTATCTTTCATCTTTAACTTTTTCCTAAGTAAAATCCTATTTTACTTAGGAAACTGATGCAAAATTCCATAAAAATTCCTCAAAATAACTTGTTATTCTAAGTTTAAGTGTTGAGGATAAAATGTTGCAATTTACTTCACAAGTTATCACTTTCTTAGATGTACAAAAATGTTTTGATTTTCCTTGTCCTTTGCCATATTAACATTTAACTTTATTATATTAAATCCCTAGTGAAATACCCTTTCCTAAGTATATAACTCCTTTTTTTATAAATATCCCAAAAACCCATTTATTATAATGTTTACCAAAGTATTATATCCCCGCACATTGAAAATAAAAACCCCGCTTTATAAGCCCTTTGGTTAAATATATCTTTATAATATAAATCCGCCCCTATGGTAAGTTAATTGCATATGATTAGTTTACCATATAATAAAATTATGTATCCAAAAAGCGTTAAACATATGGTGTATATGTTTAATACCAAAGAAAAATAAATCCGAAGTTTTATGCCCATGTGGCTTGTCCACTTGGCATTTCCCTGATGTTTAAAACCCCACCTCGACCCCCCATTTCCTTCATTCTTTCTGCCAGTTAAATATCCCCCGAAGCGATTAAATAACATTTAAAAAGTGTTTAAAAGTCCAACGGGCCCACATGAAACCCCCGCCTATCTCCCCATCGCCCCAGCCGTTGGATCAGCCTCCCGCAGATCAACGGCTAGCGTTGATCCCGCTGCCCATCCCGTGTAAGTTTTTTAACCAGCGGGGGATGGGTGGTTTTGAATAGTCAAACCATCCACGTGGCAAGAAACCTGTGGAATCGCTGCCCCTCCGATAAAAACCATCCTCGACCAAAAGCGGTGCGGGAATACCACTTACCGCTTACCGCTTACTGTCGGCTTACGTCACCCCGTACGTCGATGACGTCATCACCTTGAAAAAATAAAAAATACTTTTAACTTGCGAATAAAGCCATTTTTCGTGTTTTTTCAGTTATTTTCATTATTCTGAGAATGACAGTGCTCCCGCTGCGATTTTCAAAATTTCCACTGTAATTGATCATTTCGCCCCAAAATTCTGTTGCGCCCGTGTTGAAGAACAGTCCCGCCATTACCTGTTACCTGTTAAAGATCCAGCTTCCTTCTAAAAACAGGTATTTATCCTTTACGCCCCGACTGCAAGTAAAACTCAGTTTCCTTTGTTTTTTTTCGCTGAAAAAGTGGTTAAAAATCATCACTGAGTCCTCCATGGAGATTTTAAACTTGTGAAATTGCTCCCCGAACCTGCAAATTGTTCCAATTTCCTTCATTTCAAGAATCCCGCCCGGCCCGTGAAGAAAACCAAAAACCTCCATTTTGAATCCACAAGAACCAAAATGGAGGCCCCGGCAGCTCTTAATATCACTCCATTGAATGCTCCTCACCGGGAATTAGACTATTTACCTTTGATAGATGAATATTTCCAAATTAAAGACCTGCATTTTGATGAAAGTCCCCTATTGAGCTATTGTCGCTGCAGAGACGAATACTCAAAGGGGCAAGATCTTATAGGGTTGTGGGAATCCAATCTCCCAAGGTATTTGATTCCTTCAGTCCTTATTTTCCCAGAAATCATTCATTACTGTCATTCAAACTATGATCCCACACAGAGGGCTGTATTAGCTCCTGATCAAAGTGTTTTGTTTCCCATCACTCCCCAGGCTATCAATGCCATGTTACACTTTGAACCAGACCAAGAATTAGCACCATTGTCCATGGAAGGACTGATTGAGAAAACTAGGCAATTAACCCCAGAAAAGCTAAAATTCATGTGTCAAACTTTCATGCTACCTGAGCATCAGCCAAAAGAGTCTCCTCCCTATGGTTTTTGCTATTTCAATACATTGGGAAGGCTCATTGTAAATATAATATCTTTTGTCTTAGGATTCAACACCAGTGAGTATGTGGATGAGATAACCTTGGCTTTGCTATCCATTTTTACTCTTGGGCAACCTCCTGAGATCAAATATGACTTTGCTTCCTTCATAGCCAACAAGATTCATGATCAATTCATAAGGCTAGATACTGAAAAAGTTTTTAAGTACTCCTCCGTTATCTATCATCTTATGATCTATTATCAGTCAGACAGGTTCCCTTTCCCAGTTCAGAAACTTGATGCCAAGGGAAATCCCAGATCAGTCATATTTTGGTCCCCCATCATTCATTTCTCCTCTGATTCTCCCTACTCCTACTCAGAATTCATTGACCAGTTTGTATATCCTGCAACAATTTTGTTAACAGGAATTCCTCCCCCGAGACTCAGTAATGAAATTAGAAAGACCTTGCAACTGTCAAAGAGTTATAAAGTTGGGGATTGGTATTTGTATCAAAACCATACAGTCATCAGGATTTATGAATGTGAATTACGTCCATTCAGGTTACCCAGATATGTGCCCATGAGGATTTTTGCCTTGGAATACTTCAGGCAGATGAACAATTCAGATGTGATCCATTTTTGTAATGTAAAGAAGAAAGCTCAGTTAAGGATCAAAAGCCAATTAGGTCCTTTCATCTGCAATTCTAGGGAGGCTGAGAGAGAAGCAGAAAATCTATTAGACAAAAGTTTCCAGACATCTTTCCGTTGGGTTCCTTATGACCCAGTTGGTTTTATTTGTGAAAAGAGATTAAAGAATAAATCATCCCCTTATATACACCACAAGATTCCTGATCTAGAAAAGTATGCCAATCAAGATGAATGGATTGAAGGAACACTTGTTGAGGAAGAAAGTGAAACTGACAAATTGAATAAAATGATGAAAGATGTTGAGAAAAACTTTGACCTAGAATCTTATGGTCAAGTGCAGGTACCCTACATTGGCACTTCCTCAGCAGCAACTCTACAGCAAGCATTACAGGAAAGCAGTTCACCAGTTGCAACAGAATCAAAGGATAAAGGAAAAGAACCTGTAATCCAGGTTATTGAAACTTTGGTTATGGCAGAGAAACCACAAACTTCCAAAGCACCTGAACAATCACAGGTTTCTCCCACACAGGTACAGCATCCACAGGTTCCAGAGTTACAGACTCCATCAAATGTGGAAATAGGGAAGAAAAGGTTGGTTTCGGACACCACTTCTCCAAAAGAAACTTCACAGGTACATCAGGTCAAGAAACAGAAACCAAATCCACCTCCAGATGTGGAAATTATAGATGAAGTATTTGATGATGGAAGGGAAGATAGTCAGCAAACTGGCACAGCAAGTGAAACAAACATAAGCCAGAAAGGGAAAGCTTTACAAAAGAAATTAAGCACTGAAGTATCTTCTTTCAGACCGCCAAAGACAGACATTGGAGATATTAAAAGAACCTTCATTAATATTAAAACAAAGAATGATCCATTGAAAATGAAGGTATATGATCAGTACATGAAGATGGCTCCCCAAAATCAAGAAAGGCTAATGTCAGCGTTTGACCTTTCACAAGGTAAAATGCTGATGAGCCACTTCAAAACAAAGGTACCAAAGCCTACTTCAGCAGCAGATTACATCAGAACAAATTTTGAAGTTTTAGCAAAGGATATTCATCCCCTGGACCAGATAGAGCTACACAGACAAACAGGGGAAATGGTCTATTCTACTCTCACCAACAAGGCCATGGCAGCTATAACGCTGCAGGATTCTTTGAATAACACTACTGCACAATTGAAAATTGAGAAGGCCTCCTCACAGACCAAAGATAATAGAATAAAGTCTTTAGAAGAGATAATCATTGGTTTGGGTCACAATCCCAAAGACATTAAAGGTATTGAGGCATTGATAAAGAAGAAAGAGGATGATATAGCTGCACTCAGAAAACAGCTAAAATTACCAGCCTTGAGGCACCCTCAGACCCAAGAAGTTATAAAAGAGAATTCACAGGAAGAAACGATGGAGTTGCTCCTAAATATGACTGAGCGACTAAATGAAACAGAGAAAGCATTGGAAAAAGCATTGCAAGAACAGGAAACTATTAGGCAAACTTCAACAACAGGTATCACAACAACAGGGCAGCAGATACAGCCATCTCAAGTGAACACTTCTGGCTTGAGTTCCGAGGACTTAATAAAACAAATGGAGAGTTTGCAACTGAGGGTCACAGAACTCCAAGAAACAAAATTGCAATTAGCAAAATTGGAGGAAAAATATGACACATCTAAAAAGACAGTTGCTGATAACACCAGAGAGATAAAAAGATTGGAAAAATTGGTTGAGGCTTTGGAAAAGGATCTTTCTTTGGAAAAGCCTCTAAAGGAAATAAATGACATTCTTTGGGGTAACATCATAGAGTTAATAAAGGTCATATGGCCCTCTATTCAAGCTATTTTTGAGCAAAATGAGTTGGTTAAAATAGCCCAAGAAGAAATAAACAGAACCAGACATGAATTAAGAGGCAGGCCTGAGAAGGCCAATCAACTCATTCAATTTTTGAATTCCAGAACAAAGCAACAGCTTGCATTGTTAGGAATTGATGACAGGACAGGCGCAGTTTTGGAAGCAAAGAGAGTTTTCACCAAGAGGACTTTCATGCAAAATTTAGAAAGAAAGTGCACAAACATTTTGGTTGATATCAACATTTTCAGAGAGAAATTTCAAGCTTTGCTGGATAGTGGGTTACCAAGTCCCATGCTCACAGAAGATCAAATAGTAGACTTAGAAACCTATGAGAAGAGAATAAAGGCTCATGCTAAAAACACAGCTGATTGTTCTACTAGCTCGTCAGAATCAACATTACCAACCGGGAAAAGTATCTATGATAAAGTGAGGAATTTATTTCATCTGGAACATGAAATAAAATATCTATTTCCGAATGAGCCCACCTTTTACAAACTTACTGAAGCAGATGAAACTTTAAGAAAGCTCAGAAGAACTATGATACCAGATGATCAATGGTGGAAAGAAATGTTGGAAATTCTATGAAAGTTGTTTTCAGGATGAGAATTTATCTTTACTATCAAGTAAATGGTAAAAACAGGAAAACAGATGAAAGAGTATCAGGTGAAAAGGTTAAAGAGTATCCGTGAGAATAAAGAGTGTCCAACAAGCCAAAGAAATACTGCAAGGGACAGCACAGAGCCCTATTTTAGCACTTACCTCCAGCACGTCCACGAAGAAAGGAACATCACATCGGCAGTTACACATTATTCTATCCACGAGACCATTTGTCTCTTGTTTGTTTGTAAATAATGCTTTAAGTCAGCCTAGGTTATTGGCTAAGATAGTGTAAGATTGTTTAAGATTATTTTGTGTATAAATAAACCCTCAAAGAGAGTGTTGAGGGTGGATTCTATTACTCTGCTGTAACATTGAGATTTTCGGAATAAAAGCTTTTGGAGAAATTTACTTGTGGCTTATTGGATGACGATTTGAAGCACTGGACTTGTTGCAGGATTCATGTGTTGGACTACAGTTCAATAAGTGTTTCTACCCTTTGTTTGAAATTTTATATTAGTTTAAAATACCATCATATCCATGTCTGAATAATTTACATAAAGGTTTAAAACAGAATTTGCTTAATTGTACTCTGTTTTCAAATGTGATTGTTCTTAATGTTTTCTTCTAAATTAGCTATAAGCATGAATTCTTAAATGCTCCTGCTTCGCTAATTTAAACATTGTTGATTACTATAATAAAGAATCCTTCATTGCTCTTTGTTTGTAGTCATCTCATTTCTCTCTTTTGAACATGGTGAAAGATTCTTAGCTGCCTTTCATCCCTTCAAGATCATCCCATCCACTTTAAATTTTAAGGATTGTTCTCTGTCTGGCTATCTTGCCCTGTAATACCATCTTGTGTTTAGAATAGAAATCCAGTAAAGCCATCCTTTGACTCCATAGCCCAATGGACTGAAAGCTCTCAACCTTGCCCTTAGTTTGTGGATTCCACCATTTTCCCAAAACAAACTCTTGAAACTATAACTAGCCTAAAACCTTCCAAAAACAAAGATAAATCGTAAAGAGAGAGCCAGAGAGCCCTCTCTGGATGCAGATTGGCTAGATTCTGCATCTAAAAGGTTGGTTTGTGGTTACCTCGGGTATACTTTCCTCTTACACAACTTCTAGGAAAACCTGAGTGATAACAAATTTTCCATGCCTTTCTTCACAACTTCCATTTCATTTTTGTTGCTCTTTGCGATAGAAAAATTTGGTGCACTTGCTCATGGACTTTTGATATCTCATGTTGCATTTCTTTGTCTTCATGAGTCATAGTAGAGCCTTCTGAAGGCTTAATGGGTGTTGAATTATTTTAATGAGGAATTTTAGAACCCAATACTGATATCTATTCTGTTAACATGCCCTTGGAATCAATTCAAATTGATTCTTCAAAATGTCTAGAAAAATTCGGAAAAAAACACACCTTTTTCGTTTGAGGAGCTCGATATTGAAATTGGATTATCTATGTGATTGCAGCTCTTCAATATTTGAAATTCAGCAAAAGTAGCTCCTCCTCGAATTCTCTTTTTGTTTGCCAAGGTATAACTTGATTAACTTTCTCCAAGACAAAGTTGTGTCCAATCTCCCACAATAACCTAATTATGGACTGGTTCAGTAGAGTGAACTTGTACGACTTGCCACGTGTCACTGTTTCATCCTTTGTCTCTGAAATTGATATAAAATAAACTACAGTCTGTGTACTTGCGACCACTTTTTACGGCACTCGAATCTGATGCCCAGAGAGAGAGTTATTGAAATTTTCCCACGATCACCTCTTTGAGATGCAATTCAGGAGCCTGAAAAAGCACTACCTTCCACAGATCATATCTCCACAAATATTGCGAACCAAGCTCTGAAATTTTTTGACGAATTTCCTCAGGATTTCAGCTTCGCACCATATGAATTTCAGATTCTGAACCTTCGTAGAAACAGATTTATAGCGAAAATGCCACGATGACCTGTTTAGGAGCTTGAAAAAAGACCTGACTTCCACAGATGATATCTCCGTAAATATTGCGAACCAAGGTCTGAAAGTTTTAGACAAGCTTCCTCAGGATTTCGGCTTCGCACCCTAAAAATTTCAGCTTCTGAAACTTCGTAGAAAAAAAGTTATAGCGAAAATTCCACGATGACCTGTTTGGAGCAGCGAAACCCTAGAATCCAAAGCTCTGATACCAAATGTTGTGTAACCAGCTTCAAAAATAGAAGAAAAGAGATATAAACGCCTTAGAAATAAGCCACTTCGAGGGGGAAACCTCCAATACATTACATAAATGAACAATTCTTGGATGATACAATTTACAAAACCTCCTTTCTATATATAGGAGTCCATGTGGCCATAATGTTATCCT
This sequence comes from Pinus albicaulis, assembly GCA_034641835.2. Classification (NCBI taxonomy): domain Eukaryota; kingdom Viridiplantae; phylum Streptophyta; class Pinopsida; order Pinales; family Pinaceae; genus Pinus; species Pinus albicaulis. The sequence continues at coordinate 925,667,122 of CM076581.1, read as the reverse complement.
AGTGGGCCACAATGTAATCCTAGCCGACCTAACAATAATAATTTAAGGGCACAATAATAACAAAATAGGGGTTACAATGGTACAATAATAACAATAAGGGGGTTAGAGTAATAACAATAAGGGACTATACTAGTAATATAGGGACCTAACAAAGATTTGTTTGTTGGAGTGTTTTGTGAAAAGAGCTCTTATTCCTTTCCATACAATATTTGTTTTATGAAAAGAAAAATATTGTATTGCAGTTCACGGGTGAAGTATTTTTTAGCTTGCATTTTTAAGCAAAGTAAGAATCATATATCCTGTAATTTCTTTGATTTGCATTCAAAAAGTGGTACATGTTTCTTGCTTTGAATGTTACACTTATTTCTTTGCTTCAAACTTCTCACTCCTTACTCTAGTTAGTATTCATTGAATTGAAAAAGATTACATTTTCATATTCAGTGCATTAGATTTGGAGTTGAGTCATAATATCATTGGTTTAATCTCTGTGGACCCTCCTCGGTAAACAAATTAAAGTAAATGCTTAATAAAATAAATTAGAAATATTTTATATTTCTATTGTAGTCACACCTACATTAGATTAGTTATAGGGCTTTTGAATAGGTGTTAAATTTAACATTCACTGTAGACAAATATATAAGCTTGTGATAGGGAGTAAAATCCATTTGCTACAATTTGTCTCTCATAAACTCCTCTTATAAAGCAGTTAAGCACAAGGTCATATCTGACCTAGTGAAGTAATCAAACCTGCTTCATTGGTTATGGTAGAGTTGATCGGCACACATTACAAACGATGTCGAAAGGCACTTGGGAATCACTTGAGAGGACTACCTCGTTTTGAGGGATCTCTCAAGGGGATTGAGCTTTGTTACTCTACCTTTTTGTGTAGATCCAACCTAAGAATGCCCCCCCCAATCCAGGTTGTTGTACATGGTAACCTTAGTGACCATAAACTTAAGGCTATTACCCAAGGTGATGGTGGGGGGGAAGTCCCTGCTTTACGTGGAAAAAACATTGGCTATACTCACTTGGGCCTTCTTGGAGGGTGCTTTCCTATATGTTAAGTTACTTGCACCATCTTGTGGCTGTTAAGTAGGTTGTTAGCATAATTGGTTTCAATCACTCTATCTCTAGCCACTTTTCACATTGATCTCTACGATGTTGGATTCCATCCCCAACTAGTGATTTCACTGTGAGAAGGTTGTTTGCATGGTTTGAATCCTTATATTTATTAGCGCATGTTACTTTTTTTTTTGTAGTTTAACATACCTTAGGTTGAGTCCGATGACAACAGTTCCAAACTTTTCCAATCAAATAACCCCTTTTAATGGGGATTCTAGTCTGTCTCCTTGCTTTGAAAATGTTGGTCTTCCTTGTAGAAATTATATAACTAATGAGTTATATATTCAAGATTCTCCTGATCACACACTATTTTAACTTCATGCACAATACAAAATCTATTCCACTATTGATCATCACATGCGGAAATTAAATCAATTGCAATGCACACATGAAACCATAAAAATTCACACACATTAACATAGTGATTTAACGGGAAAGCCTGAAGCTAAAAACCCCAACAATATGTATATAATATATGTCATAGAGATCATGTAACAATCCTCATACAAAGCTGAACATGTCAAGCTCTTAGTACAATACAATCGCTACACACTAATCAGGTCCGATCTAGCAAATCCATGCACCGATCTCTGCCACCTGCTAGCCTGACTCTACTGCGCAATCCCTACTGAAGAATGGATTTGAATGAACTCGAATCCACATGGCTTGCACTGCGCAATCCTCATTGGCATCTCTACTGAGATTTGGATGCAATCAATGCATCACTATAGTCATAACTGACAGTCACACTTGCCCTTTCACCTATCTCTCCACTGGTCTCCACTGAAACTGTCCATGCACTGTAGTTAACTGATGTATTCTTCAGTTGATTAATGAGTTATTATTTAGTGAATTAATTAATAATTAATTCAAACAACTCTCATTAGTGTATCAATCAGTTATACTAGATACAACTAGCTCAACTGTGTCTAACTGAGTTAAACTGAACACAACTCCACCAACTACTTCTACAACTCCACCAAACTCTGTCAGATGAGTTCTAACTGAAGTCCTCATGCAATAGCTCCAGTAAACCCTCAAGAATAGCGTAATTCCTTCTGTCAGCTCCTGTGCCACATTTGTGCACGTAATTGAAGTGCTCCAAGAGAATAAGATAATGTTTAGAGTCCAAATATTATTAAGAGCTAATAATATTCGACATATCTATTTTTAGATTGGCAATCTAAAAATAGATTCTGCCCAATATGTTTAAAAATAGAAGTCCATATATTTTTCCAACTTGACCAACCATCCACAAATAGCATCCTGCAACTCATAGAATATGATCGACATGTCTAAAAATAGACATAGTCTAAAAATAGACTTGCGCCAAAAATAGCCTGCGGGCCCACTTAGTGAAGGCGACTCTTTTCACTAAGCTCATCATCTTGTTGAATCTCAACATTCCTTACATGGCTATGTTGTCCCTTCTAGGACTCATGATAGGTTTACCGGTATGGTTGCTTTCAACTTCATTGGTCCCAAATACCCAAGTTGCTTCACCACAACTGTGTTCTTCACCTCAACAACACCAACCTCATGTTGACCCTTTACATTCTTCTCCCTTCATGTCTTCTTCCCTTTCTTCTTCTTCATCTGGTGAAAGTATTAATGCTAGTAACCAAGAAGCTAAGAAGAAGAAGAAGAAGCAAGATAAAAAAGGGTGCAACCAACCAATACTGTGAGTGTTGATAATATTGAGGAACCCTCTAACATACATAACGAGCTCAAATTCCCTTGCAAGCTTTGTAAAGGTGACCACCTTCTTATCGATTGTCCTGTTATTCTTAAGCTCTTAGAAGTGTGGTCGAAGGATTCTTATCAACTTGTTGTTGGTCCATTATCTAGTGATTATAGTGTTCCAGGGAAAAAGGGTAAAGTTGGTTTCCTTGTAGGTTATGTTAAGGGAATCATCAAATTTATCATTTCCCTCATGTGGATTAAGCCTCTAAATGATTAGAAAATAGTACTATTTCTCAACAACAACTTCCAACTGGTTACCATAAGCTTTCTTCTAGCCTACCATCAGTCAAAAAAGTGATTGATCAAATTCCAAGTTAGGTCAATACCACTCTTTGCTTAGAGTGTGAAGCCCATATAACTTAGATTAATGAACCATTGGTTGATAAAGTGGTTGACTTGATTCCATCATTGTTCAATCCCACTCTCCCCTTAGAGAGTGAAGTTAATACTACTCAGGTTCTTCTTGTTACTTTAGATTCCACCACACAAGGGGGCGTTTCACCCATTTCCACGGAATTCCCTCCAAGTACCGAGGTCATTTCCCTTGATTGGAATAGACCAATAGAGCCTCGTCTCCCTTCTTACATCCCTTTCCAAATCATTGTGAAGGTTTGTGAAAAGAATGTGCTTCACGCTATAGTAGATTAATGTTCTTATGTTAGTATTCTATCCTCAACTGCTTGGGAAGATTTGGGTTCCCCTCAGTTTGCATCGTTACCTAGAATCTACTAGCTTTTATCAAAATAGCCAGTGAACCTTTAGGGATCCTTCCTCAGATACCCATTACCTTGGAAGGAAAAAATATCTATGTTGATGTTATGGTAGTCCAAGGCCCCTTGGATTTCAATTTTCTCCTTGGTTGAGACTATGTCTATGCCATGAAAGTTGTCATGTCCATACTCTTTCACATGATTTATCTCCTTGATAATGGAAACATTATGATTGTTGAATATATTCCATTTGTTGACCCTGATATGATTGAAAACTATCCAACCTCCCTGAATTTTCCCTATACGCAAGTGGTATCCCCCCCACAACAGGGCAATTATGTGGAAACTTGTCCCATGCCTTCACTTACAGATGAAGAAGAGCCTCTCACTATATGCTCGACTTATTTTGACTTAGATCCCGTAGATGACATGGTGAACCCTTCAATGCATACATTGGAGCCTAATCTTCCTACCCCTATTGAATCCCTTGACATGTATCGCTTCCAGAGGGTTGCTCTTTTGTCCAATGAAGACCACTTAGAAGCCATGATTGAGGTGTGTCTCTTGGAATTCATTTGTTCCAGAGCTTTATCCTCTTGGAAGCCATGTTCAAGGTGTTATGAGCATAATTCTTGTCTTGTGTCAAGCTTGTTAAAACATGAAATAATCACATGAGCATAGTTCTTTCCCTGTATCAAGATCATTAAAAAATGAAACATATCTCCCTCCATAAATTTTGGGGGGAATATGCCTCTGATCATCATGCTGAAACTAAGCTGCTATCTTGTGCAGGTCATGCTAGGGGCAAGGTAACTTATCTCAAGCACAATTTTCTCTCTGTTTCAAGCTTTTGTAAAAATGAAACTTATCTCAAGCAAAATTTTCCCTCTATTTCAAGCTTGTGTAAAAATGTAACCCATCTCGAGCTTAGTCTTTGTTCCTTCTTGCGCTTGTAAATACAAGAGAATACATCACCAAGTATACTTTTATCACTTTTTTGGGCTCATAAAAACTATACGAAAAAGGAATTTTTTGGAGTCTCCTTTAAGCTATTTTCATATTCCCTAAACATGAAAAATTTACTGAGTGAACTTGTTTCCTTTCACGCTCGTTAAAAGGATTAGAAAGGGCATATTTTAGGTGTAAGTTTACCCCCTTTTCGGGATAGATAGACTAATTACAAAAAGGGTATACTTTAGTTATCATGACTAAAAGAGTTCTCCTTTGTATTTTTTTATCCCTTTTTGGCCCTAGGAGACTAAATTTATGAAAAATAACACCTTTGGAGTTTTCTTTATGTTCTTTTCAGACTCCCTATATATGAAAAATCACCGAGATTTACTTTTTTTCGGGGTCATTAAAATTTTACTTTAAAAGAACTAAATGAGTTAACTTTTATCCTTTTTTCAGATTCGTTAAAATTAAATGAAAAAAGGCTATGTTGGTGTTTCATTTTTATGTCTTTTAAAACTCTCTAAATATGAAAATGACATCAAATTATCGCTTCATTGGACTCGTAAAATGTAAACAATGTAGGACTCGTCAATTATGATGGGACCGAACCACTCCTTCCTAGGGTTCGTTAAAAATATTCCGAAGGAATCATTTGAAGAATGAGCTTATATTACAAGCATATGTTAGCCTCCTCAATCTTGTGTAAAAATAAAGAGGTAGTTGCTAGTAATGGTGGGGGAAATTGGGAAAGAAGTATTCATATTTTGTATTTGGAAAGGCAGTAAGTCACTTTTGAACATGACACTCTTTTAATTTTTTTGTGTCAGGGTTGGGAAATCCATTTTCCTCTCATTTGATCGTACCTTAGTGTAAGTATTCATATTGGTATCTGGTCTTTTTTTGAGTCAAGCACTTCCAAGTCAAACACTGCCAATTAGTCAAGAGAAGTTCAACCTTAATTAAAAACATTTTTTAGTATTTAAAGCCTTCTATTACTTCAGCCATCCTTGAGGCAATCTTGAATCACTCCTCTTTTGTTATTCAAAAATTGATATTGTTTCTTGTCGTAGGTCGTCCTACGACAGATTGCTTCCTATCGAATTCAACACCTCATCTAGGAATTTGATGTAGAAACCCTTTTTAATACCTTGGAACTTGCATTCCTCATTGATAGGTTTTTTCACTTTTGGTGATAGGTTCTCATCATTGAACTTCGATTGAATGATTCTATGGGTGTTCGATTTTAGATCATTTATTCACATCCTATAGATTGTACTATATTACCTTGAGGGACATTGTCATTATTGATGGTTTCTCTCGCATCTGTTAGCAATTTTCATTATTGGTTGGTAATCAGATGCTTTATACTGTGTTTGAGTTAAGAAATTTGTTTACATGGTCAGATTTGTACCATGGATGGATAGAGATGAAGACCTTGGATTTTGTCTAATATAACCAAGCTGTATGGAGTTTTGAGTATTCACGTCCGTGACATAGATTCATGCACACTGCAATAAAATAGACCATTATAATGTGAAATAGCATCAAAATATAATGTTTTTGAGCCTGTGAATTGGCTTTAGTTGATGTCATTAAACACGACGCAAACTAGAATCTTCACTTGGGTACTAGAAATATAGCTTGGAATAGAACTCAGAAGAATTCCATGAACTATTTATTTCATTCTTGCTTCCATTGTTGCGTCCATTTGTACTTCTAGTTTTTCTCCCAATTGTGCTTCCCATTTTTCTTCTAGTATGGCATCAAAAATAACTTCTTTTTTGGCTTCCTAATTGATGCCAAGTTATGCTTCCATTATAACGTCCTTTGATGCGTCAAGTTTTTCTTCCAATATGGCATCGATTGGTTCATCTAGATTTGCTTCCATTATGACATCTTATTTAGGTTCCAATATGGATTCCATTATAGTATCTTTTGAGTGCTTCTAATATTGGTTCCATTATTACTTCTTAGTTTTCTACCTGAATGGATTCTTTGTTTTCTTCTTCTAGAATGACAATTTTGGCTTCTAATATTGCTTCTTAGTTTGGTACCCGAATTGTTTCTATTTATTTTCTCATGTAACACCAAGTTTGGTTGCTAATATTAATTCTATTATTACTTCTTGGTTTTCTATTTGAATGAATTCTTTGTTTTCTTCATAGGGAACACCAAGTTCAGCTTCTAATATTTCTTCCATTATTACTTCCTTGTTTGCTACCCGAATTGGTTCTATTTTTGCTTCTCAGGTAATGCCAAGTATTGCTACTAGTATTGCTTCCATTATTACTCTTTTTTTGCTACCTGAATTGCTTCTTTGTTTTCTTCTTAGATAATTCCAAGTTTTTCTTCTAAGATTTCTTCTAGTGTGCTTCTAGTTTGGCTTCCATTGTTGCTTCCTTTTTTGCTTCCAAAATTGCTTCCTTGTTAGCCTCATGGTTAATTGATTCATTTTAGTTGGAAGGTTTGCTTCTTCTTTAGCACCTAGGTTTTCTTCTTTTTTAGGTCAAGGGTTTTCTTCCTTTTAGTGTTGGTATTTTCTTCTTAATTAGCCTACAATTTTGCTTCCTTTTAAGCAACCAATTTAACTTCCTATTTAGAGCCAATAATAGCTCCAAGTATGACTTCCAATTTAATGTCGAATTTTACTTCCATTTTAGAGCCACATCTTGCTTCCTTTACAACTTCCATTTATCAATTTAATATTTTTAATTTCAATTAAATTAATTAAGTATATCAGGCCTCTTAAAAAAATTATATGATTATAGAGCGAGTCATATTGAATTTGAAATATTTTATAGCATACCATTTATAAAGAAGTTTTAGGGAAATGGACATCCATAAAAACTAACAAAAATATTATTATTATTTTTAAAATATAACCGATACTTTTATATTATTAATAAACAAAATCGTTGGTCGTGACTAGATACACATAATGCAAGCCTAGATTCACATGATAGAGATTTCCATATCAGAGCTCTTTTAAGTTTCTTATAGTTACATGCCACACTACAACATTGGAATCAAATAACAAGATAATTTTTTTTTAAAACTATAACCGATATTTTTATATTATTAATAAAAAAAGTTGCTGGTCTATGACCAACTATACATAATACATGTCCAAATGATATAAGTCAAAATGATACATGTCTAAATGATACAACTCAATATGGTACTGCAGTTAAAAATGATACATATGATAATAAACAAGAAAAGATGCATCATAATGATTTATCAACAATGATCCATGATGGAGTCTATATGATCAATGTCACTGGCTCTTACAAACATATTTCTCATTGTCATCATCATCATTTCTATCATGATCATGATCAATGTCATCATCGTCGTTGTTTGCCTCAATATCCTCCCTATCTACCTCATCATCATCATTTCAAATGTCTGAACTAGACCCAACATAATCTAGATCAATCTCGAGATCAACTGGATCTTCTAAAAGACCCATGTTATGCAAAAAAAAACGTTCAAAATGAAAAGTTGTTATTTATTTCATGCAATATTTAATACTTATGTTTTATTTCTAATATTACAACATATGAAACAAAACCATAATCATATTACATCATATTAAAGTGCACACATATAACATAATAAAATTTCAATTAAGTTACAACTAAGATGTCATTCTAATGATGTAAAATATGCAACAATTCTAATACATGTTACTAAAGTCATGGAGAAGGCTAGAGGATTTAAATATAGCCACCCTTCACCATAGGAAGGAGCAGGTGTAGCAATAAGAAGGGGACAAGGGTCAGGGACAAACATATAACTCGACCTTGGAGCAACAATGGTGGAAAGGATTATTTTTCTGAGCATGTCGCTGCTTCATTAAATCTCAATCATTCATGGCGCCATACCTTTCTATTGAATAAATTGTGTGCCGTGTAGTGTACTGAACCCTACTAGGAAGGAAGGGCACTCCTTCTTAGCAGGGATCACTTGTTAGGAAGGTAATGTAGTTATTTAATTTATTTCCTCTTAATTATAATTCACGTGTGATTGTTGTTACTATTATTATTAGTGTTGCTCATGCTTTAATGGTTGCAGAATTCTAATCTTCGTATTTTGTAATAGCATAGGTCCTAGACCGGTCCCTTTGTTAGTGTGATTAGTTATTTAAATCCTGTTACAATTTGATGATGTGTTCATTTCATTTGAATGTGTGTTTCAAAATTTATTGAGATAATTGTTTCTAGGTGTGTTGTTCTTTTTTGAATAAGAGTGACAATGTGACATAGATGTTTTATTTAGCATTATGTGTTTATTTTTTGAGAGTGTGAACGAGGTTTGAGAGTGTAACATCCAAAGTGTTGAATTGATGAGAGTGTGATTACAATGATTGAGTTTGAGAATCATTAGCACTAGTCATAATTTTCCCTTGCATATATTTTGCATAATAGCCTTGCAATAAAAAAACCTACTTGAATTGAAAATAAATGTGAAGAGTCAGAACTATTTCTCTAAATTAATAGGACAATTATTCTTCCCAACAAAAAGCTAAAGAAAAACCTATACACAACTTTCACATAATGCAAGTTGAAGAAAAACTTGGAATGTTGTATGAAATCTGAAGCAAGATTATTTAAGGGTCAAAGTAAACATATAATAATTCAAAAGTGTGTAAATTAGTAAATAAGAAACCTACAATTTGAATCAATTAGATTGGACAATAAATGAAGTATGTGTGTGCATTTTAGTGAGGCAAGGCAATTTTGGCATGCTTCACCAAAATGCACACCCAACCTTCATTTCAAGACCAAATGGAATGATTCAATTTGGAGAGTACTTTTTTAATCATAATGTACATTAATTTTGCACATAGAATTTTATGTTGTGCAAGAATATTCCAAATTGGATCGATTTTGTAGGGTTAAAGTCAAGGTTTGTGTGCCTCAAATAAATGTACACTAGTACCTGTAAATAATTTACTGTGTGATAATCATCATTCCAACCTAAATATAAAACCATTTTATGCAACATACCATAGTCATTTTCATAAAGGAAATGTTATACACTGAAATCCGAGTCTGTCAAAATAACAATTGATCATATCTACCAATGATCACAGTTGGGACAAATATGCACTCCCATGCCAAACCAATTACACTCTTGGTAATGAAATTTGAAATGGGACATGAATGGAAAATTCCTAACCTTAAGATATAACCTTGAATCATGTCTGAAAAATATCCTATATAACTATGTTTCCCACTTATACACAACTTTCACACAAGGTAAGTTGAATGAAAACTTATAATGGTGTATGAAATATGAAGTATAAAAATTTAAGCTCAAAGTAAATATATAACAATGTAAACATGTGTAAAATCATTAAATAAAAAATCTACAATTTTAATCAATAATATTGGCCAATAAATGAAGTCTAAGTGTGCATTTTAGTGAAGAAAGGAAATTTTGGCCTACTTCACAAAATTGCACGCCCAACCTTCATTTCAAGGCTGGTCTTTTTTCCTATGAGAATATTTTCTCTTGAATTTATAAAGTAGTGACCTGAAAATCATTCGTCCTCTGACAATTTTCAAGTTTTGATAAATTTTGGCCTTCAAATGGTCACTTAGATCGTAACTTATTCAAAATTGAATAGTTAAAATTTTTAAATGAACTTAAAGATGAAACAAAATCATGTGAATCCCAACATGATGAAAATGAAGAAGAGAAAAAACAAGTGATAACAAAGTTCATTGAGTGTGGACTTTGTCTCCGAGCCCTGCATCAATGGCTATGCCACTTTATGGATCTCAACAAAAAAAAGAATGCATTACAAATCTTTGAATCATAGAGTAAACATTATTCTAGAGTGGCACTATTTATCCTTCAAAGTAACGTTCTCCTTTAGAGAAATCCCACTCACAATTTGACTCCCTTTTGTAAAGAAATGATGGTGCCAAAAGAAAAGGACTCTCTCACTAAATATGGAAATAGGTCTTCGTACTCATTCTGAGATCAAGAAGCACAAATCCAATTTCTTCATAGTGAAGTATTGAAATGGTCTTTTTCCACAATCATACTGAGAATAGACTGAAACTGGATACTCTAGTGAAGAAAAAAATGCTACATATGTGTTTGGAAGGCTCGAAAACCCCTGTCTAGGTTCTTTCCGTGCTAGAAAAGGTCTCCATATGGGCTCCTATTTGCAACACAAAAGGAATTGAATTTGCAAATTTTTTAGCTTACAATGCTCAAATCACAAAAATAATGTTGCCATTGTGTCCAAAACACCCAAAAACCCCTGTCTAGGCTCTTCTTGGGATAAAAAAGGTTGGAAAATAACCAAGTTAGGCCTGTTTCTCCATTTATATACTATCTGTCTTGCAAAAATGACAAAATTGGCTAACCAGGAAACAAAATTTGCCTTTGACAGAACCTCCAGGGGACAATTTCGATCTGCATCGGTGCTGATTCCACCACAAATAATGTAAATTTTCAAACACTTAACCATGCGAATAATACCTTAAATGCAAATTTTTAAGCCCTAGTGTTGGTCATATGGTATGGCATATGGCCAAGGGCATAGGCAAGAGGTCACACGCTCACCGACACTCCACGCTCTGGTCATATGGTTCGCCATGTGGTCACGGGATGGGTCCACCCGCCAACCCTCCGGCTCAAGCCCTCCGCTATCAGTAACGGTAGTTGTTATGGAATTCGGGGTTGGGGATAACCATCCACCCCCTCTGCCTTGTGCCACAGTTCCATTGGAGCCATACAACTAGGGCTGGTGTCATGTTCCTACCCGTCTGTTCCGAACCCTTCGCTGATGCTCTCGATCACGTTAAATTCAAAAGTTCCTGGGGCTAGGGCTTCCCACCCCACCCCCCACTTCGCCCGACACACAGTTATATGAACTCCATACGACCTGGGGGCTGGGCCATGTGCCCCTCTCCCCTTCCCCAATAAGAAAAAATCTTAAAATTTAAAAAGAAAATCACCACCATAGTTAATAAGAACATTGGCGGCTCAATGGTTTGTCAATCAGTTGTTAGACGCGAGGTCATGGGTTCGAATTGGGTGGGGTAGGTCAAAGCCCCAAACAAAATTTTGCATGAAAAACGAGGGCTACGTGGTGCCCTCCCATTGGGCCACGTGGCACCTCATGATTGGTCCACCCAAAAACACAACCACCAATGAAACTTCGCCATTTGTCCCTGTACGGCCATGCCACATGTTAGAACATGATTGGGCCATCTATACATCATACCGTCATAGTCACCTACTGACATCAGCGCGACACAACCTATATGGTTGCCTAGTTTGTAGCCCAATCAACCCTAAAAATTGACTTTTTAGCTATTTTCCAAAATCTTCAGAACGCGATAACCTTCACATATGGTGTCAGATTAAGGAGATTCAAGCGTCATTGGAATCAAAACGATGAGATATACGATTTGGCACTAGTTTCGATTGATTGCGAGAACTTTGGTTTTTGAGCATATTAAGCAGAGTCTCAGTGTTGACCAAGTACATTTTGTTCCTGCATGAGAAGGGTATATTTTCAAGCTAGAGAGGGATGTAGGGCCATTTATTGTAAACAAAAAACAAGCCCTTACATAGGTGGAAATGATGATGAAGGAGTTTGATTTTGAGAAAGGAGAAAAGTGGCAATATGACCCTCACCATATAATTTCTAATAAAAGGGTGGAAATTAGTTATGCATCTTATATTCATAAAAGAAGACTAGAAATTGAGAAAATGGAAAATCAAGAAACTTGGACATGTGGCAAGGTGCAACAAAGAATTGATGTTGAAACCCCTATGATAAAAGAGAATAGCTTGAAGAGGATTGCATCTAAATAGATAGATTTTGAGATGGAGGATTCCCAATCACATAAGAGGAGTAAACTTCAAACAAAGGATGTAGAATACATACAAATAAAATTAAGAAAAGTGAAGAAACATTTACCAGAGAACATAAATAATTACCAAGAGAAATAATTAAACATAACCAGCAACAAATCATAAACATAAACACATATGTTTAAATGGGAAAAACCATAAACTCCGGGGAAAACCCATCCTAATGAAATTTCAGTAGCCTTGGCCAAAACCCTGGCCAATCCAGCCAAGTGAGCCTTCACCGCTCACATCCAGGCCGCATCTTACAATGAAGTCTTCCTAGCCTTTTATAGGCTCCATTACATGCAATACCATGAGTCGAAAACCATGGGTTCACAATACCATGTGCCCCAAAAATACTTGTTTGTTTAACCTGGTCAATATTGACTCTAACCCCGAGTCAATTTACCCAACATTCCCCCCTTAAACTTGACTTGGGGTTCCTTGAATAAATCCATCCAACCTTGCCAAGTGAGTCAACCCCGCTCACTCTAGCCCTTTCCCCCTTTTTTAACCAGGGTGATTGTTAACTTGACATCCCCCCTATCACTTAGGTCTAACCCAGACTTTACCAGTGATTACCCAGGGGTACACATGCCATACCAGGTCTTACAACAGTATGCCCATTTACATGTAATAAAATTTAACTCCATTAAATTTTTTTTTATTTTTTTTCATTGTTGCCACTTTAGTACATCCTCAATCAATTTAACAAACTCTTGTTAACATCATGATTTGGTATGCCATTACACACTAGACACGACTCTTCACATGTTCTACCTCCGTGCACTGGTTCTGTCCAGCACCACGGCTTCTACACAATCATATCCTCGAACATGCACACCTATTGGCAGTAATAATTGCAGCATCATCCACCACTTGGGTAGTGGCTTACGTAGTCTTCCATGACTCCACGAAAATGACTATATCCCTCGATCATGTCCTCAGCGTGTTATCATCCTCCATATTAAGAGCGTATGATTCACTATATTTCATTGGGCCCCAATGCACCGAACCCATCTAGAGCACTGCCACTTGTATTCCACAACCCAGATTTAATTTCCATGATCTTGTCTAAAGTCTATAGCTTGCTCATGAAAATGCTTTGGATCCATTAGAACTTTGTGAATTTTCTACGTAGGGATCCAACCTCCCCACCCTTCGACAATTTTCAGCATTTTCTTGCGGATTTCCTCTTTCCACTCCATGGAATCCAAAAGATCCACGAAAAATGTAATGTCCCTACTTAGCCTTAGCTAAGAGGAGACATTCAATTTTGATTTAATTTATGATTTATGAATAAATGAATAAAGGAGGACATGTAAAACTCCTAAAAATTCTGAATAAATCAATGCCCATGTGAATAAAGACAAATCAGGGCTATGTACGTAATCACTTGCAGGTGTGAAAGAAGTTTGAGTCAAAGATTGGGTCCACCTTGACCAAGTCAACTGCGCTGTCTAGGTTCATTGTATCTCCAAAAGGGACTGCGCAGTTCTAGAAGGGAGCCTCTAATGTGAAGAGGGCTAGTTCGTTAAAGTGGTTTAGGGTTTGAAAAATTTTCCTCATGTTATAAAAGAAAGAGGAGAGCAACATGAAGAGGTTGTTGATAGATCATATTTCTGAAGTATTTGTCTGCTTAGACAAATACTATTCTCTGCTGTTTAGTGGAGGATTGTGAATGGAATTCATGTTTAAGGGTTTCATCTCTTCCCTTGAGGATCATTGGAGGAGTTCTTTTCTGAAGTAGGCCATTATCTGGTTTGATACCAAGCTCTATCTTTCATGAGCAGTGCTGGCCCATTGAGGTTTTTCTAGCTGCTATCTTTTGTAGCAAGTGGTTATGTTCTAGATCTACTTAGATCTATCTTGTTTTGAGAGGATTTCTCTGTTGGAGTGTGTTCTTTAGCCTCCAAAGAGATATATGATCCATATTTTGTTTCAGATCTGTAGTTTCATTCAATTTATTCAGTCTCCTTCACCCTCTGCGCAGTTTCTGCTCAATACTGCATTATTTTGTGAGAGGGCTTTCTTATTTCAGTTTGCTATCAGTTTGGAGGAAGATCTCTTGGTGTTAGGCTTGCCTTCCCTTGGTGATCCATGGATTGTGTTGCTGATCCATGTCTCTATAGATCTGATCTATTTCAGCAATAAAAGTTATCTTCATAAATTTCTGGGTTTTTTGTAGCACTGCAAATTGTAATTCAGATCTACAACTTATTATGCAATATTTTAATGTAATTCCAATTGGATATTGTTCTTAAAGTCTTATAGTTTCCAGATTTGTATTAGATATTATGTTTCATCCATACATATGCCAGATATCTGAAATGTAATGTACAGCAGCTGAACCATCTGAAAAATAGCGCTGTCTATGTATTTCTGCAGTTTATTCCTAGTTGCAGCTCTAATTTCTGAAGGGATTTTGCCCGAGTTCTCTTTGTAATATATTGTAGAGGAAATAAGCTCAAATTTAAATCTGATTTACTGTTATATCTCTGAAGTATCAGATCTTTGGCTGTCCTCCTCTGATTTTCAGTCAAAACTGTGCAATTCTAGTAGCTGGGGTTTTCATGTTGCAGCAACCTCTCTCTTTGGCTCATTTCTAGCTAGTCTTGATTTTGGGAGATCTGTTTAATATGCGTAAACTGATTTTTTTCAGCTGAAATTCTGTATATAAGTCACATTAAACATAAATGAGGGGATCCCATCCCTGATCTGTGTTATTCTTGCTCAGATTTTCCTATACAACATTTTCATTGAAGGCCTTGTTGAGATTCCTGAGAGGGATTATTCCAAGTTCTATAGGCAGAGTCTACAGTTGGCTAGGTAGCCTCTAGTTGTCACCCTCTTTTTAGAGGAGACATAACCAGTAAATGCCTCTGTAGTCCTGTTAGACACCTATAAAATTTGTCATACCTAATGGTGGCTAAATGATTTTGGAGCCTTCAAGGAACAATTTTATTGCTAAAAAATTGTTGGCTCATGAAGACTCTTGAAAGGCCTCATGCCTCTGTCCAAAATTTTCATTCGATGTTTCCATTTTATACTTTGAGAATTCTACTAAAAACCAAAGAGAAAAAACTACTGCAAAAAAAAACCATCATTTTCCCTTTCTCTCACTCTCAACTAACCTTCATTTGATCTCCATTTTTCCCCATAAATTTCCTCTATTTTTCATGTTTTCCTTTCATGAAAACCCCCTTCCATATGTTAAAAACTCATTTTTTAAATATTTTCAAACCCATCAAATTCCATTTAAAAAACCATGAAAAATTCATAAAAAATACAAGTCTTTACTATGGACTTAAGCCCCTTTGGGCTAAGTCCTAAACCACTTCCCCCACATGCCCTTTCCCCAGAATCAGGCACTTAAACCCCTATATATTTCACTCCCGATCGATATTTTTTCTTTGTAAAAACCCAAAATCCCCTTATCCAAAGTTTTAACTTAAAAACTTAAAGTCACATGTTGAAATAAATTAAATGGGTTGATTGAAAAGAGCCGATCGCGCAATCGCAATCGGAGAAAACACAATGGTTAGATTGAAAGACCTGCATCAAAGTTCTGATGCAATTGGGTCTCGTGTGTTAAAGTTTTCCCCCCGCCTCTGTTTCATATGACTTTCCCCAGGACCGAGAGTTAAAATTCCCAAGGCGCTTATCGCATCGCAAATATTTTTACGAGTCAATCAAAAGACCAGTCTCCGATTTCCGATTGTGATTGGCCCTTGTTTCAAATACGCCCTGGGCATGTTATCCTCCATATAATTAAAGGCCCCGCATTCAGGTGCCTATTCATTTTATGCACATTTTCCGCCCCCAAAGCCGAAAAACCTTTATTTTATTTTATTTTATTTTCAAACCTTTGTTTTTTCATGTATTATAAAGGTTTGCTCCCGGTTCATCTCTGCCGTTGATCGACAGCCGATCAAATGACCTGCGTTCCATGGCATCGAAGTCTCCAATCGCATCGAAAAATTTTAATCGCATATGTTTGTTTTGTTTCCCCGATCGGCCTCTCCCCGATTTATTACCCACCGTCGATCTAATCTATAGATCGACGGCCTGCGCTCCATCGCATCCCCTCATTCTCGACCTCCGATTGAGACTCCCCCGATTCATTTTCCACCATTGATCTCATTCTTAGATCAGTGGCCATCGCTTAATTGCCTCAGGCCTTCCGATAGCACAATCGCATCAGAGTTTCTTCATCGCATTCCTTTCCTCCTCCTGCCGATTGCGATTTCCCGATTAAATCTGGACCGTCCACGTGTCCAGATCGAACGGTCCAGGATCTCTCCACTTTATTTCTTCTCCTGCTCTTCTTTTGCCTATTATTTTTAGATCTCCATCATTGGATGCTTTCATCCAATGACTATGCTCCTTCCCCGCCATCTGAAGCAGTTTAACCGAAAATGCAGGATTTCTTAATTTGTCTTTGTGTTTTGCAGGTGTTTTAATGGTTATCCATTGAAACAATGAAGAAAGGCCGAAGGCCGGGGAACACATTTCCCGTGCCTGTCTTACATTAAAAGAGCCCGTCTACCATGCTCTATTCACTGTTTATCAATGCTCTATGAGCATTTATACCTTCAAAGCCTAGCGCGACTCTACACATTGACAAGACACTGCGGTTCAAAATCACATTTAAAAAGAGTATCAGTGTTGAAGAACATAACACAGCAGAGATGAAGATTGAAGACAAATTTAGGGAATTATGGCTTGAAAATAATTATCAAAAGCTTAATTTCCTGAATTAAACACAGTCAGGAGAAATTATAAGTGTTTGACAGGAAGAAAGGACCTCCACCGCTGCATTTGAGGCAAATTGATTCCTCAGCTACTACAAGAGCCACCTGTTGCCTCAAACCTTTCAAAACAGAGGCCGAGTTATTTATTAAACAAATATCTGCCTCCAGCGCTGCCAAGAAGTTAATTATGCCAAAGGAGTTTAATAGAAAATATCCACAGAGTTACTCCAGAGAGAGCACAAAACCTTAAAAGTCAACATTTCTTTCCTGGTGAGCTTGAAAATTTAATGTAACCAATTAATACAGGAGGAATATCAGAATGTTCTCCATCGAGCCCCTCAAAGGCCGAGAGACAGTAATCTGTATTAATTGCCTTAAGAGATCTTTTATCAGATCTCGCCTCCTCATCCTTCTATAAATACTTCAGTAGAAGATGAGTAATTGTTGGTTATTGTTTGATCACAAGTTGTAATACTGAAACTCTTTGAAGTAAATACATAGTCTGTTGAAGTTGAAGAACAAATTGAAGTCTTGGAGATATTGATGATGTTGTTGCATGCTTGTTCCTGAGAAGGCTCTATCATTGGATCCATGAGCTTTGCTGTTGGTGAAGTATTCTGAACTATCTTATGTTTTCCCCCTGTTTTCATTATGTTCCACAATTTCTTACTATAGTAGGATAGAAAGTATTAGGCTAAGAAATGACTCCTGGAAGCACCTTAGACCTGTTCATCCTTCACTGTTTTATGTTTTCTTCTGCTGAAGTATTTTAGAGGCTTTAATATTTCTCTTTAGTCTTCATGCTTGTTTATTTCCTTAATATTTTGAACAGTTGGTTTCAGCATGATTTATGGTTCTCCCTGCTTGTCTCCTGCCACTTAAAAACTGTTATCGAAGTCTCCATTTGAAGTTCTTTGCTTACAGTGAATCATAGAGGTCTGTTTTGATCTTGCCCTTTGTCCTCACTTAAACAGTTGGCTTAAAGGTCATTATAATTATGATCATAGATGTTTTTAGGTGTTCCCTCTTCTATGACTGTAATTATCAGTAAATATTTTATGTTTTCTAAGTCCTTTAGAATAAAATCTTTGAGAAAATAGGGTGTTCCCCAAATCTTAGATTTCATTTTGAAAGTTGTCTTGAAATCATTATTTTCCTAATGAATTTTTGTAGAATTTATGGTTAGCCCTGTCTATCAACTATCTCTTTATTGCTTAAACTATGTTTTTAGGTTCCCTTTGTTGAGAATTCAATTTCTCTTTCCAAATCATTAATGTTCATCCCATTCCAAAAACAAAAGGATCCTGTTGCCAAGTTAGATTTTCCCTTTGATATCCCATATCCTTTGATGAGTTTGCTATGGCCTTTTCTTGACTCCATTGCCCAATGAACCCGGTGTTTCTCCATTCTGTGTATCTTTCCTAGACCTTTCACGTTTTTCTGTATCAATTCAATCCAACCAACCAAACAAACAAACAAACACCTGCACTTAATAACTAGTCTAAAATCAATACTATAAGCACACAAGATAAATTTTGCAAACAAACATTTGAGATATCCCTCTCTGAGAACAGGAGGACTAGATCCTGTAACTCTAAAGATTGGTTCTGATGTTGCCTTATATTTTGATTTGCCAAACTATCAAAACACGGGACACCAACATAATGGCGATCATGGTGGGAGACTGAGTAAAATCTGCAAAACAAAACACTCACTGTCTAAGTATAACATAAGTAACCTTCTTCAAGCACTACCAAGCAATGGTAATCATGACAGGACCTTTTGAATTAGTGACAAACTAAGTAACTCTTAGGATTCTCATAAAGCCTTGTCAAACCTTGAAGATTTCAATTACCAAGCCATAAGAGTAAACTCTGTACATTTTGACACCCTAGCTAAGTGTTAAATCAGACTTAGAACAATCTCCTAACCTATAAGACCAAATTAACTCAGAAAAACCCAAAACTTTTCAGTTTGGCTTCATAATAAATTTCGTGGTGGACCATAAAACCTTTTTTACCTCCAAAAGAGCTGAAAATTCCCACCTGGCGACTCCAAAATCCTAAAATCGGACCTTAAGACTCCACTAGGAAGACCCCAAGTCTTAATAACATCTTACAAACTCATCTATAAGGCTTTGAGATTAAAATTTTCCTTCTTCTGAAAAGATCAGTCAGCCTATTAAAGATTGTCAAATTTGGTTACGCTTTTCTTTTAACTAGGTCTGAAAAACATAACATAGTGGCTCCTAGAAAGATTCACACTAGAGCCTACCCTGACCCAAACCCACCGAGAATATTTGGCAACCCTGAAAGTATCCTTAGGAAGTCTCCTAAGATAAAATTATCAACTGTTTTCAAATCACCCTTGAGAGCTAATTCAGTTCCTGAAAATCTTTCAGCTCTACAAAAATCTCAAGTTGACTTAGTAAATCCATTTAGAACTAGGTCTTTTGGTGATTTAGATCAGTTAGATTCTGAGTCTTCACCATCATCTCCTAAAACAAGTGAACCTCTTGGTAGCAGAGAAACAACTGTTGGGAAAAATACTGAGAGGGGGGGGGGGTGAATCAGTATTTAGGACTTAATCAAAACTTTTTACTTTTTCATTCACTAAAACCCATACGCTACTTTGCTGAATCCAACTAGCGTATACATGCGGATATACTTCATAAAACTCGCATATACACAGAGATCTTACTATGCCATTAATTCTTCACTTATATCATTCCATCATTCATTCATTAGATGTTCAATAAACTGTAAACATGTGCAGTAAGAACAGAATAAATCATCACACATAAGCAACACGCATGAAAACCAGGATTTTAGGTGGAAACCCAAGTCGGGAGAAAACCACCGCTGCCGTTGTCTCAGCCTTCAATATTTTATTATAGAGAAAACATCTTACAACATATGTGCTGGCGCCTCCTCCTACCAAAGATGCGTGTGCACCCACTCCCACCGTTTACCTTGCACTTTCCGGAAGGGAGCTCCAACCCCCCGACTCGCTTACTACCTCTCCCTGAAGGGAGCTACAACCCCTCGCTTTCCTTGCCACGGCCTCACCCGGAAGGGAGCTACGACCCCCCCGAAGCCCTCGCTACCACCACCCGGAAGGAGCTACATCCCCCTAACTGAAGGCTACAACCCTCATCTTCAAACACGCTTTCCTTTCACTGATCCTGCGTATATACACGCCTTCGTCCATACAAACCCGCATATACTTATGTACATATTACAGATCTATTTTACTGCCCATACGTGCTTTCTCTTCAGCAAACCTGCGTATATATGCGCTTACTCTGTGGTGAACTAGCGTATAGTTCTTCAGACATTTAGGTCATTGCAATTATTCAGAACAGATACATCACTCATATTTTACCCTTTACTTCAGACAGATGTTTGCCTCATCTAAGATCTAAGCATTCCACAAACAGATCTAGAAGATACAAATACATTTCAGATCTAGATTCACTTCTTCATTATTTCTTCATAGGTGCATCATGCTTTCAGATCTCTCATTCAACTGTTACCCTTTCCATTCAGATATATTTCAGAGAGAAGTATTCATTCAGACACAGACATCTTGCACACTCTTTGCACAATGATTTTCTTCTCCTTATATAGGGTTACCCTTTATCAATACCATGAGCCAAAACCACATTACTTTCGATGGTATTCCTGGACGGGGTCACATAGACGAATCATTTCTTAATACAATGGGTCAATACCATGGTTGTTACCCCTGGTTTTACATATTTAGAGCGCTTTTGACCATACGCGACTTGGCACATTATTTCCCGTGTGCATACGCTACTTCGTCTAGACAAACCCGCGTATGCCTTGAGACATACTCTTTTCATCATTTTTCCAACACATACTGAAATTCCTTTCATCATTACCTACTGTACTCATTGTTGATACATCAGATTTACATCATTAACAAGTTCATCAAGACATATTCCATCAAGGAAAACTTCATCAAGTAGGTTTCCATCACCTTCATCAAGTGGGTTGCCATCAAGGACAACACTCAGCATCATATTGCCAACAATCTCCCCCTTTGGACTTGATGGCAACCACGATGGTGTTTGATCATTGTAGCAGATAGATGCATTAGGAATACAATGACTCCATGTCACTCTCCCTATTCTTTGACACCATTCTTTCCTTTATTCAAATACTATGTCACTCTCCCCCTTTGACATCAAGGGAAAAGGGCGAACCAACAGAAGAGCGCTGTAGATATGATGTACACTGAAGTGACCATGCTCCCCCTGAGTTCATGCTGAATCTTCAAACATATTTTACAATGAAGTACTTGACTCTATGACCTTCCTATCACCAAGGACTCATACTTACATCAAAGATCCAACCAAGTGGATTTACATATGAGACTCAAGTACCCAACCAAGTGGGTTTACACATTTTGACTCAGCTACCCAACCAAGTGGGTTTACACATTTCAACTCAACTACCCAACCAAGTGGGTTTACACATTTTGACTCAGCTACCCAACCAAGTGGGTTTACACATTTCAACTCAACTACCCAACCAAGTGGGTTTACAAATTCGACTCAGCTACCCAACCAAGTGGGTTTACAAATTTGACTCAGCTACCCAACCAAGTGGGTTTACAAATTACAAGTCCTTACATGACTGAATATTACAATTTTACATCATGGGTCTCAACAAGACTTTTTCATCAAATTACAAATATGACTTTTTATGACCAATACCAGCAAGACCTCAAGAGAGAGATCATGTTTCAGAACCATCATAATGCCAACAATGCATTATACTCAGCAAGGCTAATGCTCCCCCTGAAAATGTGCATCCAGACATCCTTTCCATATGACCAAGGCTCCTCCTTAGCTTGTGCAACCTGAATAATTTCAACAGCAAGTCATCAGCAACGATTTCTGCATGATCTATCCGTATCTCTTAATCATAAGACTTCCATCTCATCCAACAGATACTCTTCGTCAAATAAGCAATCCGAGCTCATCCATAATCTTCAACATAAGAAACCAAGTATCACATCATCATCATTTAGAACTGAGAAATAAGCTGATACAGTGCAAATAATACAATCATTAGTAGTCAGACTGATGCTCCCCCTGAACCTGTACTTCTGTTCTTCAGCTGTCATACTAATTCTCTTATCATTAATGCATACACGACTGTGTCTGCTGTAACTCACATGTATACGCGGATTTAGTTCACTGAACCCGCATATGGAAAGTGAAACATTGAAAACTTCACATTCCATCTCCCCCTGATTTTGTATCATCTGTACCTGTCTTCTTCACACCAGATGCATTGTCAGAAATACACATACCCAGAATAACCAAATCAACCATGATAATCATCATTCATTGCTCCCCCTGTGACGATACATTACTAATCCCTATCATGTATCTCACATCACTCCTGCAGTCATTAAGAGAAGTAAGCTTCAGAAGCGGATGATTGCAGTAGGGTCAGTATTCCCTACGTTTCTGACCGATCCTCCTTATTTTTCCAAATTTGATTGAACTTTCTAATTGTGTGCTGAAAATTGTCCACTTTCTCAGATCTGTCAACCTGCATTATTTTTCTACATGTCCATACTTGTTACAAGCATAACATCTCATGTGGCCAGAGAAATAACCATAAGACTCATAATGAGCTTTTCTATTCTTCCTTCTTTTGCAATCAGCTGCTTTATGCCCATACTTGCTGCATGAAAAACAATATCCCTTGAAACAACCAGAGTACCTTTCTGAATAGAATCTGTTTGATTGTGACTGAAATGATCTGCTTCTGCAATTTGCTACAACATGCCCATAATTATGACATTTAAAGCATTCAACATTCTTGAATGATTTCCTTTGATAATCCATGATTGTTGGTTGGCCTTTTGTTTCTTTCAATACTTCAGGTTTTTCTTTGACATCCTTTGTATCTTTAGCACTTCCTTGCGTACTAGATTCTCCTTTAACCGTTTCATGAAAACCCGGAACAAGTTTAATAGAAGGAGACCTTTGACTACTAATAATATTGTCCAGAATCTTAGTACTATCTTGAAACCTCAAGAGTTTGTCCTGTTCTTCTAATTTACCTTTGAGAATGTTTACCTCAACTTCTAAGCTTTGGCATTGCTTCTTCATGCTTTCTTCAATCCTTTTTCCTTCTTCTACTTGATCATTCAGATTCAGAATCTCTTCTTTCAACCCATTTTCTTGTACTTCAAAAGTTTGTAAGAGTTCTTCATTCTTCTTATTTGATTTTTCCAGATCTGCTTTCAGAGAGATGTTTTCTGTTTCAAGTCTTCCATTCTTCTTATTTGATTTTTCCCGATCTTCTTTGAGGGAGACGATTTCTGCTTCAAGTCCTTTACTTTGATTGGTTACACTATCATACATCCTTTTCAGTCTAGTGATCATATCTTTGTAGTCAGATTCTCTCTTATTAAAGAATCTTTGTTGATCTTTGATAACTTCTTCTAGATCCATAGCATTACTTTCACTATCTTCACCATTGCTTGCACAAAGAAGAAAATCACTAGAACAACAATCAATACCTGTTTCATCTTCTTCATTTTCTGCTGCACATGTTTTCTGAGATATTTCCTTTCCTTGAGTAGCCTTCTTATTTTGCGTCTTTCCCATAGTGACAGATCTCCTTCAAGCGATCAAGCTTCTGTAGAAGGACCTGCTCTGATAGCAATTGTTGGGAAAAATACTGAGAGGGGGGGGGGGGGGTGAATCAGTATTTAGGACTTAATAAAAACTTTTTACTTTTTCATTCACTAAAACCCATACACTACTTTTATGAATCCAACTAGCGTATACACGCAGATATACTTCATAAAAATCGCATATACACAGAGATCTTATTATGCCATTAATTCTTCACTTATATCATTCCATCATTCATTCATTAGATGTTCAATAAACTGTAAACATGTGCAGTAAGAATAGAATAAATCATCACACATAAGCAACACACATGAACACCAGGATTTTAGGTGGAAACCCAAGTCGGGAGAAAACCACCGCTGCCGTTGTCTCAGCCTTCAATATTTTATTATAAAGAAAACATCTTACAGCTTATGTGCTGGCGCAGCCTCCTACCAGCACGCAGGAACCCACTTGCGCTTGTTTACCAGCCTCTCTTGGAAGGGAGCTACAACCCCCTGACTCGTTTACCAGCCTCTCCTGGAAGGGAGCTACAACCCCCTGCTCTCGTTTAACAGCCTCACCTGGAAGGGAGCTACGACCCCCTGCTCTTGTTTACCAGCCTCACCTGGAAGGGAGCTACAACCCCCTGATTGAAGGCTACAACCCTCATCTTTATACACGCTTTCCTTTCACTGATCCTGCGTATATACGCGCCTTGGTCCATACAAACCTGCGTATAATTCTGTACATATTACAGAGATAATTTCACAAACCATACGCGGTTTCTCTTCATTAAACCCACGTATATACGCGCTTCCTCTGCGATGAACTAGCGTATGGTTCTTCAAACATTTAGGTCATTGCAATTCTTCAGAACAGATACATCACTCAGATTTTACCCTTCACTTTAGACAGATGTTCGCCTCATCTCAGATCTAATCATTCCATAAACAGATCTAGAACAAACAAATACATTTCAGATCTAGATTCCCTTCTTCATTATTTCTTCATAGGTGCATTCAGATATTCATTCAACTGTTACCCTTTCCATTAAGATATATTTCAGAGAGAAGTATTCATTCAGACATAGACATCTTGCACACTCTTTGCACAATGATTTTCTTCTCCTTATATAGGTTTACCCTTTATCAATACCATGAGCCAAAACCACATTACTTTCGATGGTATTCCTGGACGGGGTCACATAGACGAATCATTTCTCAATACAATGGGTCAATACCATGGTTGTTACCCCTGGTTTTACATATTTAGAGCGCTTTTGACCATACGCGACTTGGCACGTTATTTCCCGTGTGCATACGCTACTTCGTCTAGACAAACCCGCGTATGCCTTGAGACATACTCTTTTCATCATTGTTCCAACACATACTGAAATTCCTTTCATCATTACCTACTGTACTCATTGTTGATACATTAGATTTACATCATTAACAAGTTCATCAAGACATATTCCATCAAGGACAACTTCATCAAGTAGGTTGCCATCATCTTCATCAAGTGGGTTGCCATCAAGGACAACACTCAACATCATATTTCCAACAACAACACCTCCTGACTTACATTTTCTTCACAACTTAGGTGTCTCTCATCCAAGATCAACTCAGTAGTCTATTCCTGGTCCATCCACTTCCGCTCACCCTTCATCCATTGTTCAAACCACTACACCTCAGCCCACTATTCCTGTTATAAATCCGCTCCTTGTAAATCCACCCCCACCGCCTATCATGGCAGCATGGTATGCTCCCCTAGTCCTTCCTGTACCATTAGTTAATCTTCCACAGGACTATCAGTCCAAAATTCCATTATATGATGCCAACAATGCTACAACCGCATCACAACATGTAGTTAAAATGAATAACTACTTTGACAGAAATGAAATTGATGATGATTCGGTCAAGCTTAGGTTATTTGCTCAGAGCCTAGGGGGAGAAGTAAGAAAATGGTTCAAATGTTTAGCCGCTCATAGTATTAATGATCTCCAAGGCTTCCATCAAACGTTCCTAAACAAATGGGAAGTAAAGAAAAACCCTCTCGAAGTCCTTTCCGACTACAAAAACCTCCATAGAAACACTGGGTAAAGTGTGCAAGCTTACTGCACTAGGTTCAATAGTGTGTATAATGCACTTTCCCCAGAACTAAAACCTCCACAAGGCTCAGATTTAAATAAATTTCCTAAAGGGTTTGACTCTGACATGACCTATCAGCTGAGAGAAATAAATTTTGTAACTCTGGAAGATATGCAACAGGGTGCTCTTTCTGTGGAAGTCAACTTGATGGAGAAGAGAGCAAGAATGAAAATTGAGAAGAGAGTTTCTTTTAGAGAAGAGTCCAATCCTTCTACTTAAAGCTCAAAAATGGAGAGGATGTTGGAAGAAATGATGAAAGAGATGAGCATAATTAAGAAAGCACAATCTAATCAAAATCAAACTGCTCCTCGAAATAGAAATCATAATTATAGAAGAGAAAACAATCAAGACAAACAAAATGAGAACAATCAACAGATTAGACCTCCCTTCCAACAAAAATATGTGGATCAATATGAGGAAGATAGGGAGTTGGAAAGGTTGGAAGAATCTCATGTAAAATTGATTGGGTCAGATAGTTGAGATGATATTTTCCTCACTGAGGAAGAACAAGGATTCTTCTCTGATGACCAAAATACAAACACTTACGAAGACTCTGATGACTATAGATTGGGTTTTGAAAATGAAATAATGGAGGTACACAAACAGTATGATCTTAGGAGCAAGGGAAACATAGATAATTCAAAGGATAAGAACACTAGCACTACTCTCAAGAAAAACGTAGAAAACTAGCCCAAAAAGGCAGCAGAGAAGACCAACATTTTGGCCAAAAAACCAGACTTAAACAAAGACAAAAATATTCAGCCAAATGTTGAAAAAAGTACCCCTAGCACTTCAGTTAGTGGTCCTAACAAAACTGTCCCAATTACCAGTCCAAATAAGGTTCAACAAATCAAAGTTGCTGAAAAGAATTCAATTGAAAAAGCAGATGTAAATATCAACAAGTCAATTATTCCTTTCAGCCTTGAAGGAGAGATTGCCAAGATAAAAATTACCACCCCCCTAGCTGAACTAATAACCCAAGAGGTGTACAAAAACCAAGTTTTGAAAGCTTTGAACTTAGGAAGTGATACTGACACTTTGAACCTAATAGATGATAAACCCGAGTTGTTATTCGGTCCTGAAGTTGAGGGAGAATATCAAGAAGGGGCTGTCCCTCCCTTCTATGTTAGCTTGAACATACACGATAAAATTTTACACAATGCCATGTTAGACTCAGGAGCTTCACACAATCTAATGCCCAAGGTGGTAATGGAAAGCTTAGGCTTAGAGATTACTAAACCATACAAAGATTTGTATTCTTTTGACTCAAGCCGAGTCAAATGTTTGGGTTTAATCAAACATTTATGTGTTAATCTAGCTCAGATCCCCGCTAAAAATCTAGTTATGGATACAGTTGTAGCTGACATTCCCCCTAAGTATGGCATGCTCTTATCAAGATCTTGGGGAGCCAAACTTCAGGGAAGCCTTCAAATGGACATGTCTTATGCCACCATCCCTGTTTTTAACCAAAACAGAAGACTATATAGGGAATCTCACATGAAGTATATGGTGAGCAACCTAGACAAACCAAACAACACTCCAATCTATTCTACTTGATCAAGTTTAGATTCCTTTATCTTATGTAACGAAGATGAAATTACTGAACATGATAAAGAGGACATGGACCCCATCGATTCACCAGAAAAATCGAATCTTCCCTCGAATCAACTTCAATACATCGACAATCAACAACAACAAGAAAATGAAAAAAACGTGATTTGGACAATAAAATTTGATGGATCATGTAATAAAGCAAGCGTAGGTGCAAGCGTTTGGATCCAGAATACAAATCAGAGTTTCTCATATGAATTAGATTTCCCATGCACTAACAATATTGCTCAGTACGAAGCACTTCTCCTAGGTTTACAATTGCTCAAACAATTGCAGGCCCAAAAGGTAACAATCTTAGGAGATTCTGAACTTATCATAAAACAAATCAAAGGAGAATACTCAACCAGAAATACGAGGCTTAGGGAATATCAGAACGCTGCTCTCGATTTATTAAAAACCTTCGAAAAATACGAACTTGTTTTCATTCCTAGAGCGTTTAACCATTTAGCAAATGAACTTGCTTTTAATGCCAGTAACTGTCAAATACAAAAGATAAATGAACAACTTAGTGTAAAAGTAAAACATAGGCCTGCAGTGCCTGATAACATAGATCACTGGCAAGTTTTTGATTCTGACCAACACATAGACGATTTCTTGAGGTCAGAAAACGATTTTGCCATACCTACATCAAAATCGAGCCATAATCAAAACTGTCCATATATTGAAGAAATCCCAGAAGTTGAAATAACACACTCTGCTAATATAAGTCATTATGAGAATACGTTTGTAGCAGAGTCAATTGACAACGTGGACCAAAAATAATTGAAAGTTTTAAAATGTAAAAACGGTTCAATTCCAAGAGGTCTCTCACCTTTGGAACACCTTTTCGATTTTAATGATGTAGCCAAAGAACAAAAAATGGAGCCTTTAGAAACAAACGTAGAAGAACACAACATAGGCTCCCTAACAGAACCCAAGATGATTAAATTGTCTAGCACTCTTCCAACTCACATAAAGCCTCGATACATTGATCTGTTTAAAGAGTTTAAAGATGTTTTTGCCTGGGCATACACAGATCTGAAGTCTTACGATACCAACATCATTCAGCACAAGATTCCCTTGAAGGAAAATCAAAAGCCCTTCAAACAAAAAATGAGGAGAATAAACCCACTTTTATTACCTTTAGTTAGAGCCGAAATTGAAAAGATGCATGATGCTGGCATTATAGTACCTGTTAGATTTTCAGAATGGGTATCAAACTTAGTTTCTGTTAGAAAAAAGACAGGGAGATCATACTCTGTATTGATTTCAGAAACCTAAACAGAGCATCCCTAAAAGAAAACTACCCATTGCCCAAGATGGATCATATACTTCAGAGGGTAGTTGGTTCAAAAAGGATATCACTCTTAGATGGGTTCTCGGGTTACAACCAGGTGTTAGTGCTCCCAAGTGATCAAATCAAAACTGCTTTTACCACACCTTGGGGCACCTTTATGTATGTCAAAATGCCTTTTGGGTTAATGAATGCAGGGGCCACCTTCCAAAGGGCCATGGACATATCCTTTTCTGAAGATATTGGCTATTTCATAATTATTTACCTTGATGACATAACTGTCTTTTCAAAAACCGATGAAGAACATTTGACTCACTTGAGAAACGTTTTTGAGAAGTGTAGGAAATTTGGCTTGTCATTGAATCCCAAGAAGACACTCTTTGGTCTCCAAGAAGGTAAACATCTTGGACATATAATTTCGGAAGAAGGAATCAAAATAGACCCTACAGGGATAGATGACATATTGCAAATTAGCCATCCAAGAAGCCTCAAAGAATTACAATTGTTCATTGGAAAGATTAATTTTTTGAGAAGGTTTATCCCCAACCTTGCTGAGCTATTAAAAAAAATTACAAACATGCTTAAGAAAGATATGGGTGTAAAATCGACTTTACCAGCTAAACAATCATTCAAACTGGTCAAACAAGGTCTTACCCAAACACCAGTCCTGATTAGTATAGATTTTACCAAAGACTTTTACATTTTTTCTTTTGCATCTGAGCATACAATAGATGCAGTTTTACTTCAAAAGAATGATTTGGGGCAAGAACAACCAATATATTTCTTTAGTAGGGCCTTAAGAGATGCTCCTCTCAAATATAACATCATGGAGAAGCAAGCCTTAGCATTAGTGTAAGCATTAAAAGACTTTAGAGTCTATATTTTACACTCTCACATAATTTATTTTGTTCCACATACTGTTGTCAAGGACATTCTAAGTCAAGACCTTGATGGTAAAAGGGGAAAATGGATTGCAACTATTCTTGAATATGACTTAGAAATTAGGCCCACCAAACTAGTTAAAGGGCAAGGATTAGCAAACTTATGGCTGAGTCCAACTTCCAAGCACTAGACATCAATATGGTAGATGTGTTGGAAGAAATAGAAGAATCTGATGCTCCTGTTATTGAAGAAACATTTCTAAATTCTCCTTGGTATGCTGACATTATTTATGTGATTTTATATTTAAATACCCCTCCTTCTTTGTCTAAAACTAAAGCTAGATTCTTGAAACAAAAGGCTTTGAGTTTTTGTATCTTAGATGGAGTATTATATTGGAAAAATGTTGTTGGAATTTTTCTTAAATGTTTACTTGAAGATGATGCAGGAAAAATCATGCATGAATTGCATGACGGAGAATGTGGAGGACACCTCTACTGGAAGGCCACAACAAAAAAAATTCTTAGATCCGGTTACTATTGGCCTACCCTTTTCCCAGACACTCAAAAGCTGGTCATGTCTTGCCATAAGTGTCAAATCTTTGATGGAAAAAGAAAACTCCTTCCCTTACCTTTACATCCTATCAGAGTTGAGGCACCTTTTCAACAATGGGGGCTGGACTTCATTGGGGAAATTCATCCATCCTCCTCAGCTCAGCATAAGTGGATCCTCACAGCCACTGACTTCTTTACCAAGTGGATAGAAGCTATACCCTCCAGAAATGCTAATGAATTTGTCATTATCAAGTTCCTTGAAACAAATATCCTATCCAGATTTGGTTGTCCCAGAAAAATCATAACAGACAATGCTGCTGCTTTTAAATCTAAGAAAATGGTTGATTTCTGTTACAAATACCACATAACCTTGGGCCATTCCACTGCTTACTATCCCCAAGGAAATGGATTAGCTGAATAATCCAACAAGAGTATCCTCAATATAATCAAAAAACTGTTGGAGCAAAATCATAAATCATGGCACAGTAAGCTGGTTCATGCCTTATGGGCTGATAGATTAACTACAAAGAAGTCAATAAATATGTCTCCCTATCAGTTAGTTTATGGCATGGATGCGGTTTTTACCACCTCATTAGGAGTTCCAGTCATGAAACTCCTTCAAGAAGTGCAGATTGAAGAAAATGATATGCAGAGAAGGATTAACCAAACAATCCATTTACAACAGACCAGAGAAGAAGTTTATGAGAGAACACAGTTAGTCCAAGAAAAAATGAAGAAACTATTTTATAAGAGGACTAAGGCAAACAATTTCCAAATTGGAAATGTTGTTCTTAAATGGGATTCAAGAAGAGAAGAGAAGGGAAAACATGGCAAGTTTGACAACTTGTGGAAAGGAACATATATTATCCATGATGAGAGGGGTCACAATGCATTTTTCTTGAAAGAATTGAATGGAGAAGATCTGTATGGAGGTCCGGTCAATGGCAGGATGCTCAAGCATTACTTCTGCCAAGAATCTTAAGTTTTAAAGCATTTTATTTTTTCATTGTAGATATCACAGTCTAAACCATTTCATTCAAAGTTAGAAAAATCAAAAATACAAAAAAAAGAAAGAAAGAAAAAAAAAAAGAGGGCATATTGTCAAAACAAGAAAGGTATAAGCCCCATACCAAAAAAGAGAAACAAATCTGAAAGTGTGTAATGAATAAATAATGTAGATAAATGATAATTAGTTAATTAGTAATTAGGCTGAAAGGTCACGTCTGATAAGACATGACCTTTCGTGAAGAGGCACTTGCGTGGGTATATAAGCAGGCCTCATTTGTAACATTCAATCAATTCATATTCATCATCTTTCTAATATAATATTGGTATCCTCATGGATATTCGGATATTTCAAGTCTTCTGGAATATTTAGTTTGAGAAGGAACTTTGTTCGCTTCATTTGGTATCAGAGCAGTTCGAGCCTTCGGTCGCCTAACCGCTGCACAAAGCCATGCTCCACGATCCAGGTCTTTGACCATAAAAATCGTCAACTTTGTTGCCGTTGTGACTGAAGCATTCGCTACAAATTTTGGAGTTTCTCCGTTTGCTGATTTCATCAGAGGCCCTTGGCCATTTTTGAAGAAAAAAATTAGAAAAGAAAAAAAAAATTAAAAAATAAAAAATTTGAAAAGAAATAATATATATATATATATATAACGAAAAAAAAAAACTTAGTTCTCATTCAAGACAAGCCTCGATTAAGAGACACTGTAACGAAGATATAAAGGGAAATATTCTTTAGCATTTACATTTCAAAGGCGAGGGCTTATTCATCATTTTGAAAGGAATCAAGGCTGCTCCACCCAACAAACGTGACAATTGCATTTAAAAAAATAAACGTTACCATAAATAGTGCTTTAGATATTTGAAAATTCGGTGTTGGTAATTCACACATTTCTTAAAAAAAATAAAAATAAAACAACAACAAACAATCGTGCAACACAGCTAGGTGACAACAAATCTCTGCGAAGCACGTCAACCTGTGTTTTTTTTTTCTTCACGTCTCTTCTTACGTGTCGAACATATCCACCAACATCACATTACACATTTTGGAAAGAGCACCATCATTAGACCCTCGATTCCAGGAAGAAATCTCATTTTTTAAATCTGCCACCTTTGTGCTGTCGTTTGAAACCAGTTGCATTCCAACTCTCGACAACCAGCCGAATCCACCGCATGACAATCTGAAGAATACTATTAAAAAAAAAAAATTGTGAATCAGTCGCTCGGCTACCACGGTCATTACCTGGCGCTGCTGCGTTCTTTCCTTTTCCTTGTCTGAGCAACACAAAAACAAAAGCATAAGAAATTACTTGTGCTTTCCGTAGCCGTCATTCGTAATAGCAAATCGATCCTACAGCTATCCCTGGGCCATTGAGCGGTAGCCCACGTCACTAAAAGCCCCTCACTGCGTCTGCTTCCCCGTGCCTAGTTAACTGTTTCCACTTCCAAACTTGGGTCAACGTTGCGCTTTCCAGCAATCAAATTAAAATACTATTCGTTGCTGCCCATCGAGCCTCTGTCCGACTACGTTATCCACGACCTCTGCAACCACACTACGCTGCCCACATCTTTCTCGACTCTCCACGTTTATCTTTCCAGCAAGTGGATAATCAACTATTTCGTATACTGTTTCCAAAAGTCACGACAAATCAAAAGTCGTGGCTATTTGTGAAGTTAATGATTTATTACGGATAAATTTATATGTGAAGTGTGAAGTTACAGATTCTATTAAAGAGCAAGGTTTATAAAGTTTTATATTATTTCAAAAAGGTAATATATATAAACTTATAGAGTCATTAAGGTTATATATATATATATAGGAAAAGGAAGGTTATAAAGCTAAAAAAATAAAAAGAGAGGGATTATAATAATTAAAAAGAGAAATTATTAAATAAAGTCCCAAAATTTCATTCAACTTAAGAAAGAAGAGTTAAGAGGTAAACGAAAAAGGAAGGTGAAGTTGTGAAGGTTTATAAAATTAAAAAAAAAATAGTTATATTATAAATTACAAAGTTAAAAGGAATAAAAGGAAGGGATCTAAATCTAGTGAAAGAACTCGAAAGATTATTTTATATATATATAAAAAAAAAAGGGATTATAAAGAAGTACCAATTTATAAAAGGGAAGAAAAATCTTTTAAAAGGAAAGGAAGCTTTAGAAAAAAAAAAGTAGAAGAAAAAAAAAAAAGGGTATTTTGAAGTTATTAAAGATTTATAATCAAGGAAGTTTATAAGTTAAAAGAGTGAATTTGAAGAGTATTTATCTCAACAAGCAAAATGACATCTAATACAAAAATGAAGTCAGGACGATTTTTAGAATTAGAAACGCTACCTATTGACCCTAAAGCGCTACTTAAAATTAAAGGAAGTATCGCAGGGAAAGATGTCACTATTGCTATATCACCCGCTGAAGAGAAAAATTATATAAACCCTAAAATTGCCAACCAGTTGGTGATTCCTGAGTCAAATATAATCGAAAAATTAGACATTTTTGACAAGAAAAAATACGACATAAAAAATCTACAACTAAACATTGGGGATTATACTTTTATCTCTCAATTTACCATGAAAACCTTAGTTTTGGATAATAGTGATATTTTGTTGGGTTCACCATGGATGGAAACCTTAGGTTCAGTTATCCTAAATACGAAAAAGAAATTTTTGACATTCACCTACAAAAAGAAGAAGATAACGCTACAAGACATTAACTTGAAGCCAAATTCCGTGACGCCTGAAGACATACAAGAAATTTCGCAAGTAATTTCTCAAGAAGGTAAAAAGGTGATCCAAAATATGCAAAAGGAAATCAACAAAATCACCACTAATAAGAATGAAGAAGTTGCTCGCCTCAAGGACCACAACGACAAATTACTAACGCAAATTAAGAAGTTGAAGAGAGACAAGAAGTCATTAGAAAACAAGGTGCAACAACTTGTCGAAAATAAAGCATCGAATGTAGAAATCTGAGTTGAAGAGAAGGAAACTGGTACTAATGCAGTAAATATCATAACTCAAGAAGAAGACAAGCCAGTTGCAAAAGATGCAAACTTAGAAGTTGTAGTTCCGGCGATGAACATTTCAAGCGAAAGTTATGTAACCAGCTCAATAACATCATCGCCAAAAGAAAATCAAAACATCACCACACAACTAAGAATGGAAAGTCAAACCAAAAAAGTTCCCTGTCGACATCCAAATCACGGGAGCAGACAACTCGATCAAGCTATGTCTTCAGAACAGAAACAAGTTGATATTCCGAAGAATACTAATATCAGTTTAATCAGCTCAAGTGATAATTCAGTACAAGTTTCAAATCGCCGCGAGATTCCACAGAAAATTGATTTAGGATGGTCTGATCCGTTCTCAGTACGACAGTTTTGTTTGTCACTTAGAGGATCATATCAACTTGTATCAACAAGGATGACTGCCCTAAAACAAAAAGATGTTCGTAGCAAGAAAAGAAGTCGAGGCCTTTCATCGACAAGCTTTGAGGACAAAGATTTTTGAGGGGAAGGCAATGTAATGAATAAATAATGTAGATAAATGATAATTAGTTAATTAGTAATTAGGCTGAAAGGTCACGTCTGATAAGACATGACCTTTCGTGAAGAGGCACCTGCGTAGGTATATAAGCAGGCCTCATTTGTAACATTCAATCAATTCATATTCATCATCTTTCTAATATAATATTGGTATCCTCATGGATATTCGGATATTTCAAGTCTTCTGGAATATTTAGTTTGAGAAGGAACTTTGTTCGCTTCAAAGTGTGCAAGCTTAAATGCCACTACTGAAAAACACACTTCTAGTTAGTCAAACTGCCTAATCTTCACTAATTAGCCTTTAAATTTTCTGCTGATAGGATAGTGAATTCGATTGGCCAAACTGTTTAATCTTGGCTTATCAGTAGATAGATTAGGATAGAAATGAAAGGTTCAAACATGTTCAAAATCTGAACCTAAGTTTCCAAAAGAGAGATGACTCAAATATGTTTTATTTTTCTGAGTCAAAAAGAAGAAAATCTGGTTCTAATTAGCCCAAAATCTAAACCAGAGAGCAAGGAAGAAACAGCTCACATAAGAGTCAAAATAGAGCTGTAAAAAGAGTGAAGGAAGTGCTTGAATTTTCAGATCTTAAGCCTTCCAATTTTGATTTAATTTTCCGCAAATAAATAATCTATGTGCAGCTTGTTTTATGCCATAGATCAGCATCAAGTTAGATTGTTTAATCCTGACTTGAATGCTTTTAATTTTTTGTTGTAGAAATTAGAGAATAAAAATCTATTGGACAGTTTAATCTCAACAGATGATAGATTAGGTAGAGAAACCTCTGAACTCAACTGTTTAATCTGAGTTCAGGAAGAAATAAGGGGTAGAAACAGATTAGATTTTTTGCTTTAAAAAAGAATAAAATGTTGTAAGAGAGTTTTCCAATCCAAGTGCACTCTAATGAAGAAAAAATGTTAGACCTATAGGATTGGGTAGGTAGAAAGCTTATTGATAAAAGATCCAATGTTTTTCCATGGCTGCTAGCTTATTTCCAGAATAAAAGAAGATCATTCAAGTAAAGAAATCAGCCCAATGGATGAGGCAACTGATCAACACCTCAGAGAATGCAGGTTTGAAATTCTTGATGCCTTCAAAAAGGCACCATCCCCAAGTGGAGCCACTGTTAGCCACCTATAAAATTTGTCATACCTAATGGTGGCTAAATGATTTTGGAGCCTTCAAGGAACAATTTTATTGCTAAAAAATTGTTGGCTCATGAAGACTCTTGAAAGGCCTCATGCCTCTGTCCAAAATTTTCATTTGCTGTTTCCATTTTATACTCTGAGAATTCTGCTAAAAACCAAAGAGAAAAAACTGTTGCAAAAAAAAAACCATCATTTTCCCTTTCTCTCACTCTCAACTAACCTTCATTTGCTCTCCCTTTTTCCCCATAATTTTCCTCTATTTTTCATGTTTTCCTTTCATGAAAACCCCCTTCCATATGTTAAAAACTCATTTTTTAACTATTTTCAAACCCATCAAATTCCATTTAAAAAACCATGAAAAATTCATAAAAAATACAAGTCTTTACTATGGACTTAAGCCCCTTTGGGCTAAGTCCTAAACCACTTCCCCCACATGCCCTTTCCCCAGAATTAGGCACTTAAACCCCCATATATTTCACTCCCGATTGATATTTTTTCTTTGTAAAAACCCAAAACTGCCTTATCCAAAGTTTTAACTTAAAAACTTAAAGTCACATGTTGAAATAAATTAAATGGGTTGATTGAAAAGAGTCAATCGCGCAATCGCAATCGGATAAAACACAATGGTTAGATTGAAAGACCTGCATCAATGTTTCGATGCGATTGGGTCTCGTGTGTTAAAGCTTCCCCCCCGCCTCTGTTTCATATGAATTTCCCCAGGACCGAGAGTTAAAGGTCCCAAGGTGCTTATCGCATCGCAAATGTTTTTACGAGTCAATCGAAAGACCAGTGTCCGATTTCCGATTGTGATTGGCCCTTGTTTCAAATACGCCTAGGGCATATTATCCTCCATATAACTAAAGGCCACGCAGTCGGGTGCCTATTCATTTTATGCAGATTTTCCTTCCCCAAAGCCGAAAAACCTTTTTTTTTTAATTTATTTTATTTTCAAACCTTTGTTTTTTCATGTATTATAAAGGTTTTCTCCCGGTTCATCTCTTCCGTTGATTGACAGCCAATCAAACGGCCTGCGCTCCATCGCATCGGAGTCTCCAATCGCATCAAAAAATTTTAATCGCATATGTTTGTTTTGTTTCCCCGATCGGCCTCTCCCCGATTTATTACCCACCGTCGATCTAATCTATAGATCGACGGCCTACGCTCCATCGCATTATTTATTTCCATCGCATCCCCTCATTCTCGACCTCCGATCGAGACACCCCCGATTCATTTTCCACCGTTGATCTCATTCTTAGATCAACGGCCATCGCTTAATCGCCTCAGGCCTTCCGATAGCGCAATCGCATCGGAGTTTCTTCATCGCATTCCTTTCCTCCTGCCGATTGTGATTTCCCGATTAAATCTGGACCGTCCACGTGTCCAGATCGGATGGTCCAGGATCTCTCCGCTTTATTTCTTCTCCCGCTCTTATTTTGCCTATTATTTGCAGATCTCCATCGTTGGATGCTTTCATCCAACGGCTACGCTCCTTCCCCGCCATCTGAAGCAGTTTAACCGAAAATGCAGGATTTCTTAATTTGTCTTTGTGTTTTTCAGGTGTTTTAATGGTTATCCATTGAAACAATGAAGAAAGGCCGAAGGCCGGGGAACACATTTACCGTGCCTGTCTTACATTAAAAGAGCCCGTCTGCTAAGCTCTATTCACTGTTTATCAATGCTCTATGAGCATTGATACCTTCAAAGCCCAGTGCGGCTCTACACATTGAAAAGACACTATGGTTCAAAATCGCATTTAAAAAGAGTATCAGTGTTGAAGAACAGAACGCAGCAGAGATGAAGATTGAAGACAAATTT
The DNA here is from genome assembly GCA_034641835.2 of Pinus albicaulis. NCBI lineage: Eukaryota > Viridiplantae > Streptophyta > Pinopsida > Pinales > Pinaceae > Pinus > Pinus albicaulis. Next base: position 925,629,312 of record CM076581.1, on the reverse strand, counting down.
AGGGAATTACGGCTTAAAAATAATTATCAAAAGCTTAATTTACTGAATTAAACACAGTCAGGAGAAATTATAAGTGTTTGACAGGAAGAAAGGACCTCCACTGCTGAATTTGAGGTGAATTGATTCCTCAGCTACTACAAGAGCCACCTGTTGCCTCAAAACTTTCAAAACAGAGGCCGAGTTATTGATTAAACAAATATCTGCCTCCAGCGCTGCCAAGAATTTAATTCTGCCAAAGGATTTTAATAGAAAATATCCGCAGAGTTACTCCAGACAGAGCACATAACCTTAAAAGTCAACATTTCTTTCCCAGCGAGCTTGAAAAGTTAATGTAACCAATTAATACAGGAGGAATATCAGAATGTTCTCCATCGAGCCCCTCAAAGGCCGAGAGACGGTAATCTGTATTAATTTCCTTAAGAGATCTTTTATCAGTTCTCGCCTCCTCATCCTTCTATAAATACTTTAGTAGAAGATGAGTAATTTTTGGTTATTGTTTGATCAAAAGTTGTAATACTGAAACTCTTTGAAGTAAATACATAGTCTGTTGAAGTTGAAGAACAAATTGAAGTCTTGGAGATCTTGATGATGTTGTTGCATGCTTGTTCCTGAGAAGGCTCTATCATTGGATCCATGAGCTTGGCTGTTGGTGAAGTATTCTGAACTGTCTTATGTTTTCCCCCCGTTTTCATTATGTTCCACAATTTCTTACTACAGTAGGATAGAAAGTATTAGGCTAAGAAATGACTCCTGGAAGCACCTTAGACCTGTTCATCCTTCACTGTTTTATGTTTTCTTCTGCTGAAGTATTTTAGAGGCTTTAATCTTTCTCTTTAGTCTTCATGCTTGTTTATTTCCTTAATAGTTTGAACAGTTGGTTTCAGCATGATTTATGGTTCTCCCTACTTGTCTGCTGCCACTTAAAAACTGTTATTGAAGTCTCCCTTTGAAGTTATTTGCTTACAGTGAATCAGAGAGGTCTGTTTTGATCTTGCCCTTTGTCCTCACTTAAACAGTTGGCTTAAAGGTCGTTATAATTATGATCATAGATGTTTTTAGGTGTTCCCTCTTCTATGAATGTAATTATCAGTAAATCTTTTATGTTTTCTAAGTCCTTTAGAATAAAATCTTTGAGGAAATAGGGTGTTCCCCGAATCTTAGATTTCATTCTGAAAGTTGTCTTGAAATCATTATTTTCATAAAGAATGTTTGTAGAATTTATGGTTAGTCCTGTCTATCAACTATCTCTTTATTGTTTAAACTATGTTTTTAGGTTCCCTTTGTTGAGAATTCAATTTCTCTTTCCAAATCATTAATGTTCATGCCATTCCAAAAACAAAAGGATCCTGTGGCCAATTTAGATTTGCCCTTTGATATCCCATATCCTTTGATGAGTTTGCTATGACATTTTCTTGACTCCATTGCCCAATGAACCAGATGTTTCTCCATTCTGTGTATATTTCCTAGACCTTTCATGTTTTGTTGTATCAATTCAATCCAACCAAACAAACAAACAAACACTTGCACTTAATAACTAGTCTAAAATCAATACTATATGCACACAAGATAAAATTTTGCAAACAAACATTTGAGAGATCCCTCTCTGAGAATAGGAGGACTAGATCCTATAACTCTAAAGATTGATTCTGATGTTGCCTTGTCTTTTGATTTGCCAAACTATCAAAACACGAGGCACCAAAATAATGGCGATCACGGTGGGACATTTCTGAGTCAGTGACAATCTAAGTACCCCTTAGGACTCTAGAGATCCCTTATTTTCAAAGACTATCCAGTGATTATCAGCCACCTCATCGCCACTAACATAATGGCGATCACGGTGGGACACTGTGTAAAATCTGCAAAACAAAACACTCACTGTCTAAGTATAACATAAGTAACCTTCTTCAAGCACTACCAAGCAATGGTAATCATTATAGGACCTTTTGAATCAGTGAAAAACAAAGTAACTCTGAGGATTCTCATAAAGTCTTGTCAGACCTTGAAGATTTCAGTTACCAAGCCATAAGAGTAAAATTTGTACGTTTTGACACCCTAGCTAAGTGTTAAATCATACTTAGAACACTCTCCTAACCTATAAGACCAAATTAACTCAGAAAAACCAAAAAATTTTCAGTTTGGATTCATAATAAATTTCGTGGTGGACCATAAAACCTTTTTAACCTCCAAAAGAGCTGAAAATTCCCACCTGGCGACTACACAATCCTAAAATCGGACCTTAAGACTCCACTGGGAAGACCCCAAGTCTTAATAACATCTTACAAACTTAGCTAGAAGGCTTTGAGATTAAAATTTTCCTTCTTCTGAAAAGATCAGTCAGCCTATTAAAGATTGTCAAATTTGGTTAAGCTTTTCTTTTAACTAGGTCTGAAAAACATAACATAGTGGCTCCTAGAAATATTCACACTAGAGCCTACCCTGACCCAAACCCACCGAGAATAGTTGACAACCCTGAAAGTATCCTTAGGAAGTCTCCTAAGATAAAATTATCAACTGTTTTCAGATCACCCTTGAGAGCTAATTCAGTTCCTGAAAATCTTTTAGCTCTACAAAAATCTCAAGTTGACTTAGTAAATCCATTTAGAACTAGGTATTTTGGTGATTTAGATCAGTTAGATTCTAAGTCTTCACCATCATCTCCTGAAACAAGTGAACCTCTTGGTAGCAAAGAAACAACACCTCCTGACTTACATTTTCTTCACAACTTAAGTGTCTCTCATCCAAGATCAACTCAGCAGTCTATTCCTGGTCCATCCACTTCCGCTCACCCTTCATCCGTTGTTCAAACCACTACACCTCAGCCCACTGTTCCTGTTATAAATCCGCTACTTGTAAATCCACCCCCACCACCTATCATGGTAGCATGGTATGCTCCCCTAGTCCTTCCTTTACCATTATTTAATCTTCCACAGGACTATCAGTCCAAAATTTCATTATATGATGCCAACAATGCTACAACCACATCACAACATGTAGATAAAATGAATGACTACTTTGACAGAAATGAAATTGATGATGATTCGGTCAAGCTTAGGTTATTTTCTCAGAGCCTAGGGGGAGAAGTAAGAAAATGGTTCAAAGGTTTAGCCCCTCATAGTATTAATGATCTCCAAGGCTTCCATCAAACATTCCTAAACAAATGGGAAGTAAAGAAAAACCCTCTCCAAGTCCTTTCTGACTACAAAAACCTCCATAGAAACACTGGGGAAAGTGTGTAAGCTTACTGCACTAGGTTCAATAGTGTGTATAATGCACTCTCCCCAGAACTAAAACCTCCACAGGGCTTAGCTTTAAATAAATTTCCTGAAGGGTTTGACTCTGACATGACCTATCAGCTGAGAGAAAGAAATTTGTAACTCTGGAAGATATGCAACAGGGTGCTCTTTCTGTGGAAGTCAACTTGATGGAGAAGAGAGCAAGAATGAAAACTGCGAAGAGAGTTTCTTTTAGAGAAGAGTCCACTCCTTCTACTTCAAGCTCAAAAATGGAGAGGATGTTGGAAGAAATGATGAAAGAGATTAGCATAATTAAGAAAGCACAAGCAAATCAAAATCAAACTGCTCCTCGAAATAGAAATCATAATTATAGAAGAGAAAACAATCAAGACAAACAAAATGAGAACGACCAACAGATTAGACCTCCCTTCCAACAAAACTATGTGGATCAATATGAGGAATATAGGGAGTTGGAAAGGTTGGAAGAATCTCATGTAAACTTGATTGGGTCAGACAGTGGAGATGATGTTTTCCTCACTGAGAAAGAACAAGGATTCTTCTCTGATGACCAAAATACAAACACCTACGAAGACTCTGATGACTATAGATTGGGTTTTGAAAATGAAATAATGGAGGTACACAAACAATATGATCTTAGGAGCAAGGGAAACATAGATAATTCAAAGGATAAGAACACTAACACTGCTGTCAAGAAAAATGCAGAAAACCAGCCCAAAAAGGCAGCAGAGAAAACCAACATTTTGGCCAAAAAACCAGACTTAAACAAAGACAAAAATATTCAGCCAAATGTTGAAAAAAGTACCCCTAGCACTTCAGCTAGTGGTCCTAACAAAACTATCCCAATTACCAGTCCAAATAAGGTTCAACAAATCAAATTTGCTGAAAAGAATTCAATTGAAAAAGTAGATGTAAATATCAACAAGTCAATTATTCCTTTCAGCCCTGAGGGAGAGATTGCCAAGATAAAAATTACCATCCCCCTAGCTGAACTAGTAAGCCAAGAGGTGTACAAAAACCAAGTTTTGAAAGCTTTGAACTTAGGAAGTGATACTGACACTTTGAACCTAATAGATGATAAACCCGAGTTGTTATTCGGTCCTGAAGTTCAGGGAGAATATCAAGAAGGGGCTGTCCCTCCCTTCTATGTTAGCTTGAACATACACGAGAAAATTTTACACAATGCCATGTTAGACTCAGGAGCTTCACACAATCTAATGCCCAAGGTGGTAATGGAAAGCTTAGGCTTAGAGAATACTAAACCATACAAAGATTTGTCTTCTTTTGACTCAAGCTGAGTCAAATGTTTGGGTTTAATCAAATATTCATGTGCTAATCTAGCTCAGATCCCCGCTAAAAATCTAGTTATGGATATACTTGTAGCTGACATTCCGCCTAAGTATGGCATGCTCTTATCAAGATATTGGGGAGCTAAACTTTAGGGAAGCCTTAAAATGGACATGTCTTATGCCACCATCCCTGTTTTTAACCAAAACAGAAGACTATACAGGGAATCTCACATGAAGTATATGGCGAGCAACCTAGACAAACCGAACAACACTCCAATTTATTCTACTCGATCAAGTTTAGATTCCTTTATCTTATGTAACGAAGATGAAATTACTCAACAAGATAAATAGGACATGGACCCCATCGATTCACAAGAAAAATCGAATCTTCCCTCGAATCAACTTCAAAACATCGACAATCAACAGCAACAAGAAAACGAAAAAAACGTGATTTGAACAATAAAATTTGATGGATCCTGTAATAAAGCAAGCGCAGGTGCAGGCATTTGGATCCATAATACAAATCAGAGTTTCTCATATAAATTAGATTTCCCATGCACTAACAATATTGCTGAGTACGAAGCACTTCTCCTAGGTTTACAATTTCTCAAACAATTACAGGCCCAAAAGGTAACAATCTTAGGAGATTCTGAACTTATCATAAAACAAATCAAAGGAGAATACTCAACCAGAAATCCAAGGCTTAGGGAATATCGGAACGCTGCTCTCAATTTATTAAAAACCTTCGAAAAATACGAACTTGTTTTCATTCCTAGAGCGTTTAACCATTTAGAAAATGAACTCGCTTTTAATTCCAGTAACTTTCAAATACCTAAGATAAATGAACAACGTAGTATAAAAGTAAAACATAGGCCTGCAGTGCCTGATAACGTAGATCACTGGAAAGTTTTTGATTCTGACCAACATATAGATGATTTCTTGAGGTTAGAAAACGATTTCGCCATACCTACATCAGAATCGAGCCATAATCAAAACTGTCCATATATTGAAGAAATCCCAGAAGTTGAAATAACACACTCTGCTAATATAAGTCAAAATGAGAATACGTTTGAAGCAGAGTCAATTGACAACATGGACCAAAAATACCTCAAAGTTTTAGAATGTAAAAACAGTTCAATTCCAAGAGGTCTCTCACCTTTGGAACACCTTTTCGACTTTAATGATGTAGCCAAAGAACAAAAAATGGAGTCTGTAGAAACAAACGTAGAAGAACGCAACATAGGCTCCCTAACATAACCCAAGATGATTAGATTGTTCAGCACTCTTCCAACTCACACAAAGCCTCGATACATTGATCTGTTTAAAGAGTTTAAAGATGTTTTTTCTTGGGCATACACAGATCTGAAGACTTACGACACCAACATCATTCAACACAAGATTCCATTGAAGGAAAATCAAAAGCCCTTCAAACAAAAACTGAGGAGAATAAACCCACTTTTATTACCTTTAGTTAGAGCCGAAATTGAAAAGATGCATGATGCTGCATTATAGTACCTGTTAGATTTTCAGAATGGGTATCAAAATTAGTTTCTGTTAGAAAAAAGACAAGGGAGATCAGACTCTGTATTGATTTCAGAAACATAGAGAGAGCATCCCTAAAAGACAACTACCCATTGCCCAAGATGGATCATATACTTCAGAGGGTAGTTGGTTCAAAAATGATATCACTCTTAGATGGGTTCTCGTGTTACAACCAGGTGTTAGTGCTCCCAAGTGATCAAATCAAAACTGCTTTTACCACACCTTGGGGCACCTTTATGTATGTCAAAATGCCTTTTGGGTTAATGAATGCAGGGGCCACCTTCCAAAGGGCCATGGACATAGCCTTTTCTGAAGATATTGGCTATTTCATAATTATTTACCTTGATGACATAACTGTCTTTTCAAAAACTGATGAAGAACATTTGACTCACTTAAGAAAATTTTTTGAGAAGTGTAGGAAATTTGGCTTGTCATTGAATCCCAAGAAGACACTCTTTGGTCTCCAAGAAGGTAAAATTCTTGGACATATAATTTCGGAAGAAGGATTCAAAATAGACCCTACAAGGATAGACGACATATTGCAAATTAGCCATCTAAGAAGCCTCAAAGAATTACAATCGTTCATTGGAAAGATTAATTTTTTGAGAAGGTTTATCCCCAACCTTGCTGAGCTATTAAAAAACATTACAAACAAGCTTAAGAAATATATGGGTGTAAAATGGACTTTACGAGCTAAAAAATCATTCGAACTGGTCAAACAAGGTCTTACCCAAACACCAGTCCTGATTAGTCCAGATTTTACCAAAGACTTTTACATTTTTTCTTTTGCATCTGAGCATACAACAGCTGCAGTTTTACTTCAAAAGAATGATTTGGGACAAGAACAACCAATATCTTTCTTTAGTAGGGCCTTAAGAGATGCTCCTCTCAAATATAACATCATGGAGAAGCAAGCCTTAGCATTATTGAAAGCATTAAAAGACTTTACGGTCTATATTTTACACTCTCACATAATTTCTTTTGTTCCACATACTGTTGTCAAGGAAATTCTAAGTCAAGACCCTGATGGTAAAAGGGGAAAATGGATTGCAAATATTCTTGAATATGACTTAGAAATTAGGCCCACCAAACTAGTTAAAGGGCAAGGATTAGCAAAACTTATGGCTGAGTCTAACTTCCAAGCACTAGACATCAATATGGTAGATGTGTTGGAAGAAATAGAAGAATCTGATGCTCCTGTTATTGAAGAAAAATTTCTAAATTCTCCTTGATATGTTGACATTATTTATGTGCTTTTATATTTAAATACCCATCCTTCTTTGTCTAAAACTAAAGCTAGATTCTTGAAACAAAAGGCTTTGAATTTTTGTATCTTAGATGGAGTATTATATTGGAAAAATGCTGTTGGAATTTTTCTTAAATGTTTACTTGAAGACGATGCAGGAAATATCATGCATGAATTGCATGATGGAGAATTTTGAGGTCACCTCTACTGGAAGGCCACAGCTAACAAAATTCTTAGATCTGGTTACTATTGGCCTACCCTTTTCCCAGACACTCAAAAGCTGGTCATGTCTTGCCATAAGTGTCAAATCTTTGATGGCAAAAGAAAACTCCTTCCCTTACCTTTACATCCTATCAGAGTTGAGGCACCTTTTCTACAATGGGGGCTGGACTTCATTGGGGAAATTCATCCATCCTCCTCAACTCAGAATAAGTGGATCCTCACAGCCACAGACTTATTTACCAGGTGGATAGAAGCTATACCCTTCAGAAATGCTAATGACTCTGTCATTATCAAGTTCCTTGAAACAAATATCCTATCCAGATTTGGTTGTCCCAGAAAAATCATAACAGACAATGCTGCTGCTTTTAAATCTAAGAAAATGGTTGATTTATGTTACAAATACCACATAACCTTGGGCCATTCCACTGCTTACTATCCCCAAGGAAATGGATTAGCTGAATCCTCCAACAAGAGTCTCCTCAATATAATCAAAAAACTGTTGGAGAAAAATCATAAATCATGGCACAGTAAGCTGGTTCATGCCTTATGGGCTGATAGATTAACTACAAAGAAGTCAATAAATATGTCTCCCTATCAGTTAGTTTATGGCATGGATGTGGTTTTTCCCACCTCATTAGGAGTTCCAGTCATGAAACTCCTTCAAGAAGTGCAGATTGAAGAAAATGATATGCAGAGATGGATTAACCAAACAATCCATTTACAGTAGACCAGAGAAGAAGTTTATGAGAGAACACAGTTAGTCCAAGAAAAAATGAAGAAACTATTTGATAAGAGGACTAAGGCAAACAATTTCCAAATTGGAAATGTTGTTCTTAAATGGGATACAAGAAGAGAAGGGAAGGGAAAACATGGCAAGTTTTACAACTTGTGGAAAGGACCATATATTATCCATGATGAGAGGGGTCACAATGCATTTTCTTGAAAGAATTGAATGGAGAAGATCTGTATGGAGGTCCAGTCAATGGCAGGATGCTCAAGCATTACTTCTGCTAGGAATCTTAAGTTTTAAAGCATTTTATTTTTTCATTGTAGATATCACAGTCTAAACCATTGCATTCAAAGTTAGAAAAATCAAAAAGAAAAAAAAAAGAAAGAAAGAAAAAAAAGAGAGGGCAGATTGTCAAAACAAGAAAGGTATAAGCCCCATACCAAAAAAGAGAAACAAATTTGAAAGTGTGCAAGCTTAAATGCCACTACTGAAAAACACACTTCCAGTTAGTCAAACTGCCTAATCTTCACTAATTAGCCTTTAAATTTTCTGCTGATAGGATAGTGAATTCGATTAGCCAAACTGTTTAATATTGGCTTATCAGTAGATAGATTAGGATAGAAATGAAAGGTTCAAACATGTTCAAAATCTGAACCTAAGTTTCTAAAAGAGAGATGACTCAAATATGTTTTATTTTTCTGAGTCAAAAAGAAGAAAATCTGGTTCTAATTAGCCCAAAATCTAAACCAGAGAGCAAGGAAGAAACATCTCACATAAGAGTCAAAACAGAGCTGTAAAAAGAGTGAAGGAAGTACTTGAATTTTCAGATCTTAAGCCTTCCAATTTTGATTTAATTTTCCGCAAATAAATAATCTATGTGCATCTTGTTTTATGCCATAGATCAGCATCAAGTTAGATTGTTTAATCCTGACTTGAATGCTTTTAAATTTCTGTTGTAGAAATTAGAGAATAAAAATCTGTTGGACAGTTTAATCCCGACAGATGATAGATTAGGTAGAGAAACCTCTGAACTCAATTGTTTAATCTGAGTTCAGGAAGAAATAAGGGGTAGAAACAAATTAGATTTTTTTCTTTCAAAAAGAATAAAATGTTGTAAGAGAGTTTGCCAATCCAAGTCCACTCTAATGAAGAAAAAATGTTAGACCTATAGGATTGGGTAGGTAGAAAGCTTGTTGATAAAAGATCCAATGTTTTTCCATGGCTGTTAGCTTATATCCAGAACAAAAGAAGATCATTCAAGTAAAGAAATCATCCCAATGGATGAGGCAACTGATCAACACCTCAGAGAATGCAGGTCTAAAATTCTTGATGCCTTCAAAATGGCACCATCCCCAAGTGGAGCCACTGTTAACCACCTATAAAATTTGTCATACCTAATGGTGGCTAAATGATTTTGGAGCCTTCAAGGAAAAATTTTATTGCTAAAAAATTGTTGGCTCATGAAGACTCTTGAAAGGCCTCATGCCTCTGTCCAAAATTTTCATTTGCTGTTTCCATTTTATACTCTGAGAATTCTGCTAAAAACCAAAGAGAAAAAACTGCTGCAAAAAAAAAACCATCATTTTCCCTTTCTCTCACTCTCAACTAACCTTCATTTGCTCTCCCTTTTTCCCCATAAATTTCCTCTATTTTTCATGTTTTCCTTTCATGAAAACCCCCTTCCATATGTTAAAAACTCATTTTTTTAACTATTTTCAAACCCATCAAATTCCATTTAAAAAGCCATGAAAAATTCATAAAAAATACAAGTCTTTACTATGGACTTAAGCCCCTTTGGGCTAAGTCCTAAACCACTTCCCCCACATGCCCTTTCCCCGGAATCAAGCGCTTAAACCCCTATATATTTCACTCCCGATCGATATTTTTTCTTTGTAAAAACCCAAAACCCCCTTATCCAAAGTTTTAACTTAAAAAATTAAAGTCACATGTTCAAATAAATTAAATGGGTTGATTGAAAAGTGTCGATCGCGCAATCGCAATTGGATAAAACACAATGGTTAGATATAAAGACCCGCATAAAAGTGCCGATGCGATTGGGTCTCGTGTGTTAAAGCTTTCCCCCCACCTCTGTTTCATATGACTTTCCATAGGACCGAGAGTTAAAGGTCCCAAGGCGCTTATTGCGTCACAAATGTTTTTACGAGTCAATCGAAAGACCAGTCTCTGATTTTCGATTGCGATTGGCCCTTGTTTCAAATACGCCCCAGGCATATTATCCTCCATATAATTAAAGGCCCCGCAGTCGGGCGCCTATTCATTTTATGCACATTTTCTACCCCCAAAGCCGAAAAAACTTTTTTTTAATTTATTTTATTTTCAAACCTTTGTTTTTTCATGTATTATAAAGGTTTGCTCCTGGTTCATCTCTGCCGTTGATTGACAGCCGATCAAACGGCCTGCGCTCCATCGCATCGGAGTTTCCAATCGCATCGCAAAATTTTAATCACATATGTTTGTTTTGTTTCCCCGATCAACCTCTCCCCGATTTATTACCCACCGTCGATCTAATCTATAGATCGACGGCCTGCGCTCCATCGCATGGTTTATTTCCATCACATCCCCTCATTCTCGACATCCGATTGGGACTCCCCTGATTCATTTTCCACCGTTGATCTCATTCTTAGATCAACGACCATCGCTTAATCGCCTTAGGCCTTCCGATAGCACAATCGCATCGGAGTTTCTTCATCGCATTCCTTTCCTGCTCCTGTCGATTGCGATTTCCCGATTAAATCTGGACTGTCCACGTGTCCAGATCGGATGGTCCAGGATCTATCCGCTTTATTTCTTCTCCCGGTATTCTTTTGCCTATTATTTGCAGATCTCCATCGTTGGATGCTTTCATCCAACGGCTATGCTCCTTCCCTGCCATCTGAAGCAGTTTAACCGAAAATGCAGGATTTCTTAATTTGTCTTTGTGTTTTGCAGGTGTTTTAATGGTTATCCATTGAAACAATGAAGAAAGGCCGAAGGTTGGGGAACACATTTCCCGTGCCTGTCTTACATTAAAAGAGTCCATCCGCTAAGCTCTATTCACTGTTTATCAATGCTCTATGAGCATTGATACCTTCAAAGCCCAGCGCGACTCTACACATTGACAAGACACTGTGGTTCAAAATCGCATTTAAAAAGAGTATCAGTGTTGAAGAACAGAACGCAGCAGAGATGAAGATTGAAGACAGATTTAGGGAATTACGAATTAAAAATAATTATCAAAAGCTTAATTTCCTGAATTAAACACAGTCAGGAGAAATTATAAGTGTTTGACAGGAAGAAAGGACCTCCACCGCCGCATTTGAGGCGAATTGATTCCTCAGCTACTACAAGAGCCACCTGTTGCCTCAAACCTTTCAAAACAGAGGCCGAGTTATTGATTAAACAAATATCTGCCTCCAACGCTGCCAAGAATTTAATTCTACCAAAGGAGTTTAATAGAAAATATCCGCAGAGTTACTCCAGTCAGAGCACAGAACCTTAAAAGTCAACATTTCTTTCCCAGCGAGCTTGAAAAGTTAATGTAACCAATTAATACAAGAGGAATATCAGAATGTTAAGGCCGAGAGACAGTAATCTGTATTAATTTCCTTAAGAGATCTTTTATCAGTTCTCGCCTCCTCATCCTTCTATAAATACTTCAGTAGAAGATGAGTAATTTTTGGTTATTTTTTGATCACAAGTTGTAATACTGAAACTCTTTGAAGTAAATACATAGTCTGTTGAAGTTGAAGAACAAATTGAAGTCTTGGAGATCTTGATGATGTTGTTGCATGCTTGTTCCTGAGAAGGCTCTATTATTGGATCCATGAGCTTGGCTGTTGGTGAAGTATTCTGAACTATCTTATGTTTTCCCCCTGTTTTCATTATGTTCCACAATTTCTTACTACAGTAGGATAGAAAGTATTAGGCTAAGAAATGACTCTTGGAAGCACCTTAGACCTGTTCATCCTTCACTGTTTCATGTTTTCTTCTGCTGAAGTATTTTAGAGGCTTTAATATTTCTCTTTAGTCTTCATGCTTTTTTATTTCCTTAATAGTTTGAACAGTTGGTTTCAGCATGATTTATGGTTCTCCCTGCTTGTCTGCTGCCACTTAAAAATTGTTATTGAAGTCTCCCTTTGAAGTTTTTGCTTATAGTGAATCAGAGAGGTTTGTTTTGATCTTGCCCTTTGTCCTCACTTAAACAGTTGGCTTAAAGGTCATTATAATTATGATCATAGATGTTTTTAGGTGTTCCCTCTTCTATGACTGTAATTATCAGTAAATCTTTTATGTTTTCTAAGTCCTTTAGAATAAAATCTTTGAGGAAATAGGGTGTTCCCCAAATCTTAGATTTCATTCTGAAAGTTGTCTTGAAATCATTATTTTCCTAAAGAATGTTTGTAGAATTTATGGTTAGCCCTGTCTATCAACTATCTCTTTATTGTTTAAACTATGTTTTTAGGTTCCCTTTGTTGAGAATTCAATTTCTTTTTCCAAATCATTAATGTTCATCCCATTCCAAAAACAAAAGGATCCTGTGGCCAAGTTAGATTTTCCCTTTGATATCCCATATCCTTTGATGAGTTTGCTATGACCTTTTCTTGACTCCATTGCCCAATGAACCAGATGTTTCTCCATTCTGTGTATCTTTCCTAGACCTTTCATGTTTTGCTGTATCCCCGCTAAAAATCTACTTATGGATATAGTTGTAGCTGACATTCCCCCTAAGTATGGCATGCTCTTATCAAGATCTTGGGGAGCCAAACTTCAGGGAAGCATTCAAATGGACATGTCTTATGCCACCATCCCTATTTTTAACCAAAACAGAAGACTATACAGGGAATCTCACATGAAGTATATGGCGAGCAACCTAGACAAACCGAACAACACTCCAATCTATTCTACTCGATCAAGTTTAGATTCCTTTATCTTATGTAACAAAGATGAAATTACTCAACAAGATAAAGAGGACATGGACCCCATCGATTCACTAGAAAAATCGAATCTTCCCTCGAATCAACTTCAAAACATTGACAATCAACAGCAACAAGAAAACGAAAAAAACGTGATTTGGACAATAAAATTTGATGGATCCTGTAATAAAGCAAGCGCAGGTGCAGGCATTTGGATCCAGAATACAAATTAGAGTTTCTCATATAAATTAGATTTCCCATGCACTAACAATATTGCTGAGTACGAAGCACTTCTCCTAGGTTTACAATTGTTCAAACAATTACAGGCCCAAAAGGTAACAATCTTAGGAGATTATGAACTTATCATAAAACAAATCAAAGGAGAATACTCAACCAGAAATCCAAGGCTTAGGAAATATCGGAATGCTGCTCTCGATTTATTAAAAACCTTCGAAAAATACGAACTTGTTTTCATTCCTAGAGCGTTTAACGATTTAGCAAATGAACTCTCTTTTAATGCCAGTAACTGTCAAATACCTAAGATAAATGAACAGCTTAGTGTAAAAATAAAACATAGGCCTGCAATGCCTGATAACGTAGATAACTGGAATTTTTTTGATTCTGACCAACACATAGACAATTTCTTGAGGTGAGAAAATTATTTCGCCATACCTACATCAGAATCGAGCCATAATCAAAACTGTCCATATATTGAAGAAATCCCAGAAGTTGAAATAACACACTCTGCTAATATAAGTCATTATGAGAATACGTTTGAAGCAGAGTTGTTACACTAAAAATTGTCATCCTGACATTCTGCTATGGGTATGAGCTCATTATAACTCATACTTCCTCCTTTTGCAAGTCTAACATATCAGTTCTTCATATCAAGCCTTGAAAATCAGAGAAAAGTTCCTAAAAATCACCTAAACTTTGGTATCGCACTTTCTCTATACATTGCCTGCGGGTCCGCACCTAATGTTCAGCTATCCTGCGGACCAAAACCGCACTTTCTATGTGTTATAGGTGTGGACTCCTGTAAAACTAAAAAAAGCAAGAAAGTAAAGTTAAAAAGTTGATTTGAGATTAATTCTAGAAGATTCTAGACGAGAATTTTCGGGAATAAGTACGCTTTGATAAGGTACATGTATCCCTTACCTTATGGAGCTAACCTTGATGTGAGGAGCTTATCCCTTTGAAGGAGGATTCTATCCCTTCATATTTGGAATAGAAAAACCTCCTCTTTTCCATTATAAAAAGAGGCATTGGTAGCCTCAAAGGGAGTTGAAGCTTTAGAATATTTGAAGATAAATGCTGTTGAGATTCAGACTCAGTTAAACAAGACTTTTGTGAGGAGAGATTACATACCTCTATTTGTCTTGATTGAAAGAGTGTAGAGCTTGTCAAAGTAGAGGAGACTCCTGCTTCGGACCCCGGGAAGGCCTGTGCAACATCAAGGCTCAGGTTGTAAGGTTTTCCTTCTTTTGAAATTAATACAAATATACTCATTTTTCTCAATAAGCTGTTTGTTAATGGTTTATTTCATATATTCCTTGATCACTATGATAAGCATGGTTTATGATGATGTCTATGCAGGTGTTATGTAATACTTTGCTTGTTTGTGACTGCAGGTTTACAAGCGAAACTCCTTCAAGCGCGCGACGGATAACAACAAATTCAAACAAGCACTGGACATAAGGTAGGTCTTTTAACACCTATATAGAGTTTTTCATATATCATATATGCTTAGAGAAAGATTAGTCTATTTGGCTGTTTGTTGCTAGATACTTTTAGTACTAGGGAGATCGGTCTTGTCCGCAAGAACGATTTATCCGTCCAACAAATTGGCGACTCCACTGGGGAATAACTTGTTGTGTTTTTGGTTCTCTTTTATTTTGATTCGAGGAAACATTTTTCTTAGTTTTTATTGACAGACATCTGCCTGGGTAGTTTAGGTTTTCTCTGTTTTAGAAAATTTTCAAATCTTTAGTGTTTTTCTCTAATTTTTTCAAGGACCGCACTTTATCTTCTTTTGACAGTGCGGGTAGTTTCGCATCTTTTTTTAGTAAACAGTGCGGTACCGCACCTGGTACTTTTGGAAGCTTGCGGACCCTGTTTAAATTTTAGAAAAACTCTAGATTTTTTATTTTTTTATTTTATCTTTATTTTGATTTAGTATTTTTGATTTCTGCCCAGATTGATTACTCTTTCTGTCAAAAATTTTCTATGAATGAATTTCAACAGTGTTGATGTTTTGATGATTTTCTAGAAGACTTTTCATTTTGGATTGCATTTCACTTGGTCTTTGTGGCGATTTGAAGCATTTGAAATTTTGAAATACCTCAGATTACATTGGTTTTCTTGTCTTTTTGCTGAATCTGACTTGCTTGTGAAATCATCATTTATTGAGAAATAGAGCTACTTGTTTCTTTGCAAATCTTCGAAAAAGAACTTTGTTATTGGTTTTTTGAATTTCATTTTTATAAAACATAATTGAGTGTTTTTGATCTGTTTGTTATTCTGGACGAATAGATCCTTAGTTTGCTGAACAACTAAGTAAAACATTCTTCAAAAAATCTTAAAGCTTTTATTCATTTATATTGTTTTAAAATTTTTTTAGATCTCAAGATTAGTTTTGTAGTTTTGAGTGAAAATTAGTAAATCTCAAAATTAGTTTTGTAGTTTTGAGTGCTTTTTAGAAATTTGTAGATCTCTTTTGAAGGAAAATTGATTTTGTAGCTACAAGTTTTGAAAGAAAAGGGATTTCGTTGTGAGCTTCAATCATTTATTGGAAAAGACAAAAATATTTTCTTTCAATCATTCTTTATGTTTAAAGGAAGAATTGTTTATTAAAAGGATTGCATTCTCCAACTCTTTCTTTAGATAGAAGTTCATTGAAAGAAAAAAAGAATTGATTATCATTCTTAGGTGCATTTTTAGTGTTTTTGGAAATCGAGTCTTCACACCACCAAAGTTTCATTCCCGCACCCATTGACTTAAGAAACAACTCATAAAAGTAACGCTTAATTAAAATTCATCTAGCAATATTTTATTTTCTAGGGCTCTTATCACCAACATAGCTTAGGCTAGTATCTTGGAGTAGGGAGTAATTAGCTCTCCAAGATAGTAAAAACAAAAAAGTAGACAAATCTTGCGGTAGGAAGAAATTCCAATTGTTGCATCTATGCTCTGGGAAGCTACTCCTAAAGGACATTAGCACGAGATCATATCTGAACCAGTGAGGTAATCAATCCTTCCTCATTGGGAACGATAGAAGATATACACGTATTAACAACGGTAAACCTCAGATAGACCATTGTCGAGGGCAACTCTCAAACATTGGCATACCTTGGATTGTTTCAAGGAGCATCGAGGTTGAGCTTTGTTACTCTGCCCTTGCATGTGTGTCGGATCGTAGACTGTTCCCCCAGGTGTATTTGTTTCTATTGGTAACCTTAGTGGCCATAATCTATAGGATTCTTTCCCAAGGTGACGGTGGAGGGAAGATCCCAGTATACCTGGAACAGACATCGGCTAGACTCACTTGGACTCTCCAGAGGTGTCTTTCATGAGATAGTATGGTAGAAAAGGAACGGTCCCCATTTCGTTAAGCGATTATAAAATGCTTCTTCCAACATACATTTAATAATAAATTTCTACTAAGTTGGATTTCATCACCAACTAGTGTTTTTAGTACGGAAAGTTACTATTTGTGCGTGGTTTGAACTCTTAGATTTTTTTTTAAGCGTATGATTCAACTGTTTGTTTCTTAGAGAATTTAGGTGTTTTCATTGAAATTTTCTTTGTTTGCGTGTGGTTAATTAATTTTTTAATCGTGGCGGACTTTCCAAGACAATCCCGGAGACTACAAGGGAAACCCCTTGAATATACACCAAGTCAACTTGAAGGGCTATGTGCTCTAGTATCATCTAGCAGCAGTAGGATTAGATCAACAGAAATTGGAACTTCATCCATTGTAATTCATCCTGATTATCAAACACCTAAAACAGAATACATTCAAGAGCCGATTTCAGTTTCTGAAGTTACTGGTTATATTTCTCCTTCCAGTGAACTAGTTGATGAACCTGAAATCTCTGAACCTGAAACTGAACTTTCTGTTTTGGAAACATCCTCAGGATTTATTTCACCAACTTCTAGCGATCTTGGTTCACCTAGGGTAAGAAATATCGTCACTGACAATCTTCCAGTTGGTATTATTTCTATTGAAGAACTTACTAATCTAGACGAAGATATATCTCTTCTCGAATCCCCTCAATCTTTAAATCTTAGGGAGCATGAATCTATTTTCTACAGCCCTATTCGAACTAGTGCTTGGTATCTATCCTTAACAATTTTTTTGGTGAATCCGGGTCTTTCTTTTCATCCACCTCGAGTTCCATTTCATCCTACACCCAGAGGTTAATATCCGCCATCCATTATGGCAGGAGAGTCATCCATGTTTTCCCAGACTCCAGAATCATTTTTACACGGTAGTCCTTATGTTCCTTCGAGATACCAGGCTCTATCTGGTAATTTATTGGGAGCAGCTCCTCAACCCATTGAAAACGTGTTATCATCTGGTCTTAATGGTCTTAAAATTGAAACGTCGAATGCAGAGCAAATTTTTATGATGTCTGGTAATGTTCCCAATCCTCAACCACAAAGCGATGGGTTATAGAAACCTCAAGAAATCCTCTACCTCGAGCAACCTCGGGTAGTCGATCGCAGAAAGAACGCTAAGTAGTCGATTACCACTGGAGAGCAACCTCAAGGTAATGGGTTACCACCGAGGCACAACCTCAAGGTAGCTTTTGAGACAATGGAATCAAATTTTGAGACAACTTCAGAATGATACGTACATCTAAGGTATAACCGTCATTACATACCTCGAGGTCAACCCAAACAATATGTCTACAAGGGTCCTTATCAGCAGCTACGATCGCATGGGGTTATCCTTTCAAATTAAGTCTTAATTCAGTTATCAGTATACAGTCAGCATCTATTCGAACGGAAATTTACCTCTTAATTATCAACCCCACGTTCAACCAGGTTATGGCCCTTATGTTCAACCTTCTGCAGGACAATACCTCGGAATGATGGTGTGGGATCCGTCCCAATATCAACAGCCTATGCAGCCTAATGTGCAGTTGCCTTATCAGCCTGGACAGCCTCTAATTTCTGGTCCAACCCAGCAACCTGTCCAGCCAACTATTCAAACTCCTGCCTGAATACCTTCGACGGTACGGGCTAATCCATACCTCCAGAACTACTGCCTCAAAAAAGTTCTGCCGCAGCTACCCGCAACAATATCGCTGCAACACTTGTTTATGATGTCATATTGGTTGCGCTATCTGTCGCATTACAAATCTCAAGTTACGCTAACCTTCGACGCCTTGATTCGGTCTGCCGGATAGTCGGTACAAAGTAGGTGGTCACAAATCGCTTACTCAATTCATGTCAACGTGCTAAAGATGATGGCAATTCGGTCCCTATACAAAATCAAACTATGGGTATCAACGGTACCGCTATGCTTATCCATGACCTCAACAACCCCGGTTTAGTACGATTAATCCTGATTGTCAAGAATTCTGCAATTCCTAATGCAAATCTGATTCCCAGTTATCCCAGGTATCCACCTCCTGGAACTGCTTTGGCTACTCAAGGTTTTCGTGATCCTAACCGTCAATTACCATTTATAACAACTTTATATTTACCCTTCTTGACGCACCTTACGAATGATCCAATTTTCTATTATCAAAATTGGCCACCAATGCCACATAAGTTGCCCAGTGATATACCTAAATTCGAAGGTAAGTCAGGAGAGGATCCATCAAATCACGTCATGACTTATCGCCTCTGGTGTGCATCTAATTCAATCATTGATGATTCAATTCTCTTACGTCTTTTCCAAAGAACTCTTATTGGTCTTGCAGCCAAATGGTACATTGAGTTACCCCGAGGCTCGTTTCATAATTTCAGTCAGTTAGAAACTGCCTTCTTGACTCATTTTCAGTTGCCAGTCAGATACGATAATGGCACGGAATTATTAACTTCACTGAAACAGTCCACGTCTACGTATATTTCTGACCATATTCATGAATGGCGACGTAGGAGACGTTTGGTGAAAGTTTGTATTCCGGATCAAATTTTGGCATAATGGTTTGTCAAATCATTGTTACCCAATATTACTGAAGATGTAGCTAAGGCTGGTGTTGTTACTGAAGAGCAAGTAATTTCTCAAGCTCAGTACCTTGACCCCGTTTATACGCAGTCAGGTACTTTACATGAAAAAATCCCAGACCTTCCAAAACAAGGTCAAATAGCTGCTACTCCTTCAAGGTCTCATGCCGCTGACGGTATGATTGGTACGGTCAATTCTAAAAGAAAGAAGAAATCTTCAAAGAATTCTTCTCCTATTATAACTTTACCTGATTCCCCGAAAGGAGAATCTTCCCCTGAAGTTTCTGCCGATATTCACGTCGTAGAACATCTCGGCCAAATCTAAATCTAGTGGTAAAAGAAAAGGAAGAATAAAAACAAAAAAAATAAGAAAGAAAAGCGAAAGTAAATGAATCCAATGACAACGTAAACCTCGCTATCCTTGTTTCATTTGTGGAAGAGGATCTTTTCACGAAAGAATATCCATATCGGGCAAAAATTCTGAAATTCATTGAGATGCAACAACTTTCTTGTTACTTGAAGGATCCTTTTCCAATTCAAGATAGTAAGATGGTTGGTTCTACCTCGACTACTTTTGAAGAACCTATTATGATGATGTCTCATGTAAGGATTGCGACACGATCACAAGATTACGGTAGTAAGAATCCTGTTGATGGTAAAGAAGAAGAATATTCTAATGCAAACGCATCAACTACACCTCCTTCTATTTCTGGTCCGCTACAGATCAAGAAACAAAATCCAGACTTAATAATCAAACCGCCTGCTAAAGGTGTTCTTCGTAAATCAACTTTCAATCCACATGCAAGAGCTGCTCAGAATTACAACATTGTTGAAGACTTAGCTATTTCTCCTTCCGCAATGTCGGCTTTGAAAGTGCTGCAATCATGCCTAGCACAGCGTAAATTTCTTTTGTCTGCTACAGGAGCCATTGATATTCAGGATTCCAATCTTATAATCTTCGATTTAGAAAATAGTACACCTCGTCTACCTCACCAAATGGCTTTCCACATTCCAGTGTTAGTCAAAAACAGACTCATCTTTCGGACTGTGATTGATGAGGGAGCTTCAACGTGTATTATGTCAATTCAGTGTTGGAAATCACTTGGTTCCCCTACACTTAACCAATCTCCGAAAATTCTAAAGGATTTTGATGGTCGAGGTTTTCAACCTTTTGGTATTTTGCAGGATTTACCCATAGGGGTCAAAGGTAAAATAGTAAATCTAGATGTGGAAGTGGTTGATGACCCTCCAGATTACAACCTTCTCCTGGGTCGCAGTTGGTCTTATGCTATGACTGCTGTTGTTTCTTCGGTCTTTCGACTCATAAAATTTCCATATCAAGGAAAGATCGTTACAATAGATCAGTTAACTTATTTCTCTTGAAACCCCGGCCTCTACGGAAACAATCCGGCACGTTTGGTAAGCGGCTATCACCATAAGGATGTTGGAGTAGGTTTGATTAAAGATTATGGTTTACTAGGAACTTTTTCCTTTCCTCCTCCTAACGTATCACCTTCTATTGAAAATATTCATATGATTTCGTCAGACACTGTTACGTTTGATGATCCTTGGATCGTACCTTCCAACTCCAAGTTAGATTCATTTGATGGCATGATGCCTTTGAGTCCATTTGAAATTGGAAGTCGAAATTTTGTACGGTCCCTTGCAACCTCTTCAGCAGAAATTGATCTAATAGATGGGAACCATGAGAATCATACTCTATATCTAGTTCAGCCACAACGACATTTCTTGATCTTATTCATACTGATGAGAAGATTCGTGAAATTTTGTCTGTTGAATATTTACCATGGGAATATATAAATCATCGATCTTCGTTTTTACCTGAGCTAGATCATTTTGAAGATGATTTCGCTTCTATTTTTACTGCTGAATATGTCAAAGAACCGCAGAATCCATTGCAAAATCCTGATTCTGAGTTAAATTTGGAAAATATCTCTCGAACGATTCCAATTGACATTTCAGTAAAGCCAGGAATAGTTGAAAACATTCATATAGGTGCTTGCTGTACAGAAGATGAAATTCAAACTTATAAAGCCCTATTTCAAGAATTCCGTGATGTGTTTTCTTGGTCCTATGAAGAAATGCCAGGAATTGATCTGTCAATTTTCATACATGAAATCAAGACTTACCCGGATGCCAAACCTGTTCGTCAACGTCTACGTCAAATACATCCTAGAAAAGCTGCTGCTATCAAAGCCGAAGTTGAAAAATTACTTAAATGCCGAGTTCATTTATCCAATCGCTTAACCAGTTTGAGTATCGAATATTTGTTCTGTGACTAAAAAAACAAGGAACAATAGGAGCATGTATCGATTATAGGGATATTAATCAAGCTTGTCCTAAGGACAATTATCCAACCCCCTATATCGATCAAATAATTGATGATTGTGCTGGCAGTGAAATGTTTTCTTTTATGGATGGATTTTCGGGTTACAATCAAATAAACATACTCCCTGCTGATCAAGCAAAAACAGATTTTATTTGTCCGTGGGGTAAGTTTTCTTACTGTAAACTACTTTTTGGATTAAAGAACATTGGAGCAACTTTTCAACAGGCAATGTCTTACGCATTTCATGACATTAAACACATTGTGCAGCCTTATATCGATGATTTACCTGCTCATTCATCACATAGGGCCGATCATCTCACTCACTTACGAGCTATCTTTATGAGATTTTGGCATTATCGAATTAGGCTGAATCCACACAAATGTGTTTTCTGTGTAGAATCAGGTCGTTTACTGGGATTTGTTGTTTCAAAAGCAGGCATTCGCGTCGATCCGTCGAAGGTCGAAGCTATTGTTAAATTTCCTCCTCCTTCGACTTTACGCCAACTCCAAAATTTGCAGGGGAAAGCAAACTTTTTACGTCGATTCATTCCTAACTATGCCGAGCTTACAAAGGGTTTTACCCGATTGTTGAAATAGAACATTCCATTCTTTTGGGATGAGATCGCTGATCAATCTTTTGATGCACTTAAACACGCGTTGACCCATGCATCGTTATTGCATCCTCCCAACTACAATCAAGATTACTTTTTGTACCTCGCCACTTCTCATTCCACTATTGGGATGGTGTTGGTTCAGGAAGATGAATCTCACAATGAACATGTGATTTACTATCTTAGTCAAAATCTGCATCCGACTGAGATCAAATACACACATGTGGAGAAATTGGCCTTGGCAGCTGTACAAGCTGTCCAAATATTTAGACATTACATTTTGTTATGCAAAACCACAGTAATTTCTGATTGCAACCCTATGATTTACATTTTAACCAAACAATTTCTAGGGGGCAATTATTTCAAATCGATAGCCATCCTACAGGAATTTGACTTGGAATTTGAAAAATCCAAGGCAAAGAAATATTTGGTCTTTGCGGAACTAATGTGTGATTTCCCCTCTACTGATACTGAAACAGTGGCAGAGGAGTCCATTGCGGACGAATCTTTGTTTCTTATCAGTACTCTTGATCCATGGTATGGAGATATTATCGTTTATCTCCAAACCCAATCTTTTCGGCTCGAAATCTCACAATCTCAGCGACGGAAAATACGTTTCCAATCCCAACAGTATAATATTATTGGTTATACACTTTATCGTCGTGGAGCGGATTTTGTTTTCCGACACTGTCTTACTCATGATGAAGCTGAAAAGGTTTTAAATGATTGCCATTCTGGAGCATGTGGCAGTCATATGTCTGGGTATGCCACTGCCCAAAAGATATTGCGCGCTGGTTATTTTTGGCCATCATTATTCAAAGATTGTATTTATGCGGTTCGAAAATGCCACAATTGTCAACTTTTTGATCGTAAAATGCGCGCGCCACCCGCTCCTCTTCACCCTATAATCGCTGTTGGTCCTTTCGCGAAATGGGGTATCGATTTTATTACATGTAACCCTCACTCGGCCGGGGGGCATGCATATATTATCTTAGCAGTAGATTATTTTACTAAGTGGGCCGAGGCGATGCCTACATTTTCGGCTGACAGCAAGACTGCTGCAACTTTATTATTTAATCACATAATTGCTAGGTTCGGTGTTCCTCAAGCCATTATTACAGATCATGGAAGTCATTTTCAGCATGTCATGATGACTAAACTGACAGATCAACTTGGCCTGCGTCACGATAGTTCCACTCCGTATTATCCACAAGCCAATGGTCTGGTTGAAGCCATCAATAAATTTTTAGTCACCATGATCAAGCGCATTATTGGTATTCACAAGAAGAATTGGAATTCCATGTTATTTTCAGCACTTTGGGCATATCGAACCTCGGTAAAAACATCAACTGGTTTCACTCCCTTTCAACTCGTTTACGGTTTGAAAGCTGTGTTGCCGATTGAATGCGAAATTCCGTCACTGAAATTAGCCATAGAATTACTCTCAGCTACGTCTAAAGAGGAGAAACATTTCTTGTACTTGGCTCAACTAGATGAGAATCGACGAAATGCTGCAATAGCAAACGAGGCTCATGTTAAACGAATTAAAGCTCAGTATGATAGAAGCGTGACCCCTCGAAATTTTTCAGAAGGAGACCTAGTCTTACTTTATGATCAAGCCAACGATAAACTAGGGGCTGGGAAATTCGTGCCTATGTGGCATGGTCCTTTCATTGTCAAACAAAACTTAGCAAAAGGGGCCTATGAGTTGATATATTTTGACGGTGTCCCTTTGGATAAACCCATAAATGGGCTTTATCTAAAGTGATATTAAAACTTGGTGTGGAGATTTTTTATTAGATTAGATTTCTTTACTGCTGGTGTGTCTTAGATTAGAAAAGTGTGCCTAGTTTAGAAGTGTGTTTTTATCACTATTCCTGCTTATTTGAGTTTTACTCCTGATATTGCAGATGTCGACGTCTCTTCAAACCTACATTGGTTTTGCTGATGGTGCTTGTCGTAGTACATAGAACATTTCTTCCGTAGCTTGGGTTATTTATTCACCCTCTGACGAGTTAGTTTCCATGCATGGGGTAAGCCTTGGTCAAACAACGAATAACATTGCCGAGTATAGTGCAGTGATTGAGTTATTGTCTGAATCCATATCATTTGGAATTCGGAGTTTGATTGTTAGGTTGGATTCTGAACTTGTTGTATTACAATTAAACAGAGTTTATACCATTAGAAATCTAGTGTTATTATGATTATTTTTAAGATTTCGTCTCTTGGAACGTGAATTTGATTACATTGAATATCAACATATTCCAAGACATTTAAATACATTAGCAGATGCAGTTGCTTCTAGTATGATAAATCGACATTTGCAATGATCAAAACAGTAAAACAAACAGCATCCATAACATGAACACAGATAGCTGGTAAATAGTGATATATCATAATATAGGAGTGTTTTCAAAAAATATACATCGTCTTCGATCATAGGTTGGAAACACCTTATGATCGGTAGAGTGATAACACAAAAAGTCAAAATATGAGTCTACAACACGATCATCCCATCACTGATGGTGATCACGATAAGAGACCACTGCTCGGGCCACCCTACATAGGAACCTCCTAAAAGGTCCTGGAACACCAATCACGTATCTCTGTAATTTGAGTGGAATCTCATCTATGTCCGTCTCTGGAATATCTAGAGTCAGGCGCTCTAGGTGATGATCTAAGTTAGACAAGATTTCCGCTGATTGGCCTGCTGGGGCTGGGGTTGGTGCAACTGCAGCTGGTTGTCTTCTGTCATAAGGTTGGAGATGGGCTGGTCGCCGTGGGCCCACATCTGCATTCAAAACTTTTGGTTATTAGCTTCAAAGACAATAAAAATAAAAATAAAAAAATAAAATTAGAACTTAGAAATTGTTGAAAATGATTTTACCTGATTCATCCCACTGTTCCCCGGCTGGGAGAGTCATCTCTCGGTCGCCACAGAAATCTATCCCGGCATATGGAAATTCCTCTATGGTAAAAATTTGGTGATCCAGCCAACGAAAATATGAAGGAGGAAATCGAACAATTTCAGAGCCTTCAATACTGTGACGGGCCATCAGTGCGACCCAACAAGTCATCCTAGGTTCTCGAACTCGACCGGCATCAACAGAAATACTCTGCGGAGCTAGCATGGGGATCCTCTCTAGAGCAAAGGTAATGACAATGGATCCATATCCAAAGTTGTTTAGTTTACCATTCTTCGCTCTAGTCAATTGGCCTTTTATATTGGCCAACACAGCTTCGCACCAGTTGAAAATGGTGCCGCAAAAACAATCCACAGCAATACGCATTTGGGAACCGGTAGCCACATGCAGCACAACACTCCCACACAGTCTGGTAATAGTAAATGCAATAACTTTCAACTCGGGACGGATGATTTTTTTTATGCCAATCCGTTTGTCCCTAGGGTTTGCCTGATCATTATAGAATTCTAGTTGAAGACTAGCGACAGATTGGCCACCTGGCTTAGTCCCAAACAGAGAAACTTGTTTGCCCCTTTTGGACAAACCAGTGAAAAAATAAATATCCTCCAGCTCAATTTCGAGCTGGTGGCCACCAATAATAAAACACTGGTCCTGCACGTTCCACCTGTTTACTAGCCATGTCAGGAGGTCTACCTGTGCCCTCATGCCTTGGATGGCCCAGAATTTATATATACCACATGCTTCTAATGCTTGCATTGCGGGAAAATGGAGCATTGCGGCGTCATCAACGTCCTCATGTTCGCGTTCTCTCCAAATCAACATCTTGTTACTCCTACAATGCATAAAAACACGAGTTAGAACAATCTAATTTGGAAATTTTTGGGCGGCAAATGAGAAATTTGAGTTTTAAATTTAAACGCGCGGGGACCGCACTTAGCCTTTATACACAGTGCGTAGAAACGCACGTGCTTTGTGTGATGAGTGTGGACCCATGACTTTTGTCTATCTAGAAAAAAGTCGGGGTCCGCAGGTCCTATGTGTCTTACCTGCGGACCCCCGCGGGCGAATTTTTAAACCATATTTTTCCCTAAAAATAAAATCTAAAGCCTAAAACTGAATTGTAAACAGATGAAATACAAGATTAAGAGGTCGTGGATTACCTGGGACTAACGGTTCTCGATTTCGCCGGATGAATTTTCCAGAATCTTCACAGGAAATTTCTTACCCAAAAGCTTTTACTTTTCACTCTGAAACTGAACAGTAAAAATGAAATTGAAAAAGTCCTTTTTATAAGTTTTTTCGAATAGATGAGTTTTTAATTTGTTTATTTTTCACTTTAAAAAGGGTATTTTTGAAAGCATTTTTACTTATCTTAAACAGGTATGTGTAATGTTTCAAGTTTTTGTGCAGAAATTGGATTTTTCAGGAAAACTGATCATTTTTCAACAAAGAGCATACTTTTATCACTTTTTCGGACTCTTTCAAAAATTTACGAAAAAGAAAAACATTGGAGTCCTCTTTTAAGCCCTTTTCAGACTCTCTAAACATGAAAAGATTGCCGAGCACTTGATTATTCGAACTCGTTAAAGTAAATGAATGATCGTCCCTTTAGTATAAGTTTACCCCTTTTACGGACTGAAATGGACTATTTACGAAAAAGGTATACGTTGACTAATTACGGTCAATAGAGTTCTCTCCCGCATTATTTTATCCTTTTTCGGGCTCGAGAGACTAAATTTACGAAAAGGTACACCCATGGAGTTTTCTTAAGTTTTTTCTTCTGACTCCCTAAAATTGAAAAACACCGAGTTTCTCCTATACTGGACTCGTTAAAACTTAACAATAAAGGACCTGTTTAATTTTCAACAGGAACGAACCACTCCTTCTTAGGGTTCGAATTTTAAACTAAGTTGGACTCATCCGAAGGATGAGCTTATAATCAAGCAAATGTTATCCTCCTCAAGCTTGTCAAAAATAAAGAGGTACTTGCCAGAAATGGTGGGGGAAAAGAGAGAAAAATGGGCATGTTTGTTGTATTTTGATTTTTCGAAAATCCAGTCAACCACTCTTGAACACGACACTTTCATTTACCTGGGTTGGGAAATCCTTTGCCTAACAGTTAATCAAACCAAATTGAAAGTCTTCAGTCGGTTTCTAGGTATTAGCTTTGGGTCAATTGTCACCAAGCCATCTGCAGTGTCGTTATGTGTTCAAGAGGAGAGTTCAAATAAACTATTCATCTGCAAAATATATGTCATCCATTTTTGACCATCCCTGAGTCAGTCCTTGCCAATATATTTTCAAAAATTGATCTATGATTTCGTGTTGTGGGCTTGCCTACGACAGATCACTTTCTATCGACGACAGCTCATTATCTAGGAAGTTGACCCAGAAATCGTCAGTACCTTGAAATCTGCATGCCTTAATGGCAGGTTTCTCGCCTTCGACGACAGGTTGCATCATTGACCTTCGATCGAATGATTCCGTGAGATATTCGACTTCAGCTCGTTCATTCACATTTCATGGATTGTACTGCGTACTTTGAGAGCCATTGACATTACTAGTGGTTTCTCTCACACTTGTTAACAGTTTACATCATTGACTGGTAATCAAGTGGTTTCTACCATGTTTGACTTCAACACTTTTATTCACATGGATAGAATTGTACTAGTTCGAGATGCGGAAATCAAGACCCTGGATCTAGTTTCTACCATCCAGGCTGCAAGGAATTTTGTTATCATTCATACAGTAGACTATTTATAAACAGATGGCTGCATCCATACTGTGTCTACACATGTCTATACTATGATGTATTCAAAATCATTCCTGTATCAGAACAATTTAAGTTAGTTCTAGTTAGTTTTGATCTGAGTATGGGAATGCCTACCTCAGCGATGATATGTATACATATATATTTTGCATTGAATGTTTTTACAGGTTCCGACTGGGGTGTCCACAGGATGATCCTTGAAATGATAAAGTACTACACTCTTCATATATGACAGACTTCATTTTCATCTATTCCAGACTTTGCACTTTAGGGGGCAATCTGTTACACTAAAAATTGTCATCCTGACATTCTGCTATGGGTATGAGCTCATTATAACTCATACTTCCTCCTTTTGCAAGTCTAACATATCAGTTCTTCATATCAAGCCTTGAAAATCAGAGAAAAGTTCCTAAAAATCTCCTAAACTTTGGTATCGCACTTTCTCTATACATTGCCTGCGGGCCCGCACCTAATGTTTAGCTATCCTGCGGACCAACACCGCACTTTCTATGTGTTATAGGTGCGGACTCCTGTAAAACTAAAAAAGGCGAGAAAGTAAACTTAAAAAGTTGATTTGAGATTAATTCTAGAAGATTCTAGACGAGAATTTTCGGGAATAAGTACGCTTTGATAAGGTACATGTATCCCTTACCTTATGGAGCTAACCCCTTGATGTGAGGAGCTTATCCCTTTGAAGGAGGATTCTATCCCTTCATATTTGGAACAGAAAAACCTACTCTTTTCCATTATAAAAAGAGGCATTGGGTAGCCTCAAAGGGAGTTGAAGCTTTAGAATATTTGAAGATAAGTGCTGTTGAGATTCAGACTTAGTTAAACAAGACTTTTGCGAGGAGAGATTACATACCTCTATTTGTCTTGATTGAAAGAGTGTAGAGCTTGTCAAAGTAGAGGAGACTCCTGCTTCGGACCCCGGGAAGGCCTGTGCAACATCAAGGCTCAGGTTGTAAGGTTTTCCTTCTTTTGAAATTAATACAAATATACTCATTTTTCTCAATAAGCTGTTTGTTAATGGTTTATTTCATATATTCCTTGATCACTATGATAAGCATGGTTTATGATGATGTCTATACAGGTGCTATGTAATACTTTGCTTGTTTGTGACTGCAGGTTTACAAGCGAAACTCCTTCAAGCGCGCGAAGGATAACAACAACTTCAAACAAGCATTGGACATAAGGTAGGTCTTTTAACACCTATATAGAGTTTTTCATATATAATATATGCTTAGAGAAAGATTAGTCTATTTGGTTGTTTGTTGCTAGATACTTTTAGTACTACGGAGATCGGTCTTGTCTGCAAGAACGATTTATCCGTCCAACAAGAGTCAATTGACAACGGGGACCAAAAAGACCTGAAAGTTTTAGAATGTAAAAATGGTTCAATTCCAAGAGGTCTCTCATCTTTGGAACACCTTTTCGACTTTAATTATGTAGCCAAAGAACAAAAAATGGAGCCTGTAGAAACAAACGTAGAAGAACACAACATAGGCTCCCTAACAGAACCCAAAATGATTAAATTGTCCAGCACTCTTCCAACTCACATAAAGCTTCGATACATTGATATTTTTAAAGAGTTTAAAGATGTTTTTGCCTGGGCATACACAGATCTGAAGTCTTACGATACCAACATCATTCAGCACAAGATTCCCTTGAAGGAAAATAAAAAGCCCTTCAAACAAAAACTAGGGAGAATAAACCCACTTTTATTACCTTTAGTTAGAGCCGAAATTGAAAAGATGCATGATGCTGACATTATAGTACCTGTTAGATTTTCAGAATGGGTATCAAACTTAGTTTCTGTTAGAAAAAAGACAGGGGAGATCAGACTCTGTATTGATTTTAGAAACCTAAACAGAGAATCCCTAAAAGACAACTACCCATTGCCCAAGATGGATCATATACTTCAGAGGGTAGTTGGTTCAAAAATGATATCACTCTTAGATGGGTTCTCGGGTTAAAACCAGATGTTAGTGCTCCCAAGTGATCAAATCAAAAATGCTTTTACCACACCTTGGGGCACCTTTATGTATGTCAAAATGCCTTTTGGGTTAATGAATGCAGGGGCCACCTTCCAAAGGGCCATGGACATAGCCTTTTCTGAAGATATTGGCTATTTCATAATTATTTACCTTGATGACATAACTGTCTTTTCAAAAACTGATGAAGAACATTTGACTCACTTATGAAAAGTTTTTGAGAAGTGTAGGAAATTTGGCTTGTCATTGAATCCCAAGAAGACACTCTTTGGTCTCCGAGAAGGTAAATTTCTTGGACATATAATTTCGGAAGAAGGAATCAAAATAGACCCTACAAGGATAGACGGCATATTGAAAATTAGCCATCCAAGAAGCCTCAAAGAATTACAATCGTTCATTGGAAAGATTAATATTTCGAGAAGGTTTATCCCCAACCTTGCTGAGCTATTAAAAAACATTACAAACATGCTTAAGAAAGATATGGGTGTAAAATGGACTTTACTAGCTAAACAATCATTCGAACTGGTCAAACAAGCTCTTACCCAAACACCATTCCTGATTAGTCCAGATTTTACGAAAGACTTTTAAATTTTTTCTTTTGCATCTGAGCATACAATAGTTGCAGTTTTACTTCAAAATAATGATTTGGGGCAAGAACAACCAATATATTTCTTTAGTAGGGCCTTAAGAGATGCTCCTCTCAAATATAACATCATGGATAAGAAGGCCTTAGCATTAGTGAAAGCATTAAAAGACTTTAGGGTCTATATTTTACACTCTCACATAATTTCTTTTGTTCTACATACTGTTGTCAAGAACATTCTAAGTCAAGACCCTGATGGTAAAAGGGGAAAATGGATTGCAACTATTCTTGAATATGACTTAGAAATTAGGCCCACCAAACTAGTTAAAGGGCAAGGATTAGCAAAACTTATGGCTGAGTCTAACTTCCAAGCACTAGACATCAATATGGTAGATGTGGTGGAAGAAATAGAAGAATATGATGCTCCTTTTATTGAAGAAACATTTCTAAATTCTCCTTGGTATGCTGACATTATTTATGTGCTTTTATATTTAAATACCCCTCCTTCTTTGTCTAAAACTAAAGCTAGATTCTTGAAACAAAAGGCTTTGAGTTTTTGTATCTTAGATGGAGTATTATATTGGAAAAATGCTATTGGAATTTTGCTTAAATGTTTACTTGAAGACGATGCAGGAAACATCATGCATGAATTGCATGATGGAGAATGTGGAGGTCACCTCTACTGGAAGGCCACAACCAACAAAATTCTTAGATCTGGTTACTATTGGCCTACCCTTTTCCCAGACACTCAAAAGCTGGTCATGTCTTGCCATAAGTGTCAAATCTTTGATGGCAAAAGAAAACTCCTTCCCTTACCTTTACATCCTATCAGAGTTGAGGCACCTTTTCAACAATGGGGGCTGGACTTCATTGGGGAAATTCATCCATCCTCCTCAGATCAGCATAAGTGGATCCTCATAGCCACAGACTTCTTTACCAAGTGGATAGAAGCTATACCCTCCAGAAATGCTAATGACTTTGTCATTATCAAGTTCCTTGAAACAAATATCCTATCCAGATTTGGTTGTCCCAGAAAAATCATAACAGAAAATGCTGTTGCTTTTAAATCTAAGAAAATGGTTGATTTATGTTACAAATACGACATAACCTTGGGCCATTCCATTGCTTACTATCCCCAAGGAAATGGATTAGCTGAATCCTCCAACAAGAGTCTCCTCAATATAATCAAAAAACAGTTGGAGCAAAATCATAAATCATGGCACAGTAAGTTGGTTCATGCCTTATGGGCTGATAGATTAACTACAAAGAAGTCAATAAATATGTCTCCCTATCAGTTAGTTTATGGCATGGATGCGGTTTTTCCCACCTCATTAGGAGTTCCAGTCATGAAACTCCTTCAAGAAGTGCATATTGAGGAAAATGATATGCAAAGAAGGATTAACTAAACAATCCATTTACAACAAACTAGAGAAGAAGTTTATGAGAGAACACAGTTAGTCCAAGAAAAAATGAAGAAACTATTTGATAAGAGGACTAAGGCAAACAATTTCCAAATTGGAAATGTTGTTCTTAAATGGGATTCAAGAAGAGAAGAGAAGGGAAAACATGGCAAGTTTGACAACTTGTGGAAATGACCATATGTTATCCATGATGAGAGGGGTCATAATGCATTTTTCTTGAAAGAATTGAATGGAGAAGATCTGTATGGAGGTCCGATCAATGGCAGGATGCTCAAGCATTACTTCTGCCAAGAATCTTAAGTTTTAAAGAATTTTATTTTTTCATTGTAGATATCACAGTCTAAACCATTGCATTCAAAGTTAGAAAAATAAAAAATACAAAAACAAAGAAAGAAAGAAAAAAAAAGAGAGGGCAGATTGTCAAAACAAGAAAGGTATAAGCCCCATACCAAAAAAGAGAAACAAATCTGAAAGTGTGCAAGCTTAAATGCCACTACTGAAAAACACACTTCTAGTTAGTCAAACTGCCTAATCTTCACTAATTAGCCCTTAAATTTTCTGCTAATAGGATAGTGAATTCGATTGGCCAAACTGTTTAATCTTGGCTTATCAATAGATAGATTAGGATAGAAATGAAAGGTTCAAACATGTTCAAAATCTGAACCTAAGTTTCCAAAAGAGAGATGACTCAAATCTGTTTTATTTTTTCTGAGTCAAAAAGAAGAAAATCTAATTAGCCCAAAATCTAAACCAGAGAGCAAGGAAGAAACAACTCACATAAGAGTCAAAACAGAGCTGTAAAAAGAGTGAAGGAAGTGTTTGAATTTTCAGATCTTAAGCCTTCCAATTTTTATTTAATTTTCCGCAAATAAATAATCTATGTGCAGCTTGTTTTATGCCATAGATCAGCATCAAGTTAGATTGTTTAATCCTGACTTGAATGCTTTTAAATTTCTGTTGTAGAAATTAGAGAATAAAAATCTGTTGGACAGTTTAATCCTGACAGATAATAGATTAGGTAGAGAAACCTCTGAACTCAACTATTTAATCTGAGTTCAGGAAGAAATAAGGGGTAGAAAAAAATTATATTTTTTGCTTTAAAAAAGAATAAAATGTTGTAAGAGAGTTTTCCAATCCAAGTGCACTCTAATGAAGAAAAAATGTTAGACCTATAGGATTGGGTAGGTAGAAAGCTTGTTGATAAAAGATACAATGTTTTTCCATGGCTGCTAGCTTATTTCCAGAACAAAAGAAGATCATTCAAGTAAAGAAATCATCCCAATGGATGAGGCAACTGATCAACACCTCAGAGAATGCAGGTCTGAAATTCTTGATGCCTTCAAAAAGGCACCATCCCCAAGTGGAGCCACTGTTAGCCGCCTATAAAATTTGTTATACCTAATGGTGGCTAAATGATTTTGGAGCCTTCAAGGTACAATTTTATATCTAAAAAATTGTTGGCTCATGAAGACTCTTGAAAGGCCTCATGCCTCTGTCCAAAATTTTCATTTGCTGTTTCCATTTTATACTCTGAGAATTCTGCCAAAAACCAAAGAGAAAAAACTGCTGCAAAAAAAAACCATCATTTTCCCTTTCTCTCACTCTCAACTAACCTTCATTTGCTCTCCCTTTTTCCCCATAAATTTCCTCTATTTTTCATGTTTTCCTTTCATGAAAACCCCCTTCCATATGTTAAAAACTCATTTTTTAAACTATTTTCAAACCCATCAAATTCCATTTAAAAAACCATGAAAAATTCATAAAAAATACAAGTCTTTAGTATGGACTTAAACCCCTTTGGGCTAAGTCCTAAACCACTTCCCCCACATGCCCTTTCCCCGGAATCAGGCGCTTATACCCCTATATATTTCACTCCCGATCGATATTTTTTCTTTGTAAAAACCGAAAACCCCCTTATCCAAAGTTTTAAGTTAAAAACTTAAAGTCACATGTTGAAATAAATTAAATGGGTTGATTGAAAAGAGCCTGTTATTTCCCAAATCCACCTTAGGCTGAAGAAAGACAGGATTCAGGGTAACACCAAACCACGCTCAGTCTGGTAGCTAGCCCTACCAGAACAGGAGAGGGCTCTCTCCGAGTCAATCTCAGGAAAAATGTATCAATAAGCCTTGAGATGACTGAAATGAGTGCTAATTTTAGGCTAGGTATATTAATCAAGGAGTTTGAAATGATTTTTAGGGGGTTTTTATTGGAAAAAGGGAAAGGCAATTTTGGGCTTGGGGATGAGGCCAAATTCTTGCAGAGTTCAAGTTGGGGCAGGGAAGGCAATGGATTTGATGTCTGAGATTCAATGAACGTATAGAAAAGACTGCTGAGGAGCTGAAGAGGGCAAGAACGTGCAAGGATCCTCTTCAAACGGAGGAAAACATATAAAACTAAACAAAAGTTTAAGGCAGAGCACCAACAAGCTAATGAATTCTACCTTAGTTACTCATTTGTTTAATTCAGATGCAAAGAGAAGGGAAATGGAATACATATAACATTAATGAAACTTACAGATACATGGAGTAAAACATCATCAAAACTTAGAGCCACAAGGATCCCAACAAGTGCTGCAAAACTCTGGTCTTTCCTTTGCCAAAAATCTAAAATGATTATACAATGAGGTGCCAAACTATTCCCAAAAGTCCAACCCTGAAAATGTGAAAATACATGATATAGACCATCCTAAGCCCTTCCCATGCCTCTAGGGGTCGAGCTCATCCTTCTAGGAGCTGTTTCAACCAATTCTAAACATGGAACTGAAATCTAGGCAACGAAACAACTTGCCTCTATATGCTAGGAAACTGATCCATTCACTTGATTTTCACTTTTTAGTGAATGAATCCTGTAGAACAAGTAAATATGAGCCAAAATTACATCATAGCCACAAAATTACATCAATATAGATCAATAATTACATCAAAAAGTGAAACTAGTCAAAACTGGGCGAATTTCTGAGCTGAAGAGTCAAAATGAGGCCAAATTTCTCTATGTGCCACGCCAGAAAACTCAATGCATCGCGCCACTTTGAGCCTATTTTTGGGGCACTTCCTGAAGTCCAAATTGAGCTCATGATAGCTCGTTGGAAATCCATATCTGTATGCTATCCAACCCAAGTGGAATTTTTCAATTTGGAGTTCATTTTCCCCTCCAAAACTTCAATATCCCAAGACAGGTTCCTGTGTGTGTAAAAGGTGGCAGAAAGGCCATTCTCAAGGTGTTTTTTACCCTTTAGGCAACCTAGAACTTGATGAAATCTCTCGGACATTCCTGAAAATGCATAATTTATCATAAAAAACTCAAAAATATCAAGTTTTCCTCCAGAAGATCTCTCAAACGTAAGCGCGCGTCGAGTGGTGCGACGCGTCGGGCAGAAAAACCTGTTTTGCAACCAAAATTTAAAAAATGACAAAATTTTCTCCAAATTTGCTGAAATTTGGAGTGAATGTCTCCCATCATGTCCCATGCTCAGCCAAGGAAGCTTCGGCCAATGTTTGGAGCCGATCATTCCTTTTTCGACATTTCAGTGCCCTTCTGGTGCATGTAGATCAGTGGTGAAATCGCTGTCTCGGTTGTATGATGTGTCCTTCTCCATAATGTCCATGCAAGGTGTATGTTTAGCTT
The DNA here is from genome assembly GCA_034641835.2 of Pinus albicaulis. Lineage (NCBI taxonomy): Eukaryota > Viridiplantae > Streptophyta > Pinopsida > Pinales > Pinaceae > Pinus > Pinus albicaulis. The sequence goes on along the minus strand of CM076581.1, from coordinate 925,593,659 downwards.
GTTGAAAATAAGAAATGAGAACTTGGTTGTGTTTTTCTCCAATTTCCAAATGTGTGCCAAAGGAATTTGAGGAATTGTGAGGAATATAGGACAATGGGAAAAGTGAACTGTGGGAAATAGTATAGTGGTAAAAATGTGATTCAATCAAGTGAGATTTAAAATGCAAGGACAGTCACTTGATTGCTTGGGGACTTGAGGATCTTCTAAGTGAAATGAGAGAAGGATAGTGATAAGGAATGGTAAGTTTTAGGAATAGGGAAAATAGGTCTTGGGAATAAGTGAGTTGGGATGTTTAGGGAATAAGGGATTGACAACGATAATATGACAATGAAGGAGAAAGGAACCATAGGTGAGGAATGGGATTTGAAATACTTGGCACAAAAATCAAACTTTAACAATAAAACACCAACCCTATAAGAGCCATTTTTAACAAGAGAGTAGGGTTTGTGTTTTTCAACATTCAAACTCTTACAACCAATCTTCAAACAACTCCAAACACTGACCAAAGGTAATAGCAAGATGATTTAAACTTACACGGGGCAAAGCAGACTGACAGAATTTGAATTTTGAAGAGCAGTGGCAAAAATTTTGTGTTCCAGACCTGTGCACCGTGCAACAGCCCAACGTGCCGCGCATGCCATGTGCACCGTGCCAGTGTACTTTTGCACTGCAAAAAATGTTTCTATGTGCCGCACACGCCATGTGCGTCGCGCCTTCTCCCAATGCGCCGCGCCATAAATAATGCATATTTCAGGAGGCTTTTGGAGGCCTTCCTGGTGTCCAAATTGTGCATGTGATAGCTCGTTGGAAATATTATTGAGTCTACTTTCCATCCCAACTGGAAGTTTTCAATTTGGAGTTCATTTACCCTGTCAAAAATCAAATCTCCCAAGACTGGCCAAAAATGTGCAAGATGAGGCTGCCTCAAGGCAGAGTGCTGTTGCAGTCAACTTTTGAAGGTCTTACTCAACTCCAAATTGAGCTCATGATAGCTCATTGGAAAGACCTTTGTGTCTAGTTATCATTTGACGCATCAAGAAAGTCATTTGGCCAACCAAGCTAGGAGAAATATTGATTTTCCCAAGGTCACTTCAGAGGTGAATCAATTCTCCTGAGGCAACTGTATTTTTGATATTTCCCTAAAACCATGACACCTGTGTAAAAAGTGAATAATGTTTTTCTCCTTTTGAATGTTTTGGACAAAAAAATCTCTCAGTTTTCCCAAATTCAGCTTTTATTGCTTAGAAACATCATTTTAGTGAAACCTATCCCGATGTGTGGAAAAGGGGATTTGTCGAAATGAAGCGAAACGAAGGGGATAAGGGGCTTCTAAATTCTTGAGAAAATTTTGGGAAGTAGGGAGGGATGTTAGAAAGTAGGGGAAAGTGGAATTTCAGAGATTGAGTGAGGGTAAGGGGCCCAAAAGGGCGAAACACAGGCCTAGCCTAGAAAATTGCCAAGTTGTAGCAAGAAACTAGGGTTTGTGCAAAAATGAGGAATTTGGGGGATCTCAGTGATGGGAAGTGTTTAATAAGGTACATTAAGGATAGGGGAAGGTGTATGAACATCAGGATACAAGTTTTGCTGATGATTTGACCATCCAAGATAAATTACCTTCAAAACCCTAGGAGAAGGAAATGAACTTTACCTAAGCACAACTGAAGCATGAACAAGGTGTAAAATGACCATTTGGAACCTGACATGATGATTAAAACCCTATGAATGATAGTACACTCAGCTGAATTGTGACATGGACCAACATTTGGGCAACTTTGAAAGGAGTGAAAGCAAACCTTAGACCTAGTACCCAGTGACCAAATTTTACTTGAAGACTCACTGAAATGACAAAATTTGACCTCGACACCTTAAAATCACTTTGTAAGAGCATGTTTGATCATTGGAGGAAGGCTTCAAAGGCCGACACTAACATTGGCTCCAATGGGGATGGTAGCTCCTTGGAGGTGCCAAGGACTGCAGATCTCTTGGAAGAGCAGACAGTGCCTTCGTCCATTGGGCAATGGAGTCAAAACACGAAAAATGACATTATGCAGACTGACTCTAACTCAAGGCTAAAAATGAAAACCATAATAAAACCAAACATGACTAAAACACAACTGAAAAACTAGAAAGATGCTCACAATTGAGCTTATTCATCAAACCTACTCTAATTGTTCTTTTGACCACCTGATCAAGTGAAATGGAAAAGCCAATGCAACCATGTAAGCATCCTGGGTGCTATTTGATTTCTTCCCAAATGCTTTCTGATGTGGAGGAAAAGGGAAGAATCGAAAGGCAACTCCCATGGAAACTTGGAATCAAGTTGACTGCTGATAAACTTGCAAAGCATGAATTCACTGGATGACTGCAAGAATACTGCAAAAGGATATTCATACACATAGCCATTGATTTCCATTAACACATTACTGTTCTGGTCCAAGTACTCTTCATAGCTGGCTATTAAGATTTTCCTCACATCTGTGTTGTCTTTCTTTGGTGATTGTAGCAAGCTGTCAAAAGGATCCTGAATTTCATGAATAACCAAACTCTGTTGCTGATTCCAAACAGAAAAAAAGTCTCTTTTATCAATCCCCTCATATGACTGCAAACATTAGTGTGAGCTTTGTAATGAAAAATCTGTTAAACAAGACAATGAAGGGGAATTTTGAATAAGATTATTATCAACATTCTTTTCTGGCACATGGTTAACTAATGGAGAAATTTTTTTACAGCAAACATCATCCAACACACGAGTAATAGGATCATCAAAAACTTGAGAAGACTGCTGCGATGTATCCATTGAAACTGTATGACATCCTACTAGCTGTTCACCTTTTTCTTTAGAGATATTACGAAGATTCTTCTTTATAAAATGAAATGCTTCGAAACAAAAGGGTATAGAATCCTCTTGCATCATTAAATCATGTATTTCAGCTTCCAAGCCTTCATCCGCAATCTGACCTTCAATTTCATTTGGTGGCTGCAAATCTGATGCTGCAGGCTGATCATTTAAAGATTTACCATGCAATTTACCCTTCAACAACTGGAATGATTCAAAACAAAATGGTACAGAGTCACCTTGTATCATTGGATCATATGTGCCAACTTCCATGTCTTCATCTACAACATGACAATCAATGGCTTTCGGGGACTCCAAATCTGAATATGAGAAATCTTGAACAAGGTTTTCATTGCGCTCAAGATGGTCCAAATCAAGGCTTGTTGGCAGTTGATTTCTGATTGCATGAAAATTGTCTCTGATGAGCTAAAACGAATCAAAACAAAAAGGCAAAGATCCTTCACTTACTTCAAAATTTGTTGCACTTTCCTCATCATTGTCATAGCTGATATGCATTGGTTGATCATTGTACACAAGCTACTGAAAGTGAACTTTTTCCTCCTTCCACAAACTAGTTGTTGATTTGTCTGCAAGGCTAGCTTCTGTTTGGAGAACATAATCATCATCATACTGATCGAACTGAGGCAAATCATCAGTGTACAACACATCATCAAGCATACATGTCATATCAATAGCTCTCTCTTCTTCAAAATGATCTATAAAACAATCACTATGACAACTGGGATAAGAAACAAAATGTTTTGGATCAGCGACTTGTTCTTCTTCAATCAACAAGTCATGGGCTTGAACATTATACTCATTTCTTGTGGTGTTCTTTTGCATCATCTCTTCTACTTCACTTACCAACATGTCAAGCTTTACCTCTAGAGATATCAATTTCTTCGGATCTATGTTTTTCATCTCTTCTTCTTTCAACCTTGCCCTTCGGATCAGCAAATGAGCCTCTACATTCACTGCACTGTTCTGCATCTCTACAAGTGTTGCAAGATTCTTTTCTCTCAGCTGAAACTCCATTTCCGGATCAAAGGCACCCGGGTAGTGCAAGAGAGCAGATGTAGGAGAAGGTCTTATATCAGCTGGCATCGAAAAATATACTTGGTTAAATCTGGCAGAAAACTGTTGCAATGTCTCCCCTGGCAGTCTTTTCAGCTGATTATATTCTTCTATAATCAAGAAAAGGTTCTGTCCGATCACCCACCTGTCAAGGAAAACTTTGACGAACTGATGGAAATCTGAGATGCTCGCATTAGGCAAGGCTTTGAACCAACTCTTCACTTGGCCTTGCAAAGAAAGAGCAAAAAGTCTAATACTAACATCTTCTTCATCAACTTCAAAAAGATCTAGGAAAGTCTCAACATTCTGCACATGTTGCTCAGCGTTGACATTGTTACATTCACCATCAAATCTTGGTAGATATAGGTCATAGTTTTTAGGGAAAGCATGGAGAACCGAAGGTAAAACAAGAGGTTTATACCTATCTGGGACTTTAAAAGGTGTAGGAGTATATAAAAGAGCTATGGGATCAGTTTTGTTTTCTTTAGGCTCATCACTCTAAAGAGAGTCAACATAAGATGTGGGAAAAGTAAGGAGGCTAGGATCAAAGGGAAACTCAGTATTTACACTCTTTGAATAGGTCGAGTGAAGATTTTGATCACCTTTCTCATACAACAAATTCTGAAACACTTTCAGGACAGCTTCAAGAAAAACAAAGAAATAGTTTACAAGAAAGCAGACTAGATCCTGAATACCATTCAACTTTGGATACCTGAACTTTGTGTAAGATCCTTCCATTTTCGCAGAGAAAGAGTTAGTCCTCCAGTGGAGTCTCTACATTGAGTTGGAGTCACCAGGTGAACGATTTCAGCCTTCTTATGTCTGATCGTTGTCCACCATCAACCATCAGATCTGAACTTGCTACATGTACTGGGGCAAGACAATCTACAAGTCAAGTGTCATGTTCACAAGCTAGACCGGAGATTGACTGAAGTAGCGTTTATCTACTTCCGCTAATGCAAAGAAAAAGCGTTTCGAAGGCTACCTGGCATAACTTCAGGCTCCGTCTGTAGCTTATGAAACAAATAACACCAACACGCAAACCATTTTCATCCCCATTATGGCCGCCACTATGTTATTGCCCAAATCCACCTTAGGCTGAAGAAAGGCAGGATTCAGGGTAACACCAAACCACGCTCAGTCTGGTAGCTAGCCCTACCAGAACAGGAGAGGGCTCTCTCAGAGTCAATCTCAGGAAAAATGTATCAATGAGCGTTGAAATGACTGAAATGAGTGCTAATTTTAGGCTAGGTATATTAATCAAGGAGTTTGGAATGATTTTTAGGGGGTTTTTATTGGAAAAAGGGAAAGGCAATTTTGGGCTTGGGGATGAGGCCAAATTCTTGCAGAGTTCAAGTTGGGGCAGGGAAGGCAATGGATTTGATGTCTGAGATTCAATGAACGGATAGAAAAGACTGCTGAGGAGCTGAAGAGGGCAAGAAGGTGCAAGGATCCTCTTCAAACGGAGGAAAACATATAAAACTAAACAAAAGTTTAAGGCAGAGCACCAGCAAGCTAATGAATTCTACCTTAGTTACTCATTTGTTTAATTCAGAAGCAAAGAGAAGGGAGATGGAATACATATAAAATTAATGAAACTTACAGATACATGGAGTAAAACATCATCAAAACTCAGAGCCACACGGATCCCAACAAGTGCTGCAAAACTCTGGTCTTTCCTTTGCCAAAAATCTGAAATGAATATACAATGAGGTGCCAAACTATTCCCAAAAGTCCAACCCTGAAAATATCTCAGAAAATACATGATATAGACCATCCTAACCCCTTCCCATGCCTCTAGGGGTCGATCTCATCCTTCTAGGATCTATTTCAACCAATTCTAAACATGGAACTGAAATCTAGGCAGCCAAACAACTTGCCTCTATATGCTAGGAAACTGATCCATTCACTTAATTTTCAATTTTTAGTGAATGAATCCTCTAGAACAAGTAAATATGAGCCAAAATTACATCATAGCCACAAAATTACATCAAGATAGATCAATAATTACATCAAAAAGTGAAACTAGTCAAAACTGGGCGAATTTCTGAGCTGAAGAGTCTAAATGAGGCCAAATTTCTCTATGCGCCGCGCCAGAAAACGCAATGCGTCGTGCCACTTTGAGCCTATTTTTTGGATACTTCCTGAAGTCCAAATTGAGCTCATGATAGCTTTTTGGAAAGCCCTGTCTATCGGCTATCCAACCCAAGTGGAATTTTTCAATTTGGAGTTCATTTGCCCCTCCAAAACTTCAATCTCCCAAGACTGGTTCCTGTGTGTGTAAAAGGTGGCAGAAAGGCCATTTTCAAGGTGTTTTTTGCCCTTTAGGCAACCCAGAACTTGATGAAATCTCTCAGCCATTCCTAAACATGCATAATTTATTATAAAAAACTCAAAAATATCAATTTTTCCTCCAGAATATCTCTCAAAGGTAAGCGGGCGTCGGGCAGAAAAACCTGTTTTGCAACCAAAATTTCAAAAATGACAAAATTTTCTCCAAATTTACTGAAATTTGGAGTGAATGTCTCCCATCATGTCCCATGCTTAGAAAAGGAAGCATCGGCCAATATTTGGAGCTGATCATGCCATTTCCGACGTTTCAATGCCCTCCTGGTGCATGCAGATCAGTGGTGAAATCGCTGTCTCGGTTGTATGATGTGTCCTTCTTTATAATGTCCATGCAAGGTGTATGTTTAGCTTGTTGAAAATAAGAAATGAGAACTTGGTTGTGTTTGTCTCCAATTTCCAAATGTGTGCCAAAGGAATTTGAGGAATTGTGAGGAATATAGGACAATGGGAAAAGTGAACTGTGGGAAATAGTATAGTGGTAAAAATGTGATTCAATCAAGTGAGATTTAAAATGCAAGGACAGTCACTTGATTGCTTGGGGACTTGAGGATCTTATAAGTGAAATGAGAGAAGGAGAGTGATAAGGAATGGTAAGTTTTAGGAATAGGGAAAACAGGTCTTGGGAATAAGTGAGTTGGGATGTTTAGGGAATAAGGGATTGGCAACGAGAATATGACAATGAAGGAGAAAGGAACCATAGGTGAGGAATGGGATTTGAAATACTTGGCACAAAAATCAAACTTTAACAATCAAAATCCAACCCTATAAGAGCCATTTTTAACAAGAGAGTAGGGTTTGTGTTTTTCAACATTCAAACTCTTACAACCAATCTTCAAACAACTCCAAACACTGACCAAAGGTAATAGCAAGATGATTTAAACTTACACGGGGCAAAGCAGACTGACAGAATTTGAATTTTGAAGAGCAGTGGCAAAAATTTTGTGTTCCAGACCTGTGCACCGTGCAACAGCCCAACGTGCTGCACATGCCATGTGCACCGCGCCAGTGTATTTTTGCACTGCAAAAAATGTTTCTATGTGCCGCACACGCCATGTGCGCCGCGCCTTCTCCCAATGCGCCGCGCCATAAATAATGCATATTTCAGGAGGCTTTTGGAGGCCTTCCTGGTGTCCAAATTGTGCATGTGATAGCTCGTTGGAAATATTATTGAGTCTACTTTCCATCCCAACTGGAAGTTTTCAATTTGGAGTTCATTTACCCTGTCAAAAATCAAATCTCCCAAGACTGGCCAAAAATGTGCAAGATGAGGCTGCCTCAAGGCAGAGTGCTGTTGCAGTCAACTTTTGAAGGTCTTACTCAACTCCAAATTGAGCTCATGATAGCTCATTGGAAAGACCTTTGTGTCTAGTTATCATTTGACGCATCAAGAAAGTCATTTGGCCAACCAAGCTAGGAGAAATATTGATTTTCCCAAGGTCACTTCAGAGGTGAATCAATTCTCCTGAGGCAACTGTATTTTTGATATTTCCCTAAAACCATGACACCTGTGTAAAAAGTGAATAATGTTTTTCTCCTTTTGAATTTTGTGGACAAAAAAATCTCTCAGTTTTCCCAAATTCAGCTTTTATTGCTCAGAAACATCATTTCAGTGAAACCTATCCCGATGTGTGGAAAAAGGGATTTGTCGAAATGAAGCGAAACGAAGGGGATAAGGGGCTTCTAAATTCTTGAGAAAATTTTGGGAAGTAGGGAGGGATGTTAGAAAGTAGGGGAAAGTGGAATTTCAGAGATTGAGTGAGGGTAAGGGGCCCAAAAGGGCGAAAAACAGGCCTAGCCTAGAAAATTGCCAAGTTGTAGCAAGAAACTAGGGTTTGTGCAAAAATGAGGAATTTGGGGGATCTCAGTGATGGGAAGTGTTTAATAAGGTACATTAAGGATAGGGGAAGGTGTATGAACATCAGGATACAAGTTTTGCTGATGATTTTACCATCCAAGAGAAATTACCTTCAAAACCCTTAGAGAGGGAAATGAACTTTACCTAAGCACAACTGAAGCATGAACAAGGTGTAAAATGACCATTTGGAACCTGACATGATGATTAAAACCCTATGAATGATAGTACACTCATCTGAATGGTGACATGGACCGACATTTGGGCAAATTTGAAATGAGTGAAAGCAAACCTTAGACCTAGTACCTAGTGACCAAATCTTACTTGAAGACTCACTGAAATGACAACATTTGACCTCGACACCTTAAAATCACTTTGTAAGAGCATGTTTGATCACTGGAGGAAGGCTGCAAAGGCCGAGACTAACATTGGCTCCAATGGGGATGGTAGCTCCTTAGAGGTGCCAAGGACTGCAGATCTCTTGGAAGAGCAGACAATGCCTTCGTCCATTGGGCAATGGAGTCAAAACACGAAAAATGACATTATGCACGCTGACTCTGACTCAAGGCTAAAACTGAAAACCATAATAAAACCAAACACGACTAAAACACAACTGAAAAACTAGAAAGATGCTCACAATTGAGCTTATTCATCAAACCTACTCTTATTATTCTTTTCACCACCCGATCAAGTGAAATGGAAAAGCCAATGCAACCATGTAAGCATCCTGGGTGCTATTTGATTTCTTCCCAAATGCTTTCTGATGTGGAGGAAAAGGGAAGAATCGAAAGGCAACTCCCATGGAAACTTGGAATCAAGTTGACTGTTGATAAACTTGCAAAGCATGAATTCACTGGATGACTGCAAGAATACTACAAAAGGATATTCATACACATAGCCATTGATTTCCATTAACACATTACTGTTCTGGTCCAAGTACTCTTCATAGCTGGCTATTAAGATTTTCCTCACATCTGTGTTGTCTTTCTTTGGTGATTGCAGCAAGCTGTCAAAAGGGTCCAGAATTTCATGAATAACCAAACTCTGTTGCTGATTCCAAACAGAACAAAAGTCTCTTTTATCAATCCCCTCATATGACTGCAAACATTGGTGTGAGCTTTGTAATGAAAAATCTGTTAAACAAGACAATGAAGGGGAATTTTGAATAAGATTATTATCAACATTATTTTCTGGCACATGGTTAACTAATGGAGAAGAATTTTTACAACAAACATCATCCAACACACGAGAAATAGGATCATCAAAAACTTGAGAAGACTGCTGCGATGTATCCATTGAAACTGTATGACATCCTACTAGTTGTTCACCTTTTTCTTCAGAGATATTACGAAGATTCTGCTTTACAAAATGAAATGCTTCGAAACAAAAGGGTATAGAATCCTCTTGCATCATTAAATCATGTATTTCACCTTCCAAGACTTCATCCACAATCTGACCTTCAATTTCATTTGGTGGCTGCAAATCTAATGCTGCAGGCTGCTCATTTAAAGATTTACCATGCAATTTACCCTTCAACAACTGGAATGATTCAAAACAAAATGGTACAGAGTCACCTTGTATCATTGGATCATATGTGCCAGCTTCTATGTCTTCATCTGCAACTTGACAATCAATGGCTTTCGGGGACTGCAAATCTGAATATGAGAAGTCTTGAACAAGGTTTTCATTGTGCTCAAGACGATCCAAATCAAGGCTTGTTGGTAGTTGATTTCTGATTGCATGAAAATTGTCTCTGATGAGCTGAAACGAATAAAAAAAAAGAGGCAAAGATCCTTCACTTACTTCAAAATTTGCTGCACTTTCCTCATCATTGTCATAGCTGATATGCATCGGTTGATCATTGTACACAAGCTGCTGAAAGTGAACTTCTTCCTCCTTCCACAAACTAGTTGTTGATTTGTCTGCAAGGCTAGCTTCTGTTTGGAGAACATAATCATCATCATACTGATCGAACTGAGGCAAATCATCAGTATAAAACACATCATCAAGCATACATGTCATATCAACATCTCTCTCTTCTTCAAAATGATATATAAAACAATCACTATGACAACTGGGATAAGAAACAAAATGTTTTGGATCAGCGACTTGTTCTTCTTCAATCAACAAGTCATGGGCTTGAACATTATACTCATTCCTTGTGGTGTTCTTTTGCATCATCTCTTCTACTGCACTTACCAACATGTCAAGCTTTACCTCTAGAGATATCGATTTCTCCGGATCTATGTTTTTCATCTCTTCTTGCTTCAACCTTGCCCTTCGGATCAGCAAATGAACCTCTACATTTACTGCACTGTTCTGCATCTCTACAAGTGTTGCAATATTCCTTTCTCTCAGCTAAAACTCCATTTCTGGATCAAAGGCACCCGGATAGTGCAAGAGAGCAGATGTAGGAGAAGGTCTTATATCAGCTGGCATAAAAAAATTTACTTGGTTAAATCTGGCAGAAAACTGTTGCACTGTCTCCCCTAGCAGTCTTTTCAGCTGATTATATTATTCTATAATCAAGAAAAGGTTCTGTCCGATCACCCAGCTGTCAAGGAAAACTTTGACGAACTCATGGAAATCTGAGATGCTCGCATCAGGCAGGGCTTTGAACCAACTCTTCACTTGGCCTTGCAAATAAAGAGCAAAAAGTCTAATACTAACATCTTCTTCATCAACTTCAAAAAGATCTAGGAAAGTCTCAACATTCTGCACATGTTGCTCAGCATTGACATTGTTACATTCACCGTCAAATCTTGGTAGATATAGGTCATAGTTTTTAGGGAAAGCATGGAGAACCGAAGGTAAAACAAGAGGTTTATACCTATCTGGGACTTTAAAAGGTGTAGGAGTATATAAAAGAGCTATGGGATCAGTTTTGTTTTCTTTAGGCTCATCACTCGAAAGAGAGCAACATAAGATGTAGCAAGGAGGCTGTGATCAAAGGTAAACTTCCGCATTTACACTCTTGAATAGGTCGAGTGAAGATTTTGATCACCTTTCTCATACAACAAATTCTCGAAACACTTTCAGACAACTTCAAGAACAAAAAAGAAATAGTTTACAAGAAAGGCATCAGATCCCGAAATACCATTCAACTTTGGATACCTGTAAACTTTGTGTAAGATCCTTCCATTTTCGCAGAAAGAGTTAGTCCTCCAAAGGGAGTCTCTACATTGAGTTGGAGTCAACAAAAGTGGAACGATTTCCAGCCCTTCTTATGTCTCGACGTTGTCCACCATCAACGATCAGATCTAACTTGATACATGTACTAGGGCAAGACAATCTACAAGTTGAGTGTCACATTCACAAGCTAGACCGGAGATTGACTGAAGCAACTTTTATCTACTTCCGCTAATGCAAAGAAAAAGCGTTTCGAAGGCTACTTGGCATAACTTCAGACTTCGTCTGTAGCTTATAAAACAAATAACACCAACAAGAAAACCATTTTCGTCCCCAGTATGGTCGCCACTATGTTATTGCCCAAATCCACCTTAGGCTGAAGGAAGGCGGGATTCATGGTAACACCAAACCACGCTCAGTCTGGTAGCTACCCCTACCAGAACAGGAGAGGGCTCTCTCCGGGTCAATCTCAGTAAAAATGTATCAATAGGGCTTGAGATGATTGAAATGAGTGCTAATTTTAGGCTAGGTATATTAATCAAGGAGTTTGGAATGATTTTTAGGGGTTTTTTGTTGGAAAAAGGAAAAGGCAGTTTTGGGCTTGGGGATGAGGCCAAATTCTTGTAGAGTTCAAGTTGGGGTAGGGAAGGCAATGGCTTTGATGTCTTATATTCAATGAATGGATAGAAAAGACTGCTGAGGAGCTGAAGAGGGCAAGAAGGTGCAAGGATCCTCTTCAAACGGAGGAAAACATATAAAACTAAACAAAAGTTTAAGGCAGAGCACCAGCAAGCTAATGAATTCTACCTTAGTTACTCATTTGTTTAATTCAGAAGCAAAGAGAAGGGAAATGGCATACATATAAAATTAATGAAACTTACAGATACATGGAGTAAAACATCATCAAAACTCAGAGCCACACGGATCCCAACAAGTGCTGCAAAACTCTGGTCTTTCCTTTGCCAAAAATCTGGAATGAATATACAATGAGGTGCCAAACTATTCCCAAAAGTCCAACCCTGAAAATGTCTCAGAAAATACATGATATAGACCATCCTAACCCCTTCCCATGCCTCTATGGGTCGAGCTCATCCTTCTAGGATCTGTTTCAACCAATTCTAAACATGGAACTGAAATCTAGGCAGCCAAACAACTTGCCTGTATATGCTAGGAAACTGATTCATTCACTTAATTTTAACTTTTTAGTGAATGAATCCTATAGAACAAGTAAATATGAGCCAAAATTACATCATAGCCACAAAATTACATCAAGATAGATCAATAATTACATAAAAAAGTGAAACTAGTTAAAACTGGGCGAATTTCTGAGCTGAAGAGTCAAAATGAGGCCAAATTTCTCTATGCGCCGCGCCAGAAAACTCAATGCGTCGCGCCACTTTGAGCCTGTATTTGGGGCACTTCCTGAAGTCCAAATTGAGCTCATGATAGCTCGTTGGAAAGCCCTCTCTGTCTGCTATCCAATCCAAGTGGAATTGGTCAATTTCGAGTTCATTTTCCCCTCCAAAACTTGAATCTCCCAAGACTGGTTCCTGTGTGTGTAAAAGGTGGCAGAAAGGCCATTTTCAAGGTGTTTTTTGTCCTTTAGGCAACCCAGAACTTGATGAAATATCTCGGCCATTCCTGAAAATGCATAATTTATCATAAAAAAATTAAAAATATCAAATTTTCCTCCAGAAGATCTCTCAAACGTAAGCGCGTGTCGAGTGGCGCGACGCGTCGGGCAGAAAAACCTGTTTTGCAACCAAAATTTAAAAAATGACAAAATTTTCTCCAAATTTGCTGAAGTTTGGAGTGAATGTCTCCCATCATTTCCCATGCTCAGCCAAGGAATCTTCGGCCAATATTTGGAGCCGATCATTCCTTTTCCAACGTTTCAGTGCCCTCCTAGTGCATGCAGATCAGTGGTGAAATCGCTGTCTCGGTTGTATGATGTGTCTTTCTCCATAATGTCCATGCAAGGTGTATGTTTAGCTTGTTGAAAATAAGAAATGAGAACTTGGTTGTGTTTTTCTCCAATTTCCAAATGTGTGCCAAAGGAATTTGAGGAATTGTGAGGAATATAGGACAATGGGAAAAGTGAACTGTGGGAAATAGTATAGTGGTAAAAATGTGATTCAATCAAGTGAGATTTAAAATGCAAGGACAGTCACTTGATTGCTTGGGGACTTGAGGATCTTATAAGTGAAATGAGAGAAGGAGAGTGATAAGGAATGGTAAGTTTTAGGAATAGGGAAAACAGGTCTTGGGAATAAGTGAGTTGGGATGTTTAGGGAATAAGGGATTGGCAACGAGAATATGACAATGAAGGAGAAAGGAACCATAGGTGAGGAATGGGATTTGAAATACTTGGCACAAAAATCAAACTTTAACAATCAAAATCCAAACCTATAAGAGCCATTTTTAACAAGAGAGTAGGGTTTGTGTTTTTCAACATTCAAACTCTTACAACCAATCTTCAAACAACTCCAAACACTGACCAAAGGTAATAGCAAGATGATTTAAACTTACACGGGGCAAAGGAGACTGAGAATTTGAATTTTGAAGAGCAGTGGAAATTTTTTTGTGTTCCAGCCCTGTGCACCGTGCAACATCCCAACGCGCCGTGCACGCTATGTGTGCCACGCCAGTGTATTTTTACACTGCAAAAAATTTTTCTATGTGCCGCGCACGCCATGTGCGCCGCACCTTCTCCCAATGCGCCGCGCCATAAATAGCGCATTTTGCAGGAGGATTTTGGAGGCCTTCCTGGTGTCCAAATTGGGCGTGTGATAGCTCGTTGGAAATATTATTGAGTCTAATTTCCATCCCAACTGGAATTTTTCAATTTGGAGTTCATTTACCCTATCAAAAATCAAATCACCCAAGACTTGTAAAAAATGTGCAAGATGAGGCTGCCTCTAGGCAGAGTGCTGTTGCAGTCAATGTTTGAAGGTCTTACTCAACTCCAAATTGAGCTCATGATAGCGAATTGGAAAGCTTTTTGTGTCTAGTTATCATTTGACTCATCAAGCAAGTCATTTTGCCAACCAAGCTAGGAGAACTATTTATTTTCCCAAGGTCACTTCAGAGGTGCATCAATTCTCCAAAGGCAACTGTATTTTTGATATTTCCCTAAAACCATGACACCTGTGTAAAACTTGAATGAGGTTTTTCTTCTTTGGCATGTTGTGGACAAAAACCTCTCTTAGGTTTCCCAAATTCATCTTTTATTTCTCAGAAAAATCATTTGAGTGAAACCTATCCCGTTGTGTGGAACGAGGGATTTGTCGAAATGATGCGAAACGAAGGGGATAAGGGGCTTCTGAATTCTTGAGAAAATTTTTGAAAGTAGGTAGGGATGTTAGAAAGCAGGGGAAAGTGGAATTTCAGAGATTGAGTGAGGGGAAGGTGTCCAAAAGGGCGAAACACAGGCCTAGCCTAGAAAATTTCCAAGTTGTAGCAAGAAACTAGGGTTTGTGCAAAAATGAGGAATTTGGGGGATATCAGTGATGGGAAGTGTTTAATAAGGTACATTAAGGATAGGGGAAGGTGTATGAACATTAGGATACAAGTTTTGCTTATGATTTGACCATCCAAGAGAAATTACCTTCAAAACCCTAGGAGAGGGAAATGAACCTTACCTAAGCACCACTGAAGCATGAACAAGGTGTAAAATGACCATTTGGAACCTGACATGATGATTAAAACCCTCTAAATGACATTACACTTAGCTGAATGGTGACATGGACCGACATTTGGGCAACTTTGAAAGGAGTGAAAGCAAACCTTAGACCTAGTACCTAGTGACCAAATTTTACTTGAAGACTCACTGAAATGAAAAAATTTTACCTCGACACCTTAAAATCACTTTGTAAGAGCATGTTTGATCACTGGAGGAAGGCTGCAAAGGTTGACACTAACAGAGCCGATCGCGCAATTGCAATCGGAGAAAACAAAATGGTTAGATTGAAAGACCCGCATCAAAGTTCTGATGCGATTGGGTCTCTTGTGTTAAAGCTTTCCCCCCGCCTCTGTTTCATATGACTTTCCCCAAGACCGAGAGTTAAAGGTCCCAAGGTGCTTATCGCATCGCAAATGTTTTTACGAGTCAATCGAAAGACCATTCTTCGATTTCCGATTGCGATTGGCCCTTGTTTCAAATACGCCCCGGGCATATTATCCTCCATATAATTAAAGGCCCCGTAGTTGGGCGCCTATTCATTTTATGCACATTTTCCGCCCCCAAAGCCAAAAAACCTTTTTTTTAATTTATTGTATTTTCAAACCTTTGTTTTTTCATGTATTATAAAGGTTTGCTCCTGGTTCATCTCTGCCGTTGATTGACAGCCGATCAAACGGCCTGCGCTCCATCGCATCGGAGTCTCCAATCGCATCGCAAAAGTTTAATCGCATATGTTTGTTTTGTTTCCCCGATCGGCCTCTCCCTGATTTATTACCCACCGTCGATCTAATCTATAGATCGACAGCCTGCGCTCCATTGCATCCCCTCATTCTCAACTTCCGATTGAGACTCCCCCGATTCATTTTGCACCGTTGATCTCATTCTTAGATCATAGGCCATCACTTAATCACCTCAGGCCTTCCGATAGCGCAATCAAATCGGAGTTTCTTCATCGAATTCCTTTCCTCCTCCTGCCAATTGCGATTTCTCGATTAAATCTGGACCTTCCACGTGTCCAGATCGAATGGTCCAAGATCCCTCCGCTTTATTTCTTCTCCCGCTCTTCTTTTGCGTATTATTTGCAGATCTCCATCGTTGGATGATTTCATCCAACGGCTACGATCCTTCCCCGCCATCTGAAGTAGTTTAACCCAAAATGCAGGATTTCTTAATTTGTCTTTGTGTTTTGTAGGTGTTTTAATGGTTATCCATTGAAACAATGAAGAAAGGCCGAAGGCCGGGGAACACATTTCCCGTGCCTGTCTTACATTAAAAGAGCCCGTCTGCTAAGCTCTATTCACTATTTATCAAAGCTCTATGAGCATTGATACCTTCAAAGCCCAGCGCGGCTCTACACATTGACAAGACACTGTGGTTCAAAATCGCATTTAAAAAGAGTATCAGTGTTGAAGAACATAACGCAGTAGAGATGAAGATTGAAGACAGATTTGAGGAATTACGGCTTAAAAATAATTATCAAAAGCTTAATTTCCTGAATTAAACACAATCAGGAGAAATTATAAGTGTTTGACAGGAAGAAAGGACCTCCACCGCCACATTTGAGGCGAATTTATTCCTCAGCTACTACAAGAGCCACCTGTTGCCTCAAACCTTTCAAAACAGAGGCCGAGTTATTGATTAAACAAATATCTGCCACTTGAAAACTGTTATCGAAGTCTCCCTTTGAAGTTCTTTGCTTATAGTGAATCAGAGAGGTCTCTTTTGATCTTGCCCTCTGTCCTCACTTAAACAGTTGGCTTAAAGGTCGTTATAATTATGATCATATATGTTTTTAGGTGTTCCCTCTTCTATGACTGTAATTATCAGTAAATCTTTTATGTTTTCTAAGTCCTTTAGAATAAAATCTTTGAGGAAATAGGGTGTTCGCCGAATCTTAGATTTCATTCTGAAAGTTGTCTTGAAATCATCATTTTCCTAAAGAATGTTTGTAGAATTTATGGTTAGCCCTGTCTACCAACTATCTCTTTATTGTTTAAACTATGTTTTTAGGTTCCCTTTGTTGAGAATTCAATTTCTCTTTCCAAATCATTAATGTTCATCCCATTCCAAAAACAAAAGGATCCTATGGAGAAGTTAGATTTTCCCTTTGATATCCCATATCCTTTGATGAGTTTGCTATGACCTCTTCTTGACTCCATTGCCCAATGAACCAGATGTTTCTCCATTCTGTGTATCTTTCCTAGACCTTTCATGTTTTGCTGTATCAATTCAATCCAACCAAACAAACAAACAAACACCTGCACTTAATAACTAGTCTAAAATCAATACTATAAGCACACAAGATAAAATTTTGCAAACAAACATTTGAGAGATCCCTCTCTGAGAACAGGAGGACTAGATCCTATAACTCTAAAGATTTGTTCTGATGTTGCCTTGTCTTTTGATTTGCCAAACTATCAAAACACGGGACACCAACATAATGGCGAACACGGTGGGACATTTCTGAGTCAGTGACAATATAAGTAGCCCTTAGGACTCTAGAAATCCCTTATTTTCAAAGACTATCCAGTGATTATCAGCCACCTCATCGCCACCAACATAATGGCGATCACGGTGGGACACTGAGTAAAATCTGCAAAACAAAACACTCACTGTCTAAGTATAACATAAGTAACCTTCTTCAAGCACTAACAAGCAATGGTAATCATGATAGGACCTTTTGAATCAGTGACAAACTAAGTAACTCTTAGGATTCTCATAAAGCCTTGTCAAACCTTGAAGATTTCAGTTACCAAGCCATAAGAGTAAAATCTGTACGTTTTGACACCCTAGATAAGTGTTAAATCAAACTTAGAACACTCTCCTAACCTATAAGACCAAATTAACTTAGAAAAACCAAAAACTTTTCAGTTTGGTTTCATAATAAATTTCGTGGTGGACCATAAAACCTTTTTAACCTCCAAAAGAGCTGAAAATTCCCACCTGGCGACTCCACAATCCTAAAATCGGACCTTAAGACTCCACTGGGAAGACCCCAAGTCTTAATAACATCTTACAAACTCAGCTAGAAGGCTTTGAGATTAAAATTTTCCTTCTTCTGAAAAGATCAGTCAGCCTATTAAATATTGTCAAATTTGGTTAAGATTTTCTTTTAACTAGGTCTGAAAAACATAACATAGTGGCTCCTAGAAAGATTCACACTAGAGCCTACCCTGACCCAAACCCACCGAGAATAGTTGACAACCCTGAAAGTATCCTTAGGAAGTCTCCTAAGACAAAATTATCAACTGTTTTCAGATCACCCTTGAGAGCTAATTCAGTTCCTGAAAATCTTTCAGCTCTACAAAAATCTCAAGTTGACTTAGTAAATCCATTTAGAACTAGGTCTTTTGGTAATTTAGACCAGTTAGATTCTCAGTCTTCACCATCATCTCCTGAAACAAGTGAACCTCTTTGTAGCAGAGAAACAACACCTCCATACTTACATTTTCTTCACAACTTAGGTGTCTCTCATCCAAGATTAGCTCAACAGTCTATTCCTGGTCCATCCACTTCCACTCACCCTTCATCCATTCTTCAAACCACTACACCTCAGCCCACTGTTCCTGTTATAAATCCGCTCCTTGTAAATCCACCCCCACCACCTATCATGGTAGCATGGTATGCTCCCCTAGTCCTTCCTTTACCATTAGTTAATCTTCCACAGGACTATCAGTCCAAAATTCCATTATATGATGCCAACAATGCTACAACCGCATCATAACATGTAGATAAAATGAATGACTACTTTGACAGAAATGAAATTGATGATGATTTGGTCAAGCTTAGGTTATTTTCTCAGAGCCTAGGGGGAGAAGTAAGAAAATGGTTCAAAGGTTTAGCCCCTCATAGTATTAATGATCCCCAAGGCTTCCATCAAACGTTCCTAAACAACTGGGAAGTAAAGAAAAACCCTCTCCAAGTCCTTTCTGACTACAAAAACCTCCATAGAAACATTGGGGAAAGTGTGCAAGCTTACTGCACTAGGTTCAATAGTGTGTATAATGCACTTTCCCCAAAAATAAAACCTCCATAGGGCTCAGCTTTAAATAAATTTCCTGAAGGGTTTGAATTTGACATGAACTATCAGCTGAGAGAAAGAAATTTCGTAACTCTGGAAGATATGCAACAGGGTGCTCTTTCTGTGGAAGTCAACTTGATGGAGAAGAGAGCAAGAATGAAAACTGAGAAGAGAGTTTCTTTTAGAGAAGATTCCACTCCTTCTACTTCAAGCTCAAAAATGGAGAGGATGTTGGAAGAAATGATGAAAGAGATGAGCATAATTAAGAAAGCACAAGCAAATCAAAATCAAACTGTTCCTCGAAATAGAAATCAGAATTATAGAAGAGAAAACAATCAAGACAAACAAAATGAGAACGACCAACAGATTAGACCTCCCTTCCAACAAAACTATGTGGATAAATATGAGGAAGATAGGGAGTTGGAAAGGTTGGAAGAATCTCATGTAAACTTGATTGGGTCAGACAGTGGAGATGATGTTTTCCTCACTGAGGAAGAACAAGGATTCTTCTCTGATGACCAAAATACAAACACCTACGAAGACTCTGATGACTATAGATTGGGTTTTGAAAATGAAATAATGGAGGTACAGAAACAGTATGATCTTAGGAGCAAGGGAAACATAGATAATTCAAAGGATAAGAACACAACATAGGCTCCCTAACAGAACCCAAGACGATTAAATTGTCCAGCACTCTTCCAACTCACATAAAACCTCGATACATTGATCTTTTTAAAGAGTTTAAAGATGTTTTTTCTTGGGCATACACAGATCTGAAGTCTTACGATACCAGCATCATTCAGGACAATATTCCCTTGAAGGAAAATCAAAAGCCCTTCAAAAAAAAACTGAGGAGAATAAACCCACTTTTATTACCTTTAGTTAGAGCCGAAATTGAAAAGATGCATGATGCTGGCATTATAGTACCTGTTAGATTTTCAGAATGGGTATCAACTGATTACCCATTAACTTTGGTGGAAGATCATTGTGTTGAGGACTGGAACAAATTTGACATCTTCTGTGTGTGGCCGTACTAATTGATCATAATATGAATGATGATAAAAGGTTGTATATTATCTGATGTATTTAAGTTTAACAAATTGATAGTGTCCCCAAAGCGTCAATCAGTGTTTTTATTTGAAACCTATACATAACAATGGTGTACAGTTACAATGATCAAGTTCTGTTCAAGACTGTAAAACACATGTGTAAAGAACAATATTCTTATTAGTATAAGTAAGCATAAATAATAATGAAAATGAAAAATACAAATACATGAGGACTTGGAAAGTGTAGGAAATTTGGCTTGTCATTGAATCCCAAGAAGACACTCTTTGGTCTCCAAGAAGGTAAACTTCTTGGACATATAATTTCAGAAGAAGGAATCAAAATAGACCCTACAAGGATAGACGACATATTGCAAATTAGCCATCCAAGAAGCCTCAAATAATTACAATCGTTCATTGGAAAGATTAATTTTTTGAGAAGGTTTATCCCCAACCTTGCTGAGCTATTAAAAAACATTACAAACATGCTTAAGAAAGATATGGGTGTAAAATGGACTTTACCAGCTAAACAATCATTCGAACTAGTCAAACAAGCTCTTACCCAAACACCAGTCCTGATTAGTCCAGATTTTACCAAAGACTTTTAAATTTTTTCTTTTGCATCTGAGCATACAATAGCTGCAGTTTTACTTCAAAAGAATGATTTGGGGCAAGAAAAACCAATATATTTCTTTAGTAGGGCCTTAAGAGATGCTCCTCTCAAATATAACATCATGGAGAAGCAAGCCTTAACATTAGTGAAAGCATTAAAAGACTTTAGGGTCTATATTTTACACTCTCACATAATTGCTTTTGTTCCACATACTGTTGTCAAGGACATTCTAAGTCAAGACCCCGATGGTAAAAGGGGAAAATGGATTGCAACTATTCTTGAATATGACTTAGAAATTAGGCCCACCAAACTAGTTAAAGGGCAGGTATTAGCAAAACTTATGGCTGAGTCTAACTTCCAAGCACTAGACATCAATATGGTAGATGTGTTGGAAGAAATAGAAGAATCTGATGCTCCTGTTATTGAAGAAACATTTCTAAATTCTCCTTGGTATGCTGACATTATTTATGTGCTTTTATATTTAAATACCCCTCCTTCTTTGTCTAAAACTAAAGCTAGATTCTTGAAAGAAAAGGCTTTGAATTTTTGTATCTTAGATGGAGTATTATATTGGAAAAACACTGTTGGAATTTTTCTTAAATGTTTACTTGAAGATTATGCAGGAAAGATGATGCATGAATTGAATGATGGAGAATGTGGAGGTCACCTCTACTAGAAGGCCACAACCAAAAAAATTCTTAGATCTGGTTACTATTGGCCTACCCGTTTCCCAGACACTCAAAAGCTGGTCATGTCTTGCCATAAGTATCAAATCTTTGATGGCAAAAGAAAACTCCTTCCCTTACCTTTACATCCTATCAGAGTTGAGGCACATTTTCAACAATGGGGGCCGGACTTCATTGGGGAAATTCATCCATCCTCCTCAGCTTAGCATAAGTGGATCCTAATAGCCACAAAATTCTTTACCAAGTGGATAGAAGCTATACACTCCAGAAATTCTAATGACTCTGTCATTATCAAGTTCCTTGAAACAAATGTCCTATCCAGATTTGGTTGTCCTAGAAAAATCATAACAGACAATGCTGCTGCTTTTAAATATAAGAAAATGGTTGATTTCTGTTACAAATACCACATAACCTTGGGCCATTCCACTGCTTACTATCCCCAAGGAAATGGATTAGCTGAATCCTCCAACAAGAGTCTCCTCAATATAATCAAAAATTTGTTGGAGCAAAATCAGAAATCATGGCATAGTAAGCTGGTTCATGCCTTATGGGCTGATGGATTAACTACAAAGAAGTTAATAAATATGTCTCCCTATCAGTTAGTTTATGGCATGGATGCGGGTTTTCCCACCTCATTAGGATTTCCAGTCATGAAACTCCTTCAAGAAGTGCAGATTGAAGAAAATGATATGCAGAGAAGGATTAACCAAACAATCCATTTACAGCAGACCAGAGAAGAAGTTTATGAGAGAACACAGTTAGTCCAAGAAAAAATGAAGAAACTATTTGATAAGAGGACTAAGGCAAACAATTTCCAAATTGGAAATGTTGTTCTTAAATGGGATTCAAGAAGAGAAGAGAAGGGAAAACATGGCAAGTTTGACAACTTGTGGAAAAGACCATATATTATCCATGATGAGAGGGGTCACAATGCATTTTTCTTGAAAGAATTGAATGGAGAAGATCTGTATGGAGGTCCGGTCAATGGCAGGATGCTCAAGCATTACTTCTGCCAAGAATCTTAAGTTTTAAAGCATTTTATTTTTTCATTGTAGATATCACAGTCTAAACCATTGCATTCAAAGTTAGAAAAATCAGAAATACAAAAACAAAGAAAGAAAGAAAAAAAAAAGAGGGCAGATTATCAAAACAAGAAAGGTATAAGCCCCATACCAAAAAAGAGAAACAAATCTGAAAGTGTGCAAGCTTAAATGCCACTACTAAAAAACACACTTCTAGTTAGTCAAACTACCTAATCTTGACTAATTAGCCTTTAAGTTTTCTGCTGATAGGATAGTGAATTCGATTGGCCAAACTGTTTAATCTTGGCTTATCAGTAGATAGATTAGGATAGAAATGAAAGGTTCAAACATGTTCAAAATCTGAACCTAAGTTTCCAAAAGACAGATGACTCAAATCTGTTTTATTTTTCTGAGTCAAAAAGAAGAAAATCTGGTTCTAATTAGCCCAAAATCTAAACCAGAGAGCAAGGAAGAAACAACTCACATAAGAGTCAAAACATAGCTGTAAAAAGAGTGAAGGAAGTGCTTGAATTTTCAGATCTTAAGCCTTCCAATTTTGATTTAATTTTCCGCAAATAAATAATCTATGTGCAGCTTGTTTTATGCCATAGATCAGCATCAAGTTAGATTGTTTAATCCTGACTTGAATGCTTTTAAATTTATGTTGTAGAAATTAGAGAATAAAAATATGTTGGACAGTTTAATCCCGACAGATGATAGATTAGGTAGAGAAACCTCTGAACTCAACTATTTAATCTTAGTTCAGGAAGAAATAAGGGGTAGAAACAAATTAGATTTTTTACTTTCAAAAATAATAAAATGTTGTAAGAGAGTTTGCCAATCCAAGTGCACTCTAATGAAGAAAAAATGTTAGACCTATAGGATTGGGTAGGTAGAAAGATTGTTGATAAAAGATCCAATGTTTTTCCATGGCTGCTAGCTTATTTCCAGAACAAAAGAAGATCATTCAAGTAAAGAAATCAGCCCAATGGATGAGGCAACTGATCAACACCTCAGAGAATGTAGGTTTGAAATTCTCGATGCCTTCAAAAAGGCACCATCCCCAAGTGGAGCCAGTGTTAGCCACCTATAAAATTTGTCATACCTAATGGTGGCTAAATTATTTTGGAGCCTTCAAGGAACAATTTTATTGCTAAGAAATTGTTGGCTCATGAAGACTCTTGAAAGGCCTCATGCCTCTGTCCAAAATTTTCATTTGCTGTTTCCATTTTATACTCTGCGAATTCTGCTAAAAACCAAAGAGAAAAAACTGCTGCAAAAAAAAACCATCATTTTCCCTTTCTCTCACTCTCAACTAACCTTCATTTGCTCTCCCTTTTTCCCCATAAATTTCCTCTATTTTTCATGTTTTCCTTTCATGAAAACCCCCTTCCATATGTTAAAAACTCATTTTTTAACTATTTTCAAACCCATCAAATTCCATTTAAAAAACCATGAAAAATTCATAAAAAATACAAGTCTTTACTATGGACTTAAGCCCCTTTGGGCTAAGTCCTAAACCACTTCCCCCACATGCCCTTTCCCTGGAATCAGGCGCTTAAACCCCTATATATTTCACTCCCGATCGATATTTTTTCTTTGTAAAAACCCAAAACCACCTTATCCAAAGTTTTAACTTAAAAACTTAAAGTCACATGTTGAAATAAATTAAATGGGTTGATTGAAAAGAGCCGAACGCGCAATCGAAATCGGAGAAAACACAACGGTTAGATTGAAAGACCCACATCAAAGTTCCGATGCGATTGGGTCTCGTGTGTTAAAGCTTTCCCCCCGCCTCTGTTTCATATGACTTTCCCCAGGACCGAGAGTTAAAGGTCCCAAGGCGCTTATTGCATCGCAAATGTTTTTACGAGTCAATCGAAAGACCAGTCTTCGATTTCCGATTGCGATTGGCCCTTGTTTCAAATACGCCTCGGGCATATTATCCTCCATATAATTAAAGGCCCCGCAGTCGGGCGCCTATTCATTTTATGCACATTTTCCTTCCCCAAAGCCGAAAAACCTTTTTTTTAATTTATTTTATTTTCAAACCTTTGTTTTTTCATGTATTATAAAGGCTTTCTCCCGGTTCATCTCTGCCGTTGATTGACAGCCTATCAAATGACCTGCGCTCCATCGCATCGGAGTCTCCAATCGCATCGAAAAATTTTAATCGCATATGTTTGTTTGGTTTCCCCGATCGGCCTCTCCCCGATTTATTACCCACCGTTGATATAATCTATAGATCGACGGCCTACGCTCCATCGCATTATTTATTTCCATCGCATCCCCTCATTCTCGACCTCCGATTGAGACTCCCCCGATTCATTTTCCACCGTTGATCTCATTCTTAGATCAACGACCATCGCTTAATCGCCTCAGGCCTTCCGATAGCGCAATCACATCGGAGTTTCTTCATCGCATTCCTTTCCTCCTCCTGTCGATTGCGATTTCCTGATTAAATCTGGACCGTCCACGTGTCCAGATCGGATGGTCCATGATCTCTCTGCTTTATTTCTTCTCCTGGTCTTCTTTTTCCTATTATTTGCAGATCTCCATCGTTGGATGCTTTCATCCAACGACTACGCTCCTTCCCCGCCATCTGAAGCAGTTTAAGCCAAAATGTAGGATTTCTTAATTTGTCTTTGTGTTTTGCAGGTGTTTTTCAGGTTATCCATTGAAACAATGAAGAAAGGCCGAAGGCCAGGGAACACATTTCCCGTGCCTGTCTTACATTAAAAGAGCCCGTCCGCTAAGCTCTATTCACTGTTTATCAATGCTCTATGAGCATTGATACCTTCAAAGCGCAGCGCGGCTCTACACATTGACAAGACACTGTGGTTCAAAATCGCATTTAAAAAGAGTATCAGTGTTGAAGAACAGAACGCAGCAGAGATGAAGATTGAAGATAGATTTAGGGAATTACGGCTTAAAAATAATTATCAAAAGCTTAATTTCCTGAATTAAACACAGTCAGGAGAAATTATAAGTGTTTGACAGGAAGAAAGGACCTCCACCGCCGCATTTGAGGCGAATTTATTCCTCAGCTACTACAAGAGCCACCTGTTGCCTCAAACCTTTCAAAACAGAGGCCGAGTTATTGATTAAACAAATATCTGCCTCCAGCGCTGCCAAGAAGTTAATTATTCCAAAGGAGTTTAATATAAAATATCCACAGAGTTACTCCAGACAGAGCACAGAACCTTAAAAGTCAACATTTCTTTCCCAGCGAGCTTGAAAAGTTAATGTAACCAATTAATACAGGAGGAATATCAGAATGTTCTCCATCGAGCCCCTCAAAGGCCGAGAGACAGTAATCTGTATTAATTTCCTTAAGAGATATTTTATCAGTTCTCGCCTCCTCATCCTTCTATAAATACTTCAGTAGAAGATGAGTAATTGTTGGTTATTGTTTGATCACAAGTTGTAATACTGAAACTCTTTGAAGTAAATACATAGTTTGTTGAAGTTGAAGAAAAAATTGAAGTCTTGGAGATCTTGATGATGTTGTTGCATGCTTGTTCCTGAAAAGGCTCTATCATTAAATCCATGAGATTGGCTGTTGGTGAAGTATTCTGAGCTGTCTTATGTTTTCCCCCTATTTTCATTATGTTCCACAATTTCTTACTACAGTAGGATAGAAAGTATTGGGCTAAGAAATGACTCCTAGAAGCACCTTAGACCTGTTCATCCTTCACTGTTTTATGTTTTCTTCTGCTGAAGTATTTTAGAGGCTTTAATCTTTCTCTTTAGTTTTCATGCTTGTTTATTTCCTTAATAGTTTGAACAGTTGGTTTCAGCATGATTTATGGTTCTCCCTGCTTGTCTGCTGCCACTTAAAAACTGTTATCGAAGTCTCCCTTCGAAGTTCTTTGCTTACAGTGAATCAGAGAGGTCTGTTTTGATCTTTCCCTTTGTCCTCACTTAAACAGTTGGCCTAAAGTTCATTATAATTATGATCATAGATGTTTTTAGGTGTTCCCTCTTCTATGACTGTAATTATCAGTAAATCTTTTATGTTTTCTAATTCCTTTAGAATAAAATCTTTGAGGAAATAGGGTGTTCCCCGAATCTTAGATTTCATTCTGAAAGTTGTCTTGAAATCATTATTTTCCTAAAGAATGTTTGTAGAATTTATGGTTAGTCCTGTCTATCAACTATCTCTTTATTGTTTAAACTATGTTTTTAGGTTCCCTTTGTTGAAAATTCAATTTCTCTTTCCAAATCATTAATGTTCATCCCATTCCAAAAACAAAAGGATCCCGTGGCCAAGTTAGATTTTCCCTTTGATATCCCATATCCTTTAATGAGTTTGATATGACCTTTTCTTGACTCCATTGCCCAATGAACCAGATGTTTCTCCATTCTGTGTATCTTTCCTAGACCTTTCATGTTCTGCTGTATCAATTCAATCCAACCAAACAAAAAAACAAACACCTGCACTTAATAAATAGTCTAAAATCAATACTATAAGCACACAAGATAAAATTTTGCAAACAAACATTTGAGAGATCCCTCTCTTAGAACAGGAGGACTAGATCCTATAACTCTAAAGATTGCTTCTGATGTTGCCTTGTCTTTTGATTTTCCGAACTATCAAAACACGGGACACCAACAAGTCCATCTCTGACATAGAATCTTGAGAATCCCCAAAAAGGAATATTACAGTGGTATCGGAGCTCCACTCTTGGCAAAACCCGTGCTAGCATTGGGGCCTTAGTCATGCTGCATTTCGAAGATGAAGATCCTCTTTCTGAGAGGGAGATGAGATACTAGAATAGAATTCATAGAAAGTATGACTATACTATTGTTGACCTTGACAAGGGTCAAGACAAGGGGAAAGCCCCTGAGTTGGTGAATGATAAAGATAAGGAGGCAGAAGAGTTTGTAAAAACTCTCTTGGAAGCTATGCAAGATCTGTCCAAGGAGATAAAGGAGATGAGGATAGATCGAATGAAGGAGTCCCTTGGGAGATTCCATCAAGGAGAAAGTTCTGAAATGTCTCAGTTTGGGACTAGCCAACCTATGAGCTTGCCTCAAGTTCCACAGATCTGACAACGCTCTACAATGCCTACCTTATTGGCTGTAGAGAATGAAGGGCTTCAAGGGTCAACCTCTTTGGAAGGCTACTTTGCAGAATATGATTCATAAAGTCAAAGGTTCAAGGATAAATTGAGCTTTCAAGACTTCTTCCATCTCAAGGACCGGGGGAGGCCATTGAAACAATATAGAGATGGAGGTTTCCTTCATGGGAGGCACCACACCATGGGCAGGTTCTTCTTGCCTAAGTTCGATGGATCACCCTCTTCTTCTGCTAAATCATGGGTGGAGAAGTTGGACATCTATTTCCAGCTGAATAAAGTGCTTAAAGCAGAAGCCATCAAGATTGCTACGCTGCATTTTGAGGGAGAAGCCCACAACTGGTGGTTTCATGGACTTTCTACATTGGGGCACAACAATGTGTCCACTTATGCTGAGTTCACTAGGAGACTAGTGGAGAGATTTGATTGGAAGGATCTGGAGGCCCCTTTCATAAGCTTGGCAAAGCTTAAATAGACAGGAGATGCTGAGGCCTATATCTCTAAATTCCTGAGATTGTCTGTAATGGTTCTAGATCTTTCAGTAGCAAAGAGAGTCTATATGTTCATTGATGGCCTGGAAGAACCTTTGGATGGGTTGGTCAAGTATACCAAGCCCACCACTCTGCATGATGCCATTGAAAGAACTAGAGATCTCCAATATGCCTTGCCAAGGGCAAAGGAAAGCTTCCCAAGCAAAGCCACTCACTATTCTAAAGGGAAGAATGGGAAAGCTGCTCCACCCAAGGAGATCTCACAGAAAAATCTTCTTGACAATGATCTCTGGAGGGATTTGAGGAAAAATAAATTATGTTTCACTTGTCAAGAGCCATGGGTACTAGGACATAGATGTGCTGCTGGAAGAGTACACTATATTGAAGTCTTCTCTGATTTTGAGGAGGAGGAGAGAAATGATGGACCTAGGAGAGGTCACAATGCTGGTGATGATGATGAGAAGGATCCATCATCATCCAAAGAAGAAGAAGGAGCATTTTCTCCAACCAGTGGGACTCTTGCTTCTTTGAGAGGAGTGCCCAAGTATTTGACTCTTAGAGTGCAAGGTTCAGTTATGAACCAAAGAGTATCTATTCTGATTGACAGTGGGGAAACCCACAATTTTATTGATGCTCACTTTGTGCAAGGGAGAGGGATCCTTACTGATACTTTTGATGGGTTCTTTGTTTTGGTTCCGGGAGATAGAACTATGCAATGCATGCAATATGTTCCATCACTTTCTGCGACTATGGGGACCTACACTTTGGAGGACCACTTATTTGTAGTGGAAATACCAGACACCAACATCATCTTGGGTGTCCAATGGTTGATTAATTTGGGAAAAGTCACCACTGATTGGAAGGCCTTGCAGATGGAATGGGTGGATTTGAAGAGTGGGAAACAACAAATCATCCAGGTCATGCACACCTACCCTTCACTTGATGCTTCTACCGACACAACAAATATGGAATTACGCAGTGGGGGCAGGGACCTCACAATTCCTTCTCTCATGTTTACGAGAATGCTGCAAGGAGCATTCATACATCATGGCAAGCCACTTGGGGTGCCATTATATTTTTTGGGGGAAGCTTCACCAAGTGCTGAAACAAAGGAAGAAAGGATCATAGCGCTGTGGGAGGAAGCAAAGGGGAGGATCAGCCTTCCCACAAATTTTTTTGGCATGCATAGTGCCAAGGAAATAATCAACAACAAGGCAAGCACCACCATAGATGCATCAACAGCGCTGCCTTTGTTGAGAAGTGTAGATCCATATTAGAGGTCTCAACTCCTAATGGAGTACTCCAAAGATCTGCACACCGGGATGATCTTAGATGGCATGAAGCAAGGAGGAGACTATTTGGTCCATGAAGGGGTCATCTATCATCTTGGTAAAGTATTATTGTCTCAAGCCTCCAAGCTTAAGCAATAAATACTACAAAGGGCACACAAGGAGTTGCTTTCCAGCTACATGCAGTCAGCAAAAATCTACTCCCTAATCTTGAAGAGTTTTGATTGGGAGGGTATGGAGGAAGAACTACATCAACATTATGATTGGGAGGAAAAATATCAGCACTTACAAGAGTGCAATAGTTATGTGGAGATGGGGCAGCCAAGGGATCCTATGCAGGAGAAATTTCAGCCATCTCTTTCTTCTCTTAAAAGAGGAGAAAAGCCCATGCCTAACTCTATGTGTATGGGAGACTTGTATGGTAAGAAATATGATCTTGTGGAGCAAGTTTAATTTTCTGATTTGGCACATTCTCTTACCATATGTATGTAGGCCATGGCTCCTACAAGGAGTAATATTACATGCAGATCTCATGGCAATGATGAGGCCAATAAAAATTCCAAAACTGGCCACTCCCTTGAGGTGCAAAGAGAGATTATTTATCATGATGAGTGCTTCTCAAAAGAACCTAATAAGGGCTTCACTTTCAGCCATGTCAAAGTGACCCTTGTAGCAAAGATGTGGTGGGAGTACCACATATCACACTCAGATCTACTCAAAATAAGGAGTGCACTGCGCTGTTACCTTATGTGGGATTGTGACCCACCTCCTCAAGTGCAAATTTCAGTTTGCCTATATGTGATTTTGCTCCATACATAGATGACATATTGGTATTGTTTATGGGTATGTATGGGAAAAAATTAATTATTGTACATGTGCCACATGGGATGTAACTTTATCCTGTACTTCATGATACATGTTTCAGATGTGACATTGCTTCACCCATGTTCATTTCTGTTGAGTTTTACACTCCTGAAGGGGCAGACTATGCACCTATCATGTTGGCATTGGAGGAGCCGTTTCTGATGTATTGGCTTGGTGAGCACTTAATCCATGATGATAGCTTGATTCTTGATGGTGCCATCAATTGATAAGGCGAAGAACTACAACTCTTACCCATTCAGTTGCTTGAGGACAAGCAACATTTTGGAGGGGAGGACTGTAATGTCCCTAGACATTCAATTTTGATTTGATTTATGTTTTATGAATAAATGAATAAAGGAGGACATGTAAAACTCCTAAAAAGTCTGAATAAATCAATGCCCATGTGAAAAAATACAAATCAGGGCTATGTACATAATCAATTGCAGGTGTGAAAGAGGTTTGAGCCAAAGATTGGGTCCACCTTGACCAAGTCAACTGCGTTGTCTAGGTTCATTGTATCTCTAAAAGGGACTGCGTAGTTCTAGAAGGGAGCCTATAATGTGAAGAGGGCTAATTCATCAAAGTGGTTTCGGGTTTGCAAAATTTTTCTCATGTTATAAAAGAAGGAGGAGAGCAACATGAAGAGGTTGTTGATAGATCATATTTCTGAAGTATTTGTCTGCTTAGACAAATACCATTCTTTGTTGTTTAGTGAAGGATTGTGATTGGAATTCCTATTTAGGGGTTTCATATCTTCCCTTGAGGATCATTGGAGGAGTTCTTTGCTGAAGTAGGCCACTATCTGGTTTGAGCCCAAGCTCTATATTTCATGAGCAGCGCTGGCCCATTGAGGGTTTTTCAGTTGCTATCTTTTGTAGCAAGTGGTGTTCTAGATCTGCTTAGATCTAGCTTGTTTTGAGAGGCTTTCTCTGTTGGAGTGTGTTATTCAGCCTCCAAAGAGATATCTGATCCATATTTTGTATCATATCTGTAATTTCATTCAAGTTATTCAGTCTCCTTCACCCTCTACACAGTTTCTGCTCAATACTGCGTTATTTTGTGAGAGGGCTTTCTTATTTCAGTTTGCTATCAGTTTGGAGGAAGATCTCTTGGTGTTAGGCTTGCCTTCCCTTGGTGATCCATGGATTGGGTTGCTAATCCATGTCTCTATAGATCTGATCTATTTCAGCAATAAAAGTTATCTTCAGAAATTTCTGGGTTTTCTGTAGCACTGCAAATTGTAATTCAGATCTACAGCTTATTATGCAATATTTTGATGTAATTCCAATTGGATCTTGTTCTTAAAGTCTTATAGTTTCCAGATCTATATTGGATCTTATGTTTCATCCATACATATTTCAAAGATCTGAAATGTAATGTACAGCAGTTGAACCATCTGAAAAGTAACGCTGTATATGTATTTCTGCAGTTTATTCCTAGTTGCAACTCTAATTTCTGAAGGGATTTTTCCCTAGTTCTCTTTGTAATATGTTGTAGAGGAAATAAGCTCAAATATAAATATGATTTACTGTTATATCTCTGAATTATCAGATCTTTGGCTATCCTCCTTTGAGTTTCAGTCAAAACTGCGGAATTCTAGTAGCTGGGGTTTTCATGTTGCAGCAGCGTCTCTCTTTGGCTGATTTCTAGCTAGTCTTGATTTTGGGAGATCTGTTTAGTATGCTTAAACTGATTTTTTTCAGCTGAAATTCTGTATATAAGTCAAATTCAGCATAAACGAGGGGATCCTAGCCCCGATCTGCATTATTCTTGCTCATATTTTCCTATACAACGTTTTCATTGAAGGCCTTGTTGAGATTCCTGAGAGGGATTATTCCAAGTTCTATAGGCAGAGTCTATAGTTGGCCAGGTAGCCTCTGGTTGTCACCCTCTTTTTAGAGGCGACATAACCATTAAATTCCTTTGTATTCCATCTCTAAAATAGAATCTTGAGAATCCCCAAAAAGGAATATTACAAAAAACCTTTGCTGTTGGTGCAACAAGCTCTCCAAGAGCTCACGAACATCATCCAGGTCCGTTGTCAAGAGGCATGGGAATATTTTTTCTCCACTTCCTAGCAGGGGATCCAATGCCGCCACCTTATGAGGCTTGAGAGATATCAGCAGGTCCAGTTAGTCAAAGAACGAAAAGTCTTGCGTGTCGCGCAGTCTGTCTTTTCTTTGAGCTTCCAGCTACACCAAAAAGTTCGTTAGTCATGCCACCATTGAAATGCATCATTTCCATCTCCTTGGCATCAACGACACCCACCCAATATTAGAGTAACCTTGTTATGAACTATAGACCCACAGATCCACAACTGATCTATGCAGATCCAACATCGTCACAAGAAGATCTTGAAAATTTCCCATTGGCTCCATTTATTTCCTTACTCACCACACCGTGCCAAATCTCCTCTCCTGACACTTTTGAGTTCTCGCTTAAATTATTACATGCAACAATGTACCTCTTCCTAATCTCTCGGTTCAAATAAGCCATCGATCCATACACAAAATTGCATGGCATTCATGAATCACCATTTTCGATAGTAATCTCACGTGCTGCACCCAGATCAGATATTTTTATACCCAAATTGCATCCTAGCAGGTCTCACATTCAAATGATCCAAGCACAATGCTCCTGAACCTCAGCACTTCCTGGATCGCTTTCGCATGCTCAGCCGTAACTCGTTTCTCAGCTACAGAGATCTAGCCGTTTGGTTTGAGATCCAGATCTGTATCAGTACAACAGATCATTCTCCATTGATCTCCATTTACAGGACAATAAAACCCTTGACAACAGAGGCATCCCTATGAAGCCAAATATTTCTCTGATACCAAATGAAGAAATATTTACTGGAGAAAATAAATAATTATCGAGAGAAATAATTAAACATAACCAACAAAAAATCATAAACATAAACACAGATGTTTAACCGGGAAAAACCCCAAGCTCCGGGGAAAACCCATCCTAATGAAATTTCATTAGCCTTGGCAAAAACCCTAGCCAATCCAGCCAAGTGAGCCTTCACTGGTCACACCTAGGCCTCATCTTACAATGAAGTCTTCCCAGCCTTTTATAGGCTCCATTACATGCAATACCTTGAGCCAAAAACCATGGGTTCACAATACCATGTGCCCCAAAACTACTTTCTTGTTTAACCCGGTCAATATTGACTCTAACTCCGAGTCAATTTACCCAACAAAAAGGAATTTAAAATGAGCCTGGTTACAAATGTAGTTGGGAAAACTAGGGCACACTCCTTCCTCTTTTATCTCCATTGATTTGGCAGTATTCACAATAGAAGAGACTCCTTCTTCATTTGAAACTTTGTAGAAGAATTATCAACAAATTAAAGAAAGGAGTTATAAAATGAGAATTAGTATGGAAACACAACTAACAACTCAAGCAACCTCAAGCTATCAAAAAATAATGCTCTCTTCTATGGACTTAGAGAGAAATAAGTTAAATCTTTCTCTTACACATCCTGCTACTCAATCTATTCCTTTATGACTAGATTTCAGAACATTGGATTTATCTATTAATGTGCCTGATATTACCTTGTCTGACAAAATAAATTTTCACATACAAGAAGGAGAAATGATCTATAGTGACTTGAGCAAAAGTTCTTTGACAATGAGCATAACAAAGAAGTTTTTGGAGAGATTTTCCAATCAACTAAACATGAAAAGGAAAATTCTAGAGAACATCATATCCAAAATGAAGAGTATAGGAAATTAATAATTGAAATATGAGTAGATCCGAATGACAAGGAAGCCATCAAGACCCTGTTGAAGAACACATAATTTGAGGTACAATCATTAAGGAAGAAGTTAAAAATGTCTGGGACTGAGCATGCTCAAACAATTGGGTTGGCTAAATTTGAAAAAGAAAGAGATATTAATAGGAGAATTAGTTTGTAGAAATAACGAGATTGCTATTTTGAAGGAACAAGTGCAAAGCCTAAAATAATCGATTAAAAATCATGTTTGCACCATTGTGCTTCAAAAAGAATCATATGAGCTCTCAGAGAAATTGAAAAACGTCATGGCAGAGCTCAAAATTTCAGAAGTTGAACCAAAGAAAACCCAAGATGATTTGGTCGTGGTAAGGGAGAAATTCAATGTAAAGGGGAGGAAACTAAACATAGAAAATGAAAATAAGAATCAACTTACCAGTAAGTACAAGGAAACTTAAGATGATATCAAAGAGTTGAAGACCAAGTTGAGAGGTAGTATTTCTTTAATTGAGGCTAGATAAATTTTTTGGGATGGATTTTTTCAAGAAGTTCGTTCTATTTGGGGAATATATTCATATAATGGCACAATAGAAGATTATGATAAGAGGGTTAGAAATGAACATTTATATATGTTATAGAAATTTATTAATACTGATAGTATTACCGAATTCTCCTGATCTAAAAAATTAATCTTATGTTAAATACAAAATCCTTCCACTTAATTCTTTGCGGCAATTAAATAGCCAATTGCAAAACACATATGAAGTAGAATCAATCACACATACACAGTTGTTTAATGGGAAATATTAAAGCTAAAAACCCCAACTATCATAAATTATGTATATCAATGGATCATGTAATAATCTCATACAAAGCTTAGTACATCAAGCTCTCAGTACAATCAACAATCATTACACATTGCCATGAAGAAATTTTGCATATCTATGCACCAATTTCTTGCCTCCTAACAACCTGCCTCCACTGCGCAATCCCTGCTGAAGAAGACCTCTGAATGAATTTGAATTAGCCTTGCCTTGACTGCACAATCCTCATTGGCATCTCCAATTCATTTCAGATGCATTGAATGCATCACTATAGTCACAACAGATAGTCCATCTCACCCTTTCACCTATCTCTCCACTGGGTCTCCACTGGAACTGACATGCAAGTAGTTAACTGCTGTATTTTTTCAGTTGCAATTGAGTCTCTAGTTATGAATTAATTAAATAATTAATTCACTAAACTCTCACTAGTGTATCTTCAGTTATAACTAGATACAAATAGCACAACTGAGTTTAACACACTTAACTGAGTTAAACTGAATAACAACTCCCATAACTACTCTTCCAACTCTGTCACAACTTTGCCACTATAGTTCTTACTGAGTCCTCCATGCATGAGCCACAAACCACCCTAGGAATTGCGTAATTCCTTTAGCCCACTTTTTTTCCAAATATGTTCACTGAAATAAAGTGCTCCAAGAGAATAAGTTGATATTTATTGTCAGATTATTATTAAGGGCTAATAATAATCGACATGCATCTATTTTTAGATTGACGATCTATAAATAGACTTCGCCCAATATTCTAAAAATACAATCTCATCTATTTTTCACATTTGACCAACCATCTACAAATAACATCCTGCAACTTATAGAATATGCTCACCATGTATAAAAATAGAAATACACATAAAAATAGCCTGCGGGCCCCACTTAGTGAAGGTGCTTAATTTTCACTAAGCTCATCATCTTGTTGAATCTCAACACTCCCTCTCAACAAGATCGGGATTATCCTTCACCCAGATCCTGTCTCTATGGTATTCGAATTTGCTCCTGTTGAGCAGCTTCGTCAGAATATCTGCATCCTGATCTTCCGTAGGAATGTACTGAAGCAACATGATCTTCCACTGCACACAATCTCTGATATGATGATACCAGATATCTATATGTTTAGATCTATCATGAAATGCATGATTAATCAAGAGTTTAATGTGACTCTGATTATCACAATGTATCACTGTAGGATCTAAATGAGAACCGAACAAACTGACCAATATCTTCCTCATCCAGATAGCCTCACATGCAGCTTGAGTTGCTTCCATGTAGTTTGCTTCCAATAAAATGAGCGCCACATATTTTTTTTCCTGCTCTACCAAGAAATTGCTATAGATCTGATGTTGAAAACCCCTCCTGATGTGCTCTTTCTGTCCGTTGTGCTGCCTGCCCAATTTGCATCCGTGAAGCCATGAAACTTCACTTCATCCATCTGTCTATACCATAAGCCATACTCAGATGTGCCCCTGAGGTACCTTAGGGCATGCTTGCCTGCCTTCCAAAAAATCCTGGTAGGCTTATCCATCACTTGACTAAGCTGGTTCACTGCATAGAATATGTCCTACCTTGTATTAACTAAATAGATGAGCGAATCCACCAACTATTGATAAACATTTGCATCCACTACCTCTGCCGATGTAGCATCCTCTTTCCTCCAATTTACTGGAAGAGGAGTATCCATGGGCTTGCAGTCCTCCATCTGAAACTTACCAAGTATCTCCTGAGCATACTTGCCTTGAGACACAAACAGTTCACCTTCTCGCTGCCATATTGCCAATCCAAGGAAATAATGAAGGAGGCCCAAATCCTTCATCTCAAACTCGTTTGCAAGATCTACCTTGCATGAATGTATCAACTGCTCATCACCCGTTAGTATTAAATCATAAACATAAAGAACAATGATTAAAATCTTACGCTCCACCACAATTTGGTATAGGTTTGCATCCACCTCACTTTTGGTGAAGCCAAGTCCAGTGAAATAGCTGTCCATCTGTGTGTACCAAGCACGGGGTGCTTGCTTCAGCCCATACAACACTCTTTTGAGTCTGCACACATGCGACTCACTTATGAAGATCTCAAATCCTTCAGGATTTTCAATGTACACTTCTTTCTAAATGATCCCATTAAGGAACATAGCCTTCACATCCATCTGATGAATGTGCCAACCCATCTGCGCTAAGAGAGCAAGGATGGTCCTTATGGAATAATACCGTGTGACAGGTGAAATTGTTTCTTCATAATCAATCCCCTCGATCTGTGAGAAGCCTTGGGCAACAAATCTTGCCTTATACTTCTCGACACTCCCATCAGTAGCTTGCTTTACCTTGTAGATCCATCTTGAACCTATCTCTGATTTACCAACCAGCCTTGGAACAATCTCCCAAGCACTGTTTCTGACAATGGAGTCATACTTCTCCACCATGACATCTACCCATGTGGGCTCCTGCACTGCTTCTTCAAAAGAATATGGCTCTATCATGATACACTTGCTCATGAGAGCCATGTATCTAGTGAATCGGTCAGGTGACTGTCTCTGTCTGCATTATGATGTAGGGACTCCTACATTCTGTGCTGCATCAAGCTTCAGTCTCTCAGCTTCCGTGGTACACTTTTTGCCTGTTCTGATGTTTGGTTCTGCATGAGTGGACTCCTCCACTCCATGATCCTCCTCCTATGGCTGATCCACATCTAGAGGCTCACCTTTGGGAAGAAGAAGTTCCTTCTCTGCATGCAATTGTGGCTCCCTCTCAAGTGACAACTTCATGG
Source organism: Pinus albicaulis (assembly GCA_034641835.2). Lineage (NCBI taxonomy): Eukaryota > Viridiplantae > Streptophyta > Pinopsida > Pinales > Pinaceae > Pinus > Pinus albicaulis. Next base: position 925,556,287 of record CM076581.1, on the reverse strand, counting down.
CTTTCACCTCATTGAATTTTATATCTTGTCACACCACAATCATTCGACTGTTTGGAAAATACACATGATAATTATGGGGTGTTTTTGTGTATCCCACAAATATCCCAACTTCTGCAGTCGGCTCCAGCTTCTTCCTGGTGTCCTTTTGTCACATGAATTTAAACATATGAGTCAAAAATCTTCAAATGAGAAATATCAGGCTTCTTACCAGTAAAATCTTCTTCAGGTGTACTCATGCCAAGTACTCTATGAGGACAACAATTTTTCACATAAACCGTAGTGTTGCATGCTTCTTCCCACAAGTGCATTGGTAGGCCCTGGTCATGCAACATAACTCGTGCAACACTCACGATTGTTCTATTCTTCCCCTCCACGACCCCATTCTGCTCTGGGTTATGGGGTGTTATGAGTTCTCTTCAAATTCCTTCTTTGCTACAAAAGTCTTTGAATTCGTTCGAGATATATTCACCACCATTATTGCTCTGAAGAGCCTTAACTTGCCTCCTTGACTCCTGTTAGCCCCCTATAAATTTCTGACAAGAAAACATGGGGCTAAAATGTTTTTGAGCCTTCAAGGAATGAATTTCCTCTAAAAATACATCATCTTTGACGCCTCCTTGTGCCTTTGTATTTTGATAAAATCCCCTCTGCTGATTCCCATCGTAAAGTCTCTCTGATTGCAAAAAATTGTGCTCCAAAAGGCCTTCATTTGCACCTTGTACCCCTACAGAATTCTTCATTTCATCCCTTTTCCCATTTTTCAAAGCCTCCTTTACACCCCAAAAACCCCTCCCTTAGTCCTCCTGACTATCCAAAAATCCCCCTCTAAATCCCACATACACCCCTGATGTGGTCGAAATTCCCCTTCTTTCCCCTATCATTACCCTTTATTGGCCTTGAAATGCACTAAAATGGGCCAAATAACCATATTTTTCATGTCTATGGGTTTAGCACCTTTCAGCTAGCCCCCTTAACCTTATCCACCACGTGACTCGGGTGTCGAAACCACGCGCTAGCCCGAAAAAGCGCTTAGCGCAAATATGTATCGGGCGCATTTTGAACCGTTGATCTGTATAGATCGGATGATCGTCGCATTACCCATAGCACTCATCACCCACCTCCTTTCACCGCCCGATCACATCATCCACCTTTCATTTACCCACTGATCGGATGACCCGGAGTTTACCCACCCGGTGGTCCCTGTCTGCTCAACTTAGTGTTCCTAAATTGAGGTCATAAATTGTCAACCAGGGCTAGTAAACTGTTGAAGTGAAGTGCACTATATGTGCCTAGGTATTTGTTTCTTACTACGTTGTGTTTAGTGTTTTTTTCCAATGTTTTTAGTTTTGTTTTTTTATTCTTAAGTGAAAAAATAATCAAGTTTTTACAAAGAGAAGTTGTTGGTCACACTAAAACAGTAGCAAAACCTATTCTAAACTATGTACTACACTTAGAAAATGAAAAAATGGATGCAGAAAAATAACTCAAACATGAATGTACCCAATTCATTCATCGTAAATATGTTGGAATAGCTTGGGAAAAGGATAAGCAAGGCCATGAGTGTCTTTTCTAAGTAAACAACTACCTACAAGATCAGCGTAAAATCTTATCCATGGCTAGAAATTTGTTGGAACATATTTGGAAAAGATAGTCTGCAACACAGTGAGGAACTCTACTCTAAATTAACCTATGACACTGAAATTAATCCATTCTGCAACTTTAATTGTCACTACTAAGCCTTATTCGGAAGTTAGGAGTCTTCTGGAATAGTTTTTGGAAAAAGGCTATTTGTACAATTATAAGAGATTGCAGAACAGTTAAGGCCTTGAACTGATATCACTAATTCCTGTCCATATGATGATGTGTTGGAAGAGATTAATAACAAGAGTAGTTTGTAAATAATGAAGGCCTTGAAGTTTAATGGAACAAAACTAGCATACAACTAACTAATGAAACTAAAAATACAATAGATAAAGCTGAACTAAAATTCAATCATTCAAACTTCAAATATAGTGACCACAACTGTACTAGAATGCCATTATCCTAACTTGAAATATAGTGAACAGAAACTTAACTAACGTGCCATTAGTCTAACTTGAAATACAGTGAACAGAAACTGAACTAATGCGCCATTAATCTCCAGAGTATTACAAATACACTTATAATGCAACTAATCTCTAAATTATTACAGCCCTATCTCGTTCAGTATTAGGTATATTTTGGAACAATTCGGAAGAACAAGTCTAGCTGTAAAAATTGATGTAATTGAGCACAAAAACGTAAAGTTCAGAAAAAGGAAACTAATTCCTAAAATACTATAGTTATATCTCATTCAATATTAGTGATATTTTGGAATAATTCGTGAGAACAAGACTAGACTGTAGCATCCAATGCAAGTGAGTATAAAACACAAAGTTCAGAAAATTGCTTCAACTAGGAATGCAACAAGGCTAAAATTACTTATCTAAACAATGTGCACAAAGCTTCTCGGGCAGTATGGACCCTCTACCACCGGATCAGCATACAAATATCCTCAATATTTCCTCAGATCTTGCAATAAAGCAGTGCTTCTTTCATTAAAGGAAAAGTATTTCAAAAATAGAGTATTACGGTCTTTTGAGATCTAGCAACAAAACATAAATCTAGCTAGCTGTTTCTCGGTCTCCCGAGTCATTCTTATAAGAAAATTACATAACTGCCCTTGAGATAAAATAGGAATAAATGTCTTTCCCAACTAAAATCAAATTAGAACTCTGGTGGAGGTCTCGTACTGTGATTAAAGACATCTGTACAGTCCTTGTCCTATTAGAAGTCTGTCTCCTAGTTTTGGTTTCCCACGTGCATAACCACCTGTAGAATTCTGCTCAGACTTTGTAGGGAGGAAGGAATGATGTGGATGAAGTCTGGAATTCACCCATATGTGTTTTTATTTTAGGTGACACCTGGAACCTGTGAGAACATGAAGACAACTGCGGAATCGGCAACTAGCTACAGAATGGCTGCATTCCATAGTTAAGTCTAGTAAAAAATTACTACAACAACAAAACCATAAAAGTGTAGCAAGTTAGTCATTATATACATTCTTAAAGTGTCTTTAACCAATCCTACTGACCATTTAAACCTGTAATTGATAAGGGACAAAGGAAATGAAGTGAAATTTGGTGAAGGGGAAGGACATCTTTGGGGCTCAACATACCCCCACTGCAAAGTTTTTGCATGTCCTCATGCAATCAACTCATATGTTTTGAGACTTCTGCTAGGAAATATAGACTTCTTCTTCTGCTTTGCCTAATAGTTAATGGCCTCCTAGGCTTCTTTATGACCAACTTGAATCTCAAATTTATAAGTGGCCTGCTCAACTTTTTGTTTTTATTCTTCAATTTCTCACTAGCCTTGTACAAATTTTCCATTTGCAGAGAGAGAGTTGTATTCATATCACTTTTCAGCTTAACCTGCTCCCTTAAAATGTCATTCTCATTCTTGATATGCCTATTGAGTACTTCTAACTCATATTTATCTCTTCTTAGTATATCAATTGCAGATTCTGGTGGGCTAGGAGTTCTGTCTCTACTTTCTGAGGCTCTCTTCTCTAATGTCTCAACATAATTATAAATTTTTTGTTGTGCTGGGTCTATCTCCGGAGCTCCTTCATCAAGATCCTCTTCATATTGGTACTCAGGTGATCTAGCAATTGGTGTCTCTTCATCCTCAATGTTTATGATTCCCGTTTGTCTAATCCCCGTTTTCTTCAATATACCTCTAAGTCTGTGGCTTCGTCTTGGTTGAGATGGTCCTTCACCTCTCTCCTTGGCATACCTTCTTATCATCTTCTCTTTTTTTAAGTTGTTTCCTAATTTCAGTCAATTTCTCAGAAATTATCTCTTCACTATCCTCTTGTATAGACTTACCAGTTTTAGTTTCAACAGCTTCGGAAATTTTCCTTCTCCTGCTTCTTCTTGTAGGCTTGCCTTCAGATGGGAGTTCCTTGGGTTCTTCAAAGTGATTCCTTACTAGAAACTCATCCCAATTGTCTCCCACTTTTCTCAAATGATGTTCAATTAGGATTTTAACTAGGCTGTGGTGGTACAAAGTGGTTTCCAGGAATTGAACCCTCTTTTGTACATTAGAGGCCATTCTCTTCAGACTATGAAGAAGGAAAAAGGGTAAATTGATTTCTTCATCTAAGAAATGCATCATTAACTGAATATGATAAACATAGAGGGTACCAAACCTTCCCTCACAAGTTGTAAATTTTTGCAAAATGAGCAGCATATTCTGCCATTTATTCTTCAGTGCCGAGCTAGGAATACCCTTCCTAAAAATGGAAACATCCATACCTGGTGTTTTAAGCATTTGCCTCCATGCCTCATTATGAAATTCCCTATTTTTGAACCACCGTTCTCCTTCCCTGGGTAATTCCATTTCTTCTGTAATGAAATCCTCTGTAATAGTGAATTTAATATCTCCTATTTCGACCTTTGCTCCATTGAAGCACTGTGCAAATTTTTTAGTTACCTCCTTATGAAAACCATTACAATTTTCCAAGAATTGTAACCACCCAGCCTGCTGTAGCATTTCTCTAATTTGTGGGTAGCCCTCTAAGTACTTGGTTCCAATTGGTTTAGATCTTACTATGAGACCCATGGCTTCTCTTCTCAACCTTCAATTTATTATTCTTCTATCCACGGTGAAAATGGTTGTTAAAGAGTTGTTTTTACCCCAAAGATGTTGTTCTCTGTTTATGCAGTAGGAATTAGCTACGGAAGGATGATATGAGGAGGTTATAGAATGATTGAAATGTAGTGAGGGTGATTTACACGAATTAATGAGTTTGAGAACCATCATGGGAGAAAATACCGCGGAAACATTTCGTGAGAAATTCAAAATCATCACTGAATACTTTGGTTGGTGACGTGACCAAATAGGTCACTTCAATACTTTAACCGTTAAGTTTTAAATGATGATTTGAAATGGCGGAGTGGAAGGGATTTTGTCCAAAGTTTTTATGATAGGCTTAATAGGCATGATCAACACGAATAGTTAAAACAAATTTTTGAATCATACATGACCTAACTATACTATAACTTTCATATTCTGTCATCATAATAATTTTACAACTTTACCTTTGCCTTTCCTTTAAAAAAAATTTATTTCTTTGTGGTTTTGATATGCTTTGTCCTCCTTTGAAAATCATTGATTCTTCAGTATTCATAACTACTTTGATTTTGCTTGTTGTCATAGATGTAAAGGATCAATTTGCTGCTGATCAAATGATTACGGGATAGTTGCCTTCTGGATATTTGGATGTAGAATGTCTAGCTGGCTACAGAATGTCTGACTGGCTGCAGAATGTACCTGTAGGAACTTTGAAACATGGAATGGAATGTTGTATGAAATGGATCATGAAATAGAGTGAAATGGATCAGGAGTGAGGTGAAATGTAATGGAATGATATGAATCACAATTGTGAAGTGGAATGAAACATAAAAAGTGGCCTGTAACTCATGATTTGTAACACTTAATCTGCAGAAAGAGATCAAATTTAGAAATCTGAGATGTAAATGAAATGGACCATGGAATGGAGTGAATTAAGTATGGATGAATGGAATGAATGAAATATGAATGAATGGAGCAAATGATATATGAATGAAGTGAGACATAATGGGGTGAAACTTATGATTTTGTAATGACTGCTTGTTGAAAAAAACAAATTTGAAAAGCTAAAGTGTCAGAAGGGTTCTGATTTTCACTTTATCTTTTCTGTATAAACATGCTACTCAGTGATTAGTTTTCATGTTTATACTTTATTTATTTTTTATTTTATTTATTTATTTATTTATGCTTTTGAATTCAAAAAATTCAACTAAGTTGATGAAGAAGAAAAATTCTTCTTCATTAACTTCACATCACTGTTTTCCTGGAATCTCTTGAAAATTTATTCTCTTGAAAGTGGCTTATGATACAGCTTCAATCTATGACCATTTACAAGAAAAGTGACCTTCTCATCATCTATTGTCCTGATTTTTATTGCTCCATTGTCAAAAATTCTTATAATTTCATATGGCCCAAGCCAATGTGTTTGGAATTTACCTTGAAAATCCTTGAACTTTGAATCAAACAAGAGAGCTCAGTCACCTTCTTTGAACTTCTTTTCCTTGATGTACTTGTCATGCCATCTAGTCCTTTGCTGTTGGACTATACTTGTTTTCTGAACTGCATCTTGTCTGATCTCATCCAATTCATTAATCTGCTCCAATCTGTGCTTTTGTGCCTCTGTTAGATCAAGTCCTAGTTGAAATTCCATTTTAAAAGTTTGAATCTGAAACTCTATGGGAAACAAAAATTGTTTTCCATAAACAAGTTCATAAGGAGTATGGCATGTTTTGCTTCTCCATGTAGTTCTATAGGCCCACAAAGCTTTAGGAAGCCTGTCTACCCAATCTCTTCTATGTAAATGGACAGTCTTTGTTAGGATCCCTTCAATGACTTTATTGGTAGATTCCACTTGACCATTTGCTTGTGGATGATAAGGAGTAGATTTTCTGTGTCTGATTTTGTACCTCTCCATCATTTTTTCCACTAGCTTTGATGTAAATTGAGCTCCTTGATCTGTAAAAATTTCCCTTGGGACACCAAAATGAGTAAAAATATCCTCAAAAATAAAATTAACTACGGATGCTTCAGTAGTAGAAAGTAATGGCTTGGCCTCTACCCATTTGGTAACATAATCAGTGCAAACTAATATATATTTCTTTTGTCTTGATGGAGGACTAATAGGTCCTACAAAATCTAAAGCCCTTTTTTCAAAAGGTTCAATATGTACCTGAGGCTGCAATGGCATCTCACCTGAAGGAGAAGGTTTCCCTACCCTTTGGCAACTGTCACACCTTTTGACATACTCTTTAGCATCTTTAAAAAAGGATGGCCAATAATATCCTAAATGAAGGATCTTATAAGCTGTTCTTTTATCAGCAAAGTGTCTGCCACAAGGTTCATCATGACATGCCTTGAGGATCTCAGGCATCTCATCTTCCCGAACACATCTCCTAATGATAAAGTCTGGACCTGTTTTGTATAACTCATTAGCAACCCATGAATATTTTGCACTATCATAAATGATCTTTCTTTTGTCTCTTGCATTCATTATTGAAGGAAATTTCCTTGAAACTAAATAATTAGCAATGTCAGCAAACCAAGGAGTTTGAGTAGAAATTGCAAAAAGATATTCATCAGGGAATTGATCTTCAACTGGGGTATTGTCTTTGATGTTTTGAAGTCTAGATAGGAAATCAACTACTGTGTTTTGTTTTCCAGGCCTATCTAGAATGGTAATGTTGAATTCTTGTAAAAGCAATAAGCATCTTATGACTCTGCCATTAGTAATTGATTTTTTCATTAGATATCTAATTGCAGAGTGATCGGTGTGAACAAAAGTTTCATAGCCTGTTATATAGTGTCTGAATTTGTTTATGGCATGAACAACAACTAAAAGCTCTTTTTCAGTTACAGTATAATTTAACTCTGAAGGAGTCAAATTTTTACTAGTATAGTAGATGGCATAAGGAATAAGGTCTTTTTGTCCCAATACTGCTCCTAGAGTTGTATCTGAGGCATCTGTTGAAATATGAAAAGGTAACTTCCAGTTAGGTCCCCTTAAAATAGGTGCTTCAAAGATTTTTGTTTTCAAGGTCTCAAAGGCTAACTGGCAATCAGGATTCCACTTGAATTCACAGTCCCTGGTAAGTAATTTGAAAATTGGAGATGCTATCTTGGTGAAGTTTTCTATAAACCTTCAATAATATCCTGTAAATCCAAGAAAACTACTAACATCCTTTTGACAACTTGGAATAGATAAGTTAGAGATGACTTCAACTTTTGACTCATCAACTCTAATCCCATCCCCTGAAATGTGATGTCCTAAAACAATTCCTTCAGTAAACATCATAAAACACTTCTCATGACTTAGTGAAAGATTTGCTTATTTACATCTCTTTAAAACTTTTTCCAAGTTTGCTAAAGCTTCTTCAAATGTGTTTCCATAAACTGTGAAATCATCCATATATACCTCTACACAATCATGTATTAGATCTGAAACAGCTTGCAGATTACCTCGAAATGTTGGCAGTGTGGTACAGTCCAAATGGCAATACTCGGTAAGCATAGGTACCCCAAGGACAGGGAAATGTGGTTTTATCTTGGTCTTCAAGTGCTACTTGGATTTGATTGTAACCACTAAACCCATCTAGGAATGAAAAGTACTTTTTGCCAGCTAATGTATCTAATACTTGATCTATGAAAGGTAAGGGAAAATGGTCTTTAAGAGTAGCTTTATTCAGTTCTCGGTAGTCAACACACACCCTCCATTTTCCATTTTTCTTTGGGACAATTACCAAAGGAGAAACCCACTGACTATCTGAAATGGGATAGATAAAGTTGACATTTAACAATTTCTGCAATTCTTCTTTAACAATCTCCCTAAGATTTGGATTCATCCTTCTCTGAGGTTGTCCGATTGGTTTACAATTTTCCTCTATGTAGATGTGATGAGTGCAAGTCTTGGGGCTTATCCCTTTCATATCAATGTACTCCCATGCATATGCAGAAGAATGTCTCTATAATATCTTGACTAGCTCTCCTTGTTGAGATTTCTCTAGGTTCTTGTTTATGTTTAAATTTTTTCATGGAAATATCTCAATTGTAGAGCTGCCAAATTTATCCATAGAATAGAGAGACATCTGCCTTGATGATAAAAACTCAATGTTGGATTCTTCTTGAAATTGTTCATGTTTGTATTCTGAAGAGGATTCAAATTTTTCTAAGGTATCTTAATCCGGCTATCTTCACTAATTTCTGAAATTGTGAAGAGAGGTTGTAAGTCTTCTTCATCCCCTTCTATCCATTGAGTATCATCCAATTTGAGAATTGTTTTCATTGGAGGATACAAGGTAAATTTATTAGTTGAACTACCATCAGAGATGTACATATCACCATATCTACAACTAATGAAAGCATCAGCTGTAGCTAACCAAGGTCTTCCTAATATAATAGGGTGTCCTCCTAGATTATTCTTACGAGTTAGGATCATAAAATCCATAGGATACTCCCAAGAATCTAGGGACATTGGAATGTCTTCTATTACCCCATTAGGTTTAATCACAGATCTGTCTGCTAATTGTAATAATGTGGGTGTAAAAAGAAGATTAGGAAGTTTCAGTTTATCCATGATTTGTCTACTCATAATATTGATTTCTGCTCCTAAATTTGGGTCATGTGTTTTGGATCTCAATTCCATTGATGTGTATCTTAACAACTGGATTTCCTGGGTCTAGATACTTTGGAATAGAAATCTTACCCATCATGATATCTGCTATTTTTCCTGCCAGTTGAATTTTCTTTATCTCTCTTATTATTTTTCCTGTTTTCTTCGTGCTCAACTCCTTTATTGTCTTTGCTAAGATTGGAATTTCCTTGATAGCTTGCAATAATGGGATCTTAATACAAACATTTCTCAGCTCATCCAAGAAATCATAATTAGGCACCATAATTTATTTTTCTATACCCCTATCAATTTGTAATCATTCTAGAAAGGGAGGTGTAGAAGTGGATGTTGATGGCTGCTCTAATATAGGAGTTGAAATTAATGGTTCTTTTTGTTTTGATTTTTCAATGTTTGAGTCTTGGAAAGATGCGTTCTCTCCAAGACTTTTATTTATCCATAGAGAATCTTCCTTAGAATTTTCTTGCTCTTGTATGATTACAGAAGGTTTCCTCTTTTCAAGTATTCTTCCAGACCTAAGTTGAACATCACTAAGGTCTAAAGGAGTGATCAAATAAGTTGGAAATAGTTGGCCTTCTATCATGTATGTGTTCTGAGGATTTTTATTGTTAGGGTTTGGTATGGGTTGGGCAGGAAATTGATTTGTTTTCTAAGGAAACGGTAATGGAAGTGGTTGATTGTGATGTTGTGGATTTTTTTGGGGATTTTGTTGAAAGTTTTTTTGAGGAGGAAAAAGTGAATATGGTGGGTAGGATGGTGGATATTGGTAATACTGAAAGGATCTTCTATAGGGATTTTGTGCTCCTTGCACCCAAGTTTGTGATTGATTTTGAAATTGGGGCCAAGGTTGCTGCCAAGAATTCCAATTTGGTGGGGGTTGATTATACAACTGATCATGAACCGTGTTTGAAGTTTGCCAAGGTCTCCGGAGACAAAATTGGAGAGATTCTCAGAACCTAGAGTTTCTTCAAAGAAAGGGGCAAGACTCAGGAAGTGAAGGAAAAATCTTGGTCTCATGTTTTTCTGAAAAAATTACACAAGTCTCCACAACTTTTGCATCCAAAGGGAACTCTCTCAAGGCATGTTTCTTTCTACATTTGGGACAAAATATTGCTAGGGCATCAGATTCAGTTTTCTGCTTGTTTTGAAACTTAAGGGTGTCTGTTTGTTCACTAAGACTCCCCAAGATATCAGATTTGAATTCATCAAGCATATTTCCTATTTCTGCCCTACTTACTGTCCCATAAGCAGACTTACTTGCCCTTGCAAGAGAGGGGTCTCTTGGTCCTTTTATAGTTTTAGATTTCCCTCTTGAAAGGTTGATACATAATTCATCTATTTCAGGTAAGGTGAGATGAGATATATCCCCTTTTCCCATCCTGTTAAGGATATCTAACCATTCATCCCTAATTGTCCTCAACAAGAGAGCTTTCAAGGTGTCTTGGTCTAAGTTTTCCATTTTTTCCCTCCTGATGTTATAGTTAAATCTCTCCAACAAATCTTCCAAATTTTCATCCTCTTTTTGTAACATTTTAAACACTTCTTCCTTATGGTTGAGTGGCATATAGTAATCCAAATACCTCTCTAGAAATGCTTGTTTCATGTCTTCCCATGTCCTAATAGAACTATTGATTAAACTCGACAAACCATTTTAATGCTGCTCCTTTCAATGTTGAAGGGAATAGTTTAAGTTTTTGAGCATCTTGTAAGTAGTCATAGGTTCATATAGGACTTCAAATTCAAATAGGAAGGTTTCAGGATCTTCAGTTTTGAGTCCATAAAATTTTGGAAGGACAGAGGGTGAAATGTTTTTCATAGTTGCATTGGTTTCTTCCTCTACTATAGGAAATCCAAAAGAGCTTCCCATATCTCTTCTACCTCTTCCTCTGCCTCCTTCTCCTTCTGCACCTCTACCTCTACCTCTACCCCCTCCAAATAGTGTGTGTTCTCCATTAAAAACTCCTCCCCCTTCTTCTTCCATAGTTGATTCTTCTGTAGAAGTTAAAAAGTTTAGGTCTCTAGCAAGGGTCCTTGAATCCTCTTCTAAGATAGGTTCAGTGGGTAAAGTGGAAGGTCTTTCTAATGGAATATCTGATCTTAAGTCCTCTGGAAGTCTAGGATCAGTAAAGGATGGAATGTGGGTTTGAGTTGGAGGTGTGCTGGCTCTTGGTCTTGGTGAAACAAGTGGTGTTCTAGGAATCAAGCTTCTGCTTTTTGGGAGGTAAGAAACAAGGCTACCTAGTTACACTTCCTCGGCAACGGCGCCAAAATGTCTGCTCAACTTAGTGTTCCTAAATTGAGGTCATAAATTTTCAACCAGGGCTAGAAACTGTTGAAGTGAAGTGCACTATATGTGCCTAGGTATTTGTTTCTTACTACGTTGTGTTTAGTGTTTTTTTCCAATGTTTTTAGTTTTGTGTTTTTATTCTAAGAGGAAAAGAACTAAGTTTTGGCAAAGAGAAGTTGTTGGTCACACTAAAACAGAGCAAAACCTATTCGAAACTATGTATGGCGCTTAGAAAATGAAAAACTTTGACAAGAAAATAACTCACAACATGAACTCAATAACTCACAACATGAACTCAGTCCAATTCATTCATCAGAAATATGTTGGAATAGCTTGAGAAAAGGATAAGATAGTGCCATGAGGTTCTTCTAAGTAAACAACCACCTACAAGATCACAGAGAAAATCTTATCCATGGCTAGAAATTTTTTGGAACATATTTGGAAAAGATAGTCTGCAACACAGTGAGGAACCCTACTCTAAATTAACCTATGACACTGAAATTAATCCATTCTGCAACTTAAATTGTCACTACTAAGCCTTATTTGGAAGTTAGGAGTCTTTTGGAATAGTTTTGGGAAAAAAGGCTATTTGTACAATTATAAGAGATTGCAGAACAGTTAAGGCCTTGAAATGATATCACTAATTCATGTCCATATGATGATGTGTTGGAAGAGATTAATAAGAAGAGTAGTTTGTAAATAATGAAGGTCTTGAAGTTTAATGGAACAAAACTAGCATACAACTAACTAATGAAACTAAAAATACAATAGATAAAGCTGAACTAAAATGCAATCATTCAAACTTCAAATACAGTGACCACAACTGTACTAGAATGCCATTATCCTAACTTGAAATACAGTGAACAGAAACTGAAATAACGTGCCATTAGTCTAACTTGAAATACTGTGAACAGAAACTGAACTAGCGCACCATTAATCTCCGGAGTATTACAACTACACTTATAATGAAAATAATCTCTAAATTGTTATAGCCCTATCTCGTTCAGTATTAGGGATATTTTGGAACAATTTGGAAGAACAAGTCTAGCTGTAACAATTGATGTAATTGAGCACAAAAATGTAAAGTTCAGAAAAAGGAAACTAATTCCTAAAATACTACAGTTATATCTCATTCAATATTAGTGATATTTTGGAATAATTCATGAGAACAAGACTAGACTGTAGCATCCAATGCAAGTGAGTATAAAACACAAAGTTCAGAAAATTGCTTAAACTAGGAATGCAACAAGGCTAAAATTACTTATCTAAACAATGTGCACAAAGCTTCTCGGGCAGTAGGGGCCCTCTACCACCAGATCAACATACAAATCTCCTCAAGATTTCCTCAGATATTGCAATAAAGCGGTGCTTCTTTCATTAAAGGAAAAGTATTTCAAAAACAGAGTATTACGGTCTTTTGAGATCTAGCAACAAAACATAAATCTAGCTAGCTGTTTCTCGGTCTCCCGAGTCATTCTTATAAGAAAATTACATAACTTCCCTTGAGATAAAATAGGAATAAATGTCTTTCCCAACTAAAATCAAATTAGAACTCTGGTGGAGGTCTCGTACTGTGATTAAAGACATCTGTACAGTCCTTGTCCTATTAGAAGTCTGTCTCTTAGTTTTGGTTTCCCACGTGCATAACCACCTGTAGAATTCTGCTCAGACTTTGTAGGGAGCAATGAATGATGTGGATGAAGTCTGGAATTCACCCATATGCATTTTTCTTTGAGGTGACACTTGGAACCTGTGAGAACATGAAGACAGCTGTGGAATTGGCAACTAGCTACAGAATGGCTGCATTCTGTAGCTAAGTCTAGTAAAAAATTACTACAAAAACAAAACCATAAAAGTGTAGCAAGTTAGTCATTATATACATTCTTAAAGTGTCTTTAACCAATCCTATTGACCATTTAAGCCTATAATTGATAAGAGACAAAGGAAATGAAGTGAAATTTGGTGAAGGGGAAGGACATCTTTGGGGCTCAATAGTCCCCATGCCAACGCGCCCTGTTCAAAAACCGGCTGGTTTCTATCGCACCGCCTTCTGAGGTCTGGCGGTATTTTTTATTTCACGTCGATTCCACTCACCTCCTGACGCGTGGCACCAACACTATTTGAAAACCACCCCCCCATTACGCGTTATCGTTCGGCAGAAAACTCGATGCGATATGCACGTGCACCGTCTGATCCAGAGCTACCCATCCAATGGTGATCGCTCCGCGTAGATGCACGGGAGTTAAACCAAGGCAACCGTACCCCTGGCCCACTGTCCATCGCCCCCTGACGGATTTTCAGCCATCGATCTCCTCCCGAGATCGGACGGTCCAAATTCATTCGCACGCTCGCCGTTGACCGTCTCCCGCCATGTCACCCATTCCACACGTTTCATCGTATTTCTTGCCCGTCCATGTATATATATGAATTCAAGGTCAGATTTTAATGTTTTACGTTAAAATTTCATTCTCGCCACCTTCGACTGCATTCCGCCAACTTTCGCTGCGACCATTTTCCACCGTAATCCTGCACTTCTTCGCCATTTTAGCAGTCTGCATGGCCATTCTCATCGTCCCCGCTGCATTCAACCTCCCTGTGCATGATTCCTTGATGAGTTTTTGTGTTTTGCAGGGTTTCGAGCGGCAATAAACCACCATAATTCACAGTCTCTGTCACAACAACAGAGAACATAACAAAAGACCATGTGTAGAGACCAAATTAATGAAAAAAGGCCTGGGAAAGTGTTTTGACATGACTATCATCAAAGGGACAGGGTTAAAACTCTGTCAAACTTCTCTAGAGCTATTAAAACACAGATTTCATAGTCAGAGGCAAACGTGGAAGCGGCAAAGAGTATCGGTGAGGGATT